>CM043704.1:67856038-68456038 GCA_023935145.1 Bretschneidera sinensis
CTTAAACCCTAGCACCCGAGAAGGTAGACGATTAATCATATAAGTAGTTGTGAGTATAGCTTCCCCGCAATAGTGTTTTGGAACATTATGGTGAAAGAGAAAGGCTCGGGTTGTGGCTAGCAAGTGACCATTTTTCCTCTCTGCCACTTCGTTTTGTTGTGGAGTATCGACGCAAGAGGATTCATGGATGATTCCCTCTTTTTGAAAATATGGAGATAGAACTTGATTAAAATAATCCCTTGCATTATCTGATCGGAATCTTTTGATTTTTACCCCAAATTGGTTTTGAATCATGTTGTGGAAGTTTGGAAGTAAAGATCCAAGAAACCCTAGTACAATCGTCAATGAAAGAGACAAACCAACGAGAATAAGACACATTTGGAACTGTAGAGGGTCCCCATTATCACTGTGAACTAATAAAACAGAACAGAGCTTTTATTATTGCTAATTGGAAAAGGTACACGTTTGTGCTTCGCAAACTCACATACATCACAATGAAATTGTTCAGCACCTAGACCTCTAAACAAAGTAGGAAACATAGTTTTCAAGATTCCAAAAAATGGATGCCCTAGTCTAAAATGGTGGAGCCAAATGGTGTCTTTATTGGATGATGATAGAAATGACAGAGATAAATTATTCTTGGCCATATGTGACTTGCTTAGTTCGTCAAGATAATAAAGCCCGTTTCTCTCCTTAGCAAGTCCAATCTTCTTCCCTGAAACCTGGTCCTGAAAAACACATTGATAAGGATTGAAAAGTACATTACAATTCATATCATATGTGAGCTTTTGAATGGATATTAAGTTGGTGAACAACTATGGGACATAAAGAACATTTTTTAAAGTAAGAGAATGATTGATATGAATATCTCCTAGACCAGCTACAGTAGTTAAAGAACCATCAACAACTGCTATTTTTTTATTGCTAGGACATGGAGTAGGTGCTAAAATTTAGTGAAGAATGAGTCATATAGTCTGTGGCTCCTGAGTCAATGACCCATAAATTCCTGATAGTTTCATCTGAGACATTTAGTCTTTGAGAAAATGAGAACTTACCTGAGAATGCAAGAGAGCATAAACCACTAGGTTTTTCCAGCGATCCCATAAGTCCCCTTAGCTTCTTTATCTCCTTTATATTAAGCATACCCTGGTCTGAACCTGGTTGATTCATGGTGAAATAGGACTGATTCCGCTGTTGTCCCAGATTACGTTGCTGTCCTCCTTGGTTTCCCCACTCCTTGCTCAGTGGTTTTCTATTCAGTTTCCAGCATCTCTCTCTGGTATGTCTCGGTTTCTTGCAATAAGTGCACCAAAGAGTATCCTGGTTATCCAGGTGCGAGGATCGAGACAGATCTGCCTTTCTATCCGTATTCACGTCTGTTTTTGTCGCCATAGCAGAACCTTCAAGAGCTTGGACTTCTCTTCGACTCTCCTCTGCCCGAATCAAAGAGATGGTTTCGTTCAGAGAGGGTATCTCTTCTTTGCCGATTATCTCCACCCTTACTTGATCAAGTTCAGCATGAAGTCCTGCAAGAAAGTCATAAACTCGATCTTTTTCGATGAAATTCTTCAAAGTTGCTGCATCTTCTGGATATTTGGTCTCGAAACAGCGATAATGGTCCAGCTCTTGCCATAGATTCTTAAGCGCATTTGGGTACTCAGTGACAATTTTGCTGCCTTGTTTCATTTTAGCGGTTTTGACTTTGATCTCGTACACCTGAGCCGCATCACGAGCTTTCGAATACGTCTGTCGAACAGCATTCCAAATTTCCTTTACCATGGATAGGAACATGCAAGTGTCGCTGATTTCAGGAGTCATGGAATTCCATAACCAAGACATAATCATGGAATCTGCTTCATACCACGCTGCAAATTTGGGATCTTTCTCCTTTGGTCCTGTGCCCAGAAGATGACTTATTTCTCCCTTTCCCTTCAAATACGTGCGGATAAATTGGGACCACTTCAGATAATTCTTCTTATTCAGCCTGTACACTGCTTGAATATTCTATAGATCACCTGAAGTCGGATGATTGAGAACTTTTGTGGACAGAGTGGTGTTTTCAGCCATGGTGGGTTAATGAGGGAGAAGAAGGCAAGATTAGAGGGAAGAAAAATTGGTGATAAAGGCCAGAGGTATGGTCAGCTATGAAGGCCAAAACAGATAAAGGCTTTGGAATTTCTAGTGAAAAAAAAAAAAACCCTAAAGCTCCGATACCATGTAAACTTTCAAAAAAAATGAATATCTGTCATATTGAATATGAGGCCTCTTTCGGTTATATGTACAGAATAATCTTAGCTAATTACAATGAGATAATTGAGAGATGAGATAAATAAGAAAATTAACTCCTAGAAAATAGAAACAAAGTTATTTAGTGGGATTCTATCTTTTTCTCTAATTCCCACGATTCTAGCATTCCTATTATTAGAATATTACACATGTACTCATTAAGTTATTTTCCAACATTAACCTTTCTATCTATTCAATGATGAGTTCTGTAAATAAGATCAATTTTTAGGCAGATCAAACATAACAAGCAATAGGTACAAAGATTTGTGATTGTGCATGCATCAAGTAAGTACTAAGTAGCAAGAGCTAATAATCAAGAAGCAACAGTACCTTGTAGACCGGACCATAGCCACCCTTTCCAAGTTTACTGAAATCCGAAAAGTTAATGGTTGCATCAGCTATAGTAGCCAAATCAAATAATGGCAGCTCTAAATCTTTCTCCCTGCTTTCATCAAAATGATCTCTTTCCTGAATCACTACCATTCTTCCTACAAGGCATCAAACAGTGTGCATAGTAAGGAAATGATGAATATATTTTCCTTTATATAGCAGTCTCAAAGTTGGGTTTCACTTTGTAGTGGCTTTTCTTTTAACCTTGTAACGATGAATGCATTGTTACCGCTTACCGTTTCTTTTAAGCTTCCTCCTCTTCACAAAATAAAAGACTAGTAAAACCAAACCCAAAGCCAGAACAGGGATAACTATGAACCTCACCAGTTTCTTCCTTTTCGAGCTGCTAGTCTCTGCATAACAAATTCAACACAAAGTATTAGGCAGTAAAACTAGTGATTATTATTACAGGAAAATCAGGAAATTTCTACTTCCCATGGTTGCATTTAGCAGGAAAGTTAAAACCAGTTACTCTGCTTAAAGGCACAACAATGGATGTAAATCATACTAATAAGGAATTGCGCATGAAGAGAGAATCTGCTGCAATTGACAACTTAATGAACAAATCATAAGCATTCATGAATCAATAGGTATTGTAATCTGATTCCTCGAATCATATTATATGTAAAAACACACTAGACATGTAGCTATTTTTTGTTGGCTTAGGGTCTACCTTGAGGACTATATATAATATCCTGAAAACTAATTGATTATACAATTTTTAATTATATGGTCTAAAATCTTCAATGTGTACAACCCTGATAACAATTGTTTATTGTTTGCTGCATAAATTATTCAATTGGTGACATGTTGAATTGGGAAACATTTGCACTTTGAGGTTCAAGATAAGCATATCCTTTCTTTAATAAAATACTAATGAATGTACAAGAATTAGCACGTATTGGATGCTTAAATCAGAAATTATAACATAAAGGAAAAGGAAAAGAAACAACTTGGTATGCAGTCTCTATGTTATTTGACTACTTCATTCCTATGACCTCCCCCCCCCCCCCCCCCCCCAAAAAAAAAAAGGAGGAAAAAACAAAAAAGATAACCAAAGCTCTAATATGCATAAGGTGCATTTCATAATTTAAAAACTTAAGAGGTAAATGCATACCTAAGTCTGAGGTAGCTAGCCTAATGTAAATATCTTGACCATCTTCAGTGTATTCTCTAACATCAATCAGCTCATCAAACCAAAGCAAACATCCACTTCCTCCATCTCTGATATACAAATTTGCATAAGCTGTACAATAGCAGTTCTTCAAGCACTCCTCCTCACATTCCTCAAGGTTCATGATTCTATTAAACCAGGAGTTTCGTGTGTCGGGCACTTTTATGCTTGGTATCTTTCGAAATCCCTCCCCTTTCCCACATTCAAATTCAGTTCTTCGAACGCATCCACTCGACCAATCACTTACTTCCCAATCTTCTGCAACTTTAGGCACAAATCCTTTCAAGCACCCACACACCGGGGAGTTGTTAATGTTGAAACTACTATATGCACCACACAATGCATACCTATCACAGTTATCCATCTGTGCTGTTAAGTAGAGATTCCAATCCTGAACGCGATCAATCCATGTGAAACGAAGCAAAACACCATTCGGGTTCAACACCATCCTTGTAACAACTGAACTATTTTTAAGTTCATACCTATAAAAAATCTCCTCCTTATTATAAACAAATCCAAATGTGTAAATCATGGTTTCCTTCAAATTTGGCATCCCACTTTATCGAAGACCATTCCATGGTCCTGACCCAAACACTATATCTGAACCGTTTCTTATGAAGATTTGTGGATATCCACTAGGATCAAGCCGATTTGTATAGTCGCCCAAAGAAGGATCATCAGGACTTCTCCATGCTGTGACGTAATTATCAAGGCCTGTAACCAAGTTCTTACCAAACTTCATGCCTGCTAAAAATGTATCGGGTTGTTATCATTTCCATCTCTAACAACAAGATTTCCAGTGTCCAAAAGCTGCGCTACTGGATTCTGCGACGCTCCTGATACATCTGAGGACCAAATGATACTATTTGTTCCATTGAGAAGGACTAGAATTCCCTGATTGGTAACTTGTTGACCTCCTGATGAATCATTGAGCAGTAAATCTCTGTTGGCTACCCATATTAATGTCCCAGTTGCTATCTTCTTGTACCATATTCCTAAGTACCGATTCTTCAAGCTACCAGGGCTAAAAAATCCCAGCTCAAAGCTCTCATCAGCTGAAATTATAGTATCGCCGTCTATGATTGATTCATTTGCAGCAATGGTGTCTACTACTGTAGAGAATACAAATAAATAGCACAAAGAAGAGAAGAGAAAAAGTATGGTAAAGCCTCTCATACTGATGTTTCATGCCTCTCTAAAAAACGTATTTTTTTGGTTAAAAAGAGAATATATGCTAATCTTCCTTAAATAAGAAGCAAAATAGAACAAATATTGTACACCTCACCTCCCAAGTTGCCAGTTTAGTTTTCTCACCTAGTCTTTTGGTTCAAAAGTCAACAAAATTTTCATATGGTTATGTCCATTAATGTTCTTCATAGACCATAGTGGGAAATGGGCCAAAGGGTCTAGAACTCTATGACAACTGAGTATGAATAATTCATCATGTTTTAGCAGTCAACGCGTACTAATGACATATGTAATTAATCAAATTTGTTACTACTATACGTGTGATTTAAAGTGATGCTAGTGTATATGAGGCAATATTGGCATATCAATTTGGATCTACTTACATACAAATTGGCTGCATTCTCAGCATTTAGTTGCCATTGCTTCACATTTGGCTATGAAAAATTTAGAACTGCCAGGGAGTTAAAGGTACTAATGACAGTTACTGTTAGCCTTTTTTCTGGCTATAGTTTGTGGGTATACCGCACTTGTGTGGTTGTTATACATGTAAAGACCTGTCTGGGTCCAGACCCAATATTCCATTTGGAAATTTTGTAGTTGGATGGTATTTATTTTGTGGCTTCTAGTCTTAGAAAATAACTTATGTTGACCAAAGATGAATACAGAATTTAAAACAGTTCTTTAGAATATGATTAAATTATCAACTTAAAGCTATATATAATTATTCTTTTTTTTTTTTTACTTTGGCATGACATAATGATAATGCAAAATGGTAGGAAATCAGAAAATCAAAACATATTTAAAGAACCATATATATATATATATATATATATATACATATGTCAAGAAAATTGAAAGCAAACTAACTATTGAATCTGTATGATAGTTTTTCCTGAATTCATCATTCACCACAGATCTAATCTCAAATGGAGCCCACTTTTAGAACGAGGGATCCAACCCTTTAGTTTTGTGGGTTCCAATGAAATGTCAATGGAAGTGGCTGTATGGAAATTCCTTGGACAGCAGAGGATTCTTCTTCCCCTGCCTTCTAGGATTTTTGCGATCACAGTTGAAGCTATAAAAAAATTCTATGCATGGGAAGACTTCTCTGAAGTCTATTTTCCTCATTTTACTTTTTTATTTTTTGTTTTCTTTTCCAATTTTCAAGTTTCAAGTTTCAACACAGTGACACACACATAAACACCCAAAAGGCAGTCCTCTAAAAAGATCTTCTACCTAGCTTTTAAATGCATCAATTTACTTCGAGTCATTTCACTTTGAGTACTATCCATGAATGTTTAAAATTATATGATGATTTTTTACGTCATGAAGGGTTTGATGTTTGCGCGTTGTTGATGGTTCTAAATGCTTACAGCGAGAAAAATCGTGGCTACAAGTTTCATAATTGTTTTCACTGGGAACGTATATATTATCATCCTATTTCGTCCAAAACCCTCGTTTATGTAAAACAAAATCAGAAATTTCATATGAGAATCATCAGGATCAAAGCCGTAGACATTTTAAAATGATCAGAATTCAACTGAATCATAAAATAAAACATTTCGAGAGACATATTTAAATCTCACAATACATACCTTTTCTCTGTGCTTAACAGATGAATAGCAAAATCGCGGAAATCCTTCCTCTATCAGTCCCCAGTACAGATATCTGAAAGAAAAAAAAAACCATTCCCTTGCTCGCTCACTTGAGAAAGAATTCTTTTTCTTTGGCATTCAAATTGTCCATTTTTTTTTTTATCTTCAAAGAACTTCATAAATTTGGTTTTATAATTAATTAGAATATAAAATTATTCTCAAAAAAACCTTAATTGAGATATAAATTCTAATTTATAAATTTTATAAAAGTCTAAAATAATAAAACCTAAAAGTAAAAATAGTATTCGTTTTAATTAATAAAACCCAATCGTCAAACTTCATAAAAATTTAAAAATGATAAAACCCAATAAAATTTTTAATTATGATATAAAGCCCAATTCATAAACTTTATAAAATTTTAAAATTATAAGACCTAATAAATTAAAATTAGGTAATTTTTAATAAGAATTCAATATAAAAAATTATTCAGTTTAATATTTAAATAGCAAAATAAAATTAGATATTCAATAAAATTAAATTATAAGATTACATCATAAAAAGAAAAAAAAATGAGTTTGCATGATTTTTTTAAAATATTTTTTCAACACAACATAATTTTGATATTTATAGTTATTCAAATTATATAAAGCTAAATCTAAAACTCTATAAAGGTCTAAATTAATAAAGTAAAATTTATAAAATGCCTAAAATAAATAATACAATCAAGTTAAATATTAACTAAATTAAATTAGATATCCAAAAATTAATTCATTAAATAATATTTCATCATAGAGGGTTTCATAATTGACTAAGATATATTTAGTTTTAAATAATTTAATCTTGATTAATAAAGCAACAAGAAAATTTTAAACGAATATATCTAATTGATATTAAGACAGAGTAGTGGTGGTTGGGCGTCTATTGATTTGGATATATATCTCAAATCAATGCTTTTAGCAAGAATAGTAAGCTTATGATAAACTAAACACAACTAATTGTGTGGACATGTCCAAAATGTCATATGGTAGGTTATAATTACTAATGTCTATAATCGATTTTTTTATTAAAAAAAATCAATTTATAATATTATATAACATTGCAAATTATAATAACATAGTTGAATAAATTCTAATGACTAAAAGCTCGTGTATTGCACGGGCATGACAACTAATATAATTATTATGGAATTTTTTTAAAGAAGCGCTCTTGTGATGCCATGTGTCCAATTTTTTTAACTCTAAACATAAACTAATAGTTTTAGTTTTAAAATTAATTAGGATATAAAGCCCAATCTATAAATTCTATGAAAAAACCTAAAATAATAAAGCTCAATAAAGTAGTATTGGTTTTATAACTATTTTGGATATAGAACTCAATCCATAACTTTATAAAATCCTTAAATAATAAAGCCAAATAAATTAAAATTAAATATAAAAAATATTTTCAATAAAAATTCAATATAAAAAATATAATCAACATAATAATTAAATATCAAACTAACTTAAATTAGATATTCAATTAAAATTACATTTTAAAAGAGAGTAAAATAAATTTACATGATTTTTTATTAATTCCAACCCAACATCATTTTAGTATTTGTAGTTATGTGTGCTGTATAAAATCAAATCTATAAACCTTATAAAAGTCTAAAACAATTGAGAACAATTCATAAAATCTTAAAGTAAATAATACAATAAAATTAAATAACTAACATAAATTAGAGTTTCGAAAAATAAAATTTATTAAATAATATTTCACCACAAAAGTTTTCAACATTAACTATCTATGTAATTTATATTTATTTATTATGATTGGAACTCAATTGAATATGTAGAGTAATCATAAAATATTGTTGTTGAATGCCTTTTTTACGTAGATGTGATTTCCATGCTGTCATTCTTACGATAATTTATATTTTACTTTTGTTTCTCTCTTATTTGATACAAAACCTCAAATAAAATAGCATATGTCGTTGATTAGAATAATTTCAACTTTAAAAATATATTTTTGACTAAAAAAATAAAATTTCATAAGAAATAAAATTGAAAAAAAAAGAATGTATTCAATTGCAATAATCCTCAATATCTATGATTCTTTTCTTTTCTTTTCTAATACAATAAAGTTTTAATAATTGTTGTTGATGGGATATATAAAATCTAATCTATAAATTTTATAAAAGTCTAAAATAATAAAATTAGGTTATATAAGACTCAAAATAAAGAATATAATCAATTATGTAGTAAACTAATTTAAATTTTATATATATATATATATATATATATATATATATATATATATATAATTGAATATCAAACGATATTTTATTAAAGAGAGTTTCATCATGAATTCTACACGTGTTTTGGTCTCTCCTTTTTAGTGAAACCAATTGAATATATTAGTTAATCATAAAATATTATTGTTATTTTCCGTTTTCTATAAGGATTTAAGTATCTATATCATTTTTCTTTCAACAATTTATTCTTTACTTTCACTTATTTGATAAAAAAAAATCATGTACAATATCATAAGCACTGATTCAAATACTTTAGATTTAAATCTTGTAATATTTTTATATAAAAAAATTAAATGAAATTTCACATGATTTATTTTTTTTTAAATGTCCAATTGCAACAATTCTTAGTGTTGATTCTGAAATTCTACTAGAATCCGAATCGTCGAAGAGTGTGACCTGCACACACGAAACGAAGCTAAAACCTAAAATCTTGGAGGTCGAGAGGGGTGGTACCTCCGGAGGATTCTCCGATGCCTAAGTTAGTTTGGGGCTTTTTTTGGAGAACGAAGGAAATCGAAAAAGGAATGGGGCTATGTGCTCAGAATTGTTCGTATCTTTTGGTTTATGAGGGCTCCTATTTATAGTGTGCAAGAGTAGAGTTTGATCAAGAGAACAACTGTAGTGTTAAGATATGAGTAGTATTCTTTTGGAGTTATTCTTTTGAAATTACCATTATGCCACTTACTATGTCTCAGGAGGTGATTGGTCATCTTGTCATGGAAAAGAAATTACCATTTTTAACTTGGAGAATGACACTTGTCATTGTGTTATTGGTAGGAAAATTTTCCCCACATCACTTAGTATTCAATTAACTACATGAGATTGTAGATTTATATACGTTCTTGTCATGGTAAAGAAATTACCATTTCTAACTTGCTGAATGACACGTGTCATTGTGTTATTAGTAGGAAAATTTTCCCTACATCACTTAGTATTCAATTAACTACATGAGATTGTAGATTTATATACGTTCAATGAAATCAATTAACTATGTAACTATAAAAATATAAATATACAAATATCAAAGCATTTGAAAAGCAAAAGATTTAATAAAAATCACACACTAAGCAAATAAAAACAAGCATCCAATATATATAGTAAACTAACTTAAATTACTGTATATTAAGAAAGTGAACTTATAAAATAACAATTCATAATAAAGCTTTCACAGTTAACCATATTTTTATCTTTATATTTATTTTGATTAGGGATATATCAAAAAACATAAAATATTTTTTTCAACTACTCTTTTGCATGAGGATATATGATTACCCATGTCATTTTTTATCAATTATTTGATAAGAAAAAATCTAAATTGCAATATTATAGGTGTTAATTAGACTACATTCAGTTTTAAATAATATGTTCTTGATTAAATAAGACTGCAAATTTATATATAAAACTAATTTATGATATTGTATTACATAAAATGTAAAAAAAAAACAGAAAGATAATAAGAGTTTTTACCGTCTATATAATTTTTTTCTAATGTATTAAATATCAATATTTTAGTTTTCTCTACATATTTTATCATTTACTAATTAATTATATATAACATTAAATTTCAAATTTATAACGTATAGATTTTTAATGTATACCCATATATTATGTTATGTTGATAAAAATATATATATATAAATAATAAATTATTTTATTAATTTTTTAGATTAAATTTAAATTCAAATTTAATATTTTATTTTTTTAATTATTTAATTATTTAATTTTTTCGCTCACATGCTATATTTTTTCTTGGTATTCAAATGTTATGTTAATTATTTATATAAAATTTTATCAATAACAAATAACTATGTAATTTTTAAATTTTTTAAATGAATTAAATAAGAAAATTTTAACAATATTCACTAAATATATTTTATGATTACTATAAACTCTAATGTTCAATAAATTATTTATAAATTTATAAAGATCATCCTTTTTTAACACTACTATGATTTAGTCTTCGGTTAGTAGTTTTATAACTCATTTTCTATATATCCTTCTAATGCCTAAAATAATAGAATCAAATTTATAAATGTTTCAAAGTAAGAAAAATAAAATTAAACTAGATCTCCAACAAATTGAACGTATGATATCATATTTTAAAAGTAAATAAAATAAAAGAAACAAGTGACTCTTACTACAAGTTTTTTTTTTTTTTTCTATCTCATTTGATATATTTAGATTTAGTATGTTATCTTATTACAAAGTTCAACTTAAAACATTGAAAAAATAAAATAAAATATAATTTCAATTTAATCAATAGTATAAACCAAACCAAATTTTCAACGAATTGAATTATTGAAATTGTATTATGAATAAATAGGAAAAATTAGCTTTCATCATAATCATGCGTAAGTTTTAAATAATTGATGTATATATTTAAGATATGTTTTATGTATTTTTTATTATTATAGTATAGTTCTTACTAAAATATAAAATCTATATACTTATTTAAATTATAATTTTTCTCTTTACAATAATAATTTCATTTTATACATTCTTTACGATATCTATGGGGCCACATTAAAGTATGATAGTCTCTCAAAAGTTTTCCACGTGGCAGGTTTAGCTCTCGATATTTTCGAAATCTATGTAGGCTTCCTTCATCGCCTTTGTTCGCTCTTCACTGCACTGTTTTGATACTTTCCCCTTTTTTCTATTTATCTAAAGCTCTCTATAGTTCTTTATTCAATGTTTACTTCTGTGGCCTTTGGAATTGATCTTGTGGAGGTTTGTTGAATCTATTAGTTTTACTGAACAATGTCATTGGTTATTTCACTAGTTTGAAGGGGAAGGATGCGTTATTGGGTTGTGTGTTTCTTTTCTATGACATGTTTTTCCCTTTTTGCAATATCTTTTTGTGTTCTCCCGAATATGTTTCCTGCATCTTTCCTATTTTTCTCTATCTATTCTTCTCTCAATGAGGAAAAAGTTTTTGCTTTGATTCATTGGTGTTTCTTAGCAATAATTGAATCGAAGAGGCTCACAATTCTGGTACCTATGTTGAAAGAATGGCATTCGTAATGCTATTGCTGATTATCTAACAAATCGTAGCCTGGCAATTCTGGTACCTGTGTTGGAGAGATTTGTGGTATATATTCCGTCTAAACAGACAAGTTATTGGAATCATGTTACTCGGTTGCCTAATATTAACCATTTTTTACTGTGGCTTTTTCAGTTTAGAATATCTTCATCGATTCATGGCTATGCAACCACAAGGAAGTTGCTTATGTATTGAATGTTTCTCCATGGCAAGGTAATATATAATTTCATTTCACTCTTTCTGGTCATCAAACTGTTTCTTAAATTGCCTATTATATCTACTTTGGGTTCATTTGAATCCATTCAATTTTTATTAATCAATGTGTTATGAGTTATGGACCTTATGGTGAGTTTTTTATAATAAAAAATGGTTGTTCTTTATAATTGTTAGCAGTGATAATTGAAATTAAAAAGGAGCCAATTATGAATTTTCTTTTGATATTTGATGTGTACATTTGCATGTGCAGGAACCTATGTTCATGTTCATAGCAAGTGGGAGAAGATCTATAAATTGTTTGATATGTTCAAATTGTGCATTTTTCTTTTGCTTCCATATTTTTGTCTTTTTTTTTTTTTTTTTGCTTATGATGTGGATGTTGCACAACATTTATAGGTGTTGCACAATAAGATGCGCATTTGCAAGGCTTCATCAGTTAAATTTTTAGTCCAATCTTTTTTTTATATCCATTATCATGGTAAATAGAATATGTAGGTAGACTTAGGTGTTTGACAGTAGGAAGAATTTTTTGCTGTTTTTGGTGTTTGGTAATGGGATGAAATTTTTGTTGACATAGGTAGACAAGCTGTGCATTTTGCAACAGAATTTGGTGGGTTTTTTTATGTTTGAAAGTTTCTACAAATATAGGAAGTTTTATTAGGTTTATCATGTTACCAACAGGATGAAGTTGTGTAAATAGGCTAATATGATTCAGAGGTGATTATTTTTTTGCATTGTTTTGAAGTGCACTACAGTTATTTATTTTATTTTATTTTTCTGCACTGTGGCATCTACTCGATAAGGTGATAATATACCAGATAAACAATGGGATGTTTATGAAACACCCCATTGTTTATGAAACATACTTTCCACTTAGCTCCAAGTGATCCTATACCAAACTGTAGCTCGAGGTTTCAACCCAAGAGGGGGGGTGAATTGGGTTTTTAAAAACTTTCGCGGAATTTATACAAGTTTATAAAAACTGATAAGCAACAAATAATTAATACAAGTAGAAAGCTGTAAATAAAGAGTTTAAGGAAAGAGGATGCAAACACAGTTATAGTGGTTCGGCAATATCGGATTCGTTCCGACCCTACGTCCACTCTCTTCAAGGAACACCTTGAAGTAATCCACTAAGAAAACTTAGTCGCACAACTTAGCCGGGTGTTGCACAAACCGTACACAAGCAATTTACAGGAATTGTTGCTTAAACCGAAAAATCCCCTTCCTTTCGGAAGTTTCCCCTTCCTCTCGGAAGTAATCCCTTTACAAAGATGGTGTAAAGTAAAAGGTAGAGAGATAACAAATGAAAGCTTATTACAACAGAAATGTCTCTCTTTCAAAGTAAAGCTTGAAGAAATGGCTCAATAAGATTATTTCAAAGCTTTTTGTGTTTCAAGAGTATAAAAACTTGATTATATGAGATCAACTCTTTTTGAATATGTGCTGCTTGTTATTGAATGCTTTGCTGAGTGGGTTTATATAGCAATCAATTAATATGGCCGTTTTGGACTTTAATTTGAAAAAGATTTACTTTAAAACGTTCAGATTTGGAGTCCAACGGTCATATTTTTGAACTACCAGTCGACTGGGTCGAGATACCAGTCGACTGGGTTCACTTGAAAAATATACGTTTTCAGACCTTCTGGGTATCCAGTCGACTGGTATATATCATCCAGTCGACTGGGGACTTTCTGTCCATTTTACCAGTCGACTGGTATATATCATCCAGTCGACTGGATACTTACTGGTCAAAGTACCAGTCGACTGGGTTAATTCATCCAGTCGACTGGGTACCTTCTGACCCATATACCAGTCGACTGGTATATGTACCCAGTCGACTGGGTTGTCTTCCAACCCAGTTTTTCTTCTGTTTTTCATTTAAAAACATTTTAAAATTAATGGTTTTAGAAAAACCATTTGTGTTTGAGCCATTGAACAAGCTAATACAATGTATGAGTGAGACTTACATTGGTTCTAAACCTTAAGACCTATACTAGATCTTCAGTCTTCACTTGATACTTGATTTGGTTCGAGTTTTTGCACTTTGTTCCTTGGTTGAATGTGTTTGATCCTTAATACAACTTAGTTTAAACATGTTAGTTAAATAACAGTTGTGTTTTGCCATCATTAAAATACGGGCAGGGGTCAACAATCTCCCCCTTTTTGATGATGACAAAACTAATAATGTAAAAACAGTTTTAAAAACTAAGTGTTAAGATTTTACAAAAAATTGGACAGAGTCTCCTCTGTTTTTCGAGTAAAACCACCCTGTAAATAAGCAAACACAGTTTATATTTCTTTCAACCAATCTAAAATTAAACTCAACCAATCAATAAACATTTTTACACAGATATGGAGCAATGCTCCCCCTAAATCTATGCATTGGTTGCGTTTTACTTAGATTTTCTCGTTTTTTTTTTTTTTTTTTTTTTCATTTTTCTCCCCCGTTTTGACAACAGCAACCAAAGGGGGCATAACATAAAAAATAAGTTAATTAGCCAATACAGTCAAATAGGTTATAAGAATACAAATATGTACGCGAAGATGTGGCTTCATTTGAATTTCAGAAGCCTTCCCGGGAAGAACCGGAAGTTTTTCAAGCATATAAGCATTTTATATCAGATTTAGTGACTAAACAGATATTTAAAACAGTTCTAACATATCACAAATAGCGTAAATAAATGCAATAAATATGGTTAA
This sequence comes from Bretschneidera sinensis, assembly GCA_023935145.1. NCBI lineage: Eukaryota > Viridiplantae > Streptophyta > Magnoliopsida > Brassicales > Akaniaceae > Bretschneidera > Bretschneidera sinensis. The sequence continues at coordinate 67,870,927 of CM043704.1, forward strand.
TAGTATTACATCATTATAGAGAAAAAGTCAATACAAGTAGGGCCTCATAGAGCCATAACTAAGAAAAACAAACATGAGATGTCCGTGCTATGTGACAAAAACTGGAAAAGTGCTAAGAACTGAGAGACTCATGGTGCGGGAGAGTCCGAGCTGTCACGAAGAAGTTCCCTAATCTCAGCTAGGGAACCCTCGGTGTGCTCTCGATGTAACTCGAAGTCATCCCGTAGGTGGTCTATGGAGGAGCTCAGCCTCTGATAATCGGACTGCATGGACTGAAAACCGGACTCCATCGTCATCTGAAGACTCGCGATAGCTCGTAGGATGTCACCATATCCAGTCTGACCAGTACTCGAGTCACCAATGGGAGGTGCTCGGGTATCTGTCTCCATCTCAGCAGCCGTATCAGCATCCTCATCACTGTCACTCGCATCCTCTCGAATCCTTAGGCGCTTTCCGGCCTTAGGATAGAGAAACCCTTCACGAACAGTACATCCCATCTTCTTTAGAGATGAGATGTTGATGATATCCGTCAATCCGATATCCTGAGCCTCGGAGGCAGGCAAAGGTACCCGGAAGTGCTGGAGGATGAGTGTAATGAGCATCCCATACGGAAGACACCCGGAGTCGTTTGCTTCACCGTTTATCATGTTGGCGAACAGCAGAGGATATATATTGAAGTGGTGCCCAGATTTTAGGCACCAAATCAATACCGTATCTATTTTAGATAGATACCCTCGACTCCCGAGTCTCGGGTGGATGGTCCAACTGACAATCAATTGAAACATTTTTGAGTCGAGGGGCAAGTCACTACATGTGTGAAATGTAGTGGGTCTGTACACATAGTTAGGGTCGCCCCTGACTATCCGACAGGCCTCCTCAACTTCAAAGTTGTCTGGCCATCCATCCAGACTCCATTGAACCCCCCTTATAGGGATTCTCAGAATGCTCATTAAGAGGTCAGTGTTGACCTCAAACTCCACACCGCTAACTCTGGTTCTGAATCTCAGAGCCAGAGGACTGGGTTTCACCAAGTTCGCATAGAACTGGTGAATCAGTCGCGGGTAATATTTTTCATGAATACTGACCAGTGGGGTCAGATTTATTGCCTCAAAGGCTGGTAGAATATCGAAATTACCATGACGAATGGAGTCGAAATCAACGACTCTACCCGTCATGATTTTCTTGTGACGGATTATAGAGTTATACCTCTTATGAGCAGCTGGGCTGAAAAACAGAGCCTGCTCCAACTCTGTTCTGGGCTCCTTGCTGGATGACCCTGCTACTCCCTTCCCTTTTGATTCCGAAGCCGAAGGTTTTGAAGACCTAGGCTTTTTGGGCGCATTAGGTCCACTTGTTGTGAGTTTTATACGGATTTTGTCACTCATTTTCGAGAAATTTGAAGTTTTTGGAAAAAGGAAATTTGGTAAAAATGAGAGATTTCAACCGTAGAAAGTTAAAAATCTCTTTAGGAATGAGTAGATCGGTGTGTTTAGAAGGGATTTGGATGGTTTTTAGATCAAAAAGATGAATTTTTCTAGAGAGAGAAAGCTTGGGCTCTTTGAAAATGGCGTAAGAAGGGCGAAAATGAACAGTCCCTTTTATAGAATCGCGATACCAGTCGACTGGGTAAACTTACCAGTCGACTGGGCCCCTTTGAAAAGATGAACAGTTTCTCTTACCAGTCGACTGGGTAAACGTACCAGTCGACTGGATCAACTGACAGTGAGATACCAGTCTACTGGGCTATCGTTACCAGTCGACTGGGGGTTCAAAAAAAATGAAAAAATTTGGCTCCAAGCATGATTTGATTTTATAGACGACTGGAGAAGACTTACCAGCCGTCTGGAGTTTTTGGCAGAGAGTTACCAGTCGACTGGGTTAAAATTACCAGTCGACTGGACAATCAGGCAGTGACTTACCAGTCGACTGGAGCACATTTACCTGTCGACTGGACCATTAGTAAAATTTCCAGTCTTGAATTTTTAGCACGAATTTGTTTATCTATGACATTTTTGAGTGAAGGGAATAATTAAACATGGATTAATACTCTATCACTCAATGTCAAACTTGCAAATGATGAAATGAGATGCAATCAAACATTCAATTTATCAAAATCAAGCAATCCCATCAACTTTCTTATTTTGCAAAAACTAGCTTCACTTAAGGGTTTTGTAAGAATATCAGCTATTTGATCTTCTGAAGGTATAAATTCTAATCTTATATCACCTTTTTGAGCATGGTCTCTTAAGAAATGATGTCTAATCTCTATATGCTTGGTTCTAGAGTGCTGAATAGGATTTTTGGTTAGGTTGATGGCACTAGTATTATCACAAAATATAGGAATATTTTTGAGACTCATGCCATAGTCTTCTAGTTGTTGTTTCATCCATAGTACTTAGGCACAACAACTGCCAGCTGCTACATATTCCGCCTCAGCGGTTGATAGTGCAACTGAATTCTGTTTCTTGGAGAACCAAGAAGTTAACATAGCACCTAAGAATTGGCATGTTCCACTTGTGCTTTTTCTATCTAACCTACATCCAGCAAAATCAGCATCCGAATATCCTACTAGCTCAAAAGATGATTCTCTAGAATACCATAATCCTATGGTCTGGGTCCCTTGTAGATATCTAAGGATTCTTTTTACTGCAACTACATGTGATTCCTTAGGATTAGATTGAAATCTAGCGCACATGCATACACTGAACATTATATCAGGTCTACTTGCAGTCAAGTACAGTAAAGCACCTATCATGCTTCTATAATATTTAGAATCTACAGTTTTACCTCCTTCATCAAGATCAAGTTTGGTGGTTGTGCTCATAGGCGTTCCAATTGGCTTTGAGCTTTCCATCCCGAACCTCTTTAGTAGATCTTTGATGTACTTTTGTTGATTGATGAAGATACCTCCTTTTAGTTGCTTGATTTGCAGTCCAAGGAAGTAGGTAAGTTCTCCCATCATGCTCATTTCAAATTCACCTTGCATGCACTTTGCAAACTCTTGACACATAGATTCATTAGTAGCACCAAATATAATATCATCAACATATATTTGAACTATCAAAGTGTCATTTTTGTGAGTTTTTGTGAAGAGAGTTGTATCTATTCTTCCTCTTACAAAATCATTATCAATCAAAAATTTGCTTAGTCTTTCGTACCATGCCCTTGGAGCTTGCTTCAGCCCATATAAAGCCTTAGAAAGCTTGTAGACATGATTTGGAAGACTAGGGTTTTCAAAACCAAGAGGTTATTCAACATAAACCTCTTCTTCTATAAAGCCATTTAAAAAGGCACTTTTCACATCCATTTGAAATAGCTTGAATTTATTAAAGCATGCAAAGGCTAATAACATTCGAATAGCTTCTAATCTAGCTACGGGAGCATAGGTTTCATCAAAATCTATTCCTTCCTCTTGGTTATATCCCTTAGCAACTAGTCTAGCCTTATTTCTAGTTACTATACCATTTTCATCCATTTTATTTCTATATACCCATTTAGTTCCAATAATTGAATGATCTTTAGGTCTTGGAACTAGTTCCCAAACATTGTTTCTCTCAAATTGATTTATCTCTTCCTGCATTGCAATTATCCAATCATTATCTTTTTCAGCTTCTATAAATGTCTTAGGTTCTACTTGAGACAAATAAGCTACAAAATTACAAATATTTCTAATGGAAGAGCGAGTTCTTACCCCTTGTGAAGGGTCACCAATTACTTGATCAATTGGATGATGATTTACATACCTCCAATCCTTGGGTAGATTTTCCTCTTGTTGACTTGAGGATGGTTGGTCCAAATTTGGAGTTGCCATCCCTTCATTTGTTTGAGAAGAACTCACTTTTGGGTCAACAATGGGAGTAGAAGTTTCCATTCTTGGAATAAAATCTGCATCATCTTTAAAGGAAACTTCTCCACTACTCATTGGGTTAGATTCATCAATAGTTACATGCACAGATTCTTCTACTACTAGAGTTCTCTTATTGAAAACTCTATAAGCCTTACTAGTAGTAGAATATCCTAAAAATATCCCTTCATCGGTCTTGGAATCAAATTTACCCAAGTTAGTTTTATTGTTATTTAAGATGAAGCACTTACTACCAAAGGCACGAAAATAGGAAATATTGGGCTTTCTCCCTTTCCATAGTTCATAAGGAGTTTTATCAAGCAGGGCCTTATCAAAATTCTATTTAAAATATAGCAAGAAGTATTCACGGCTTCAGCCCAAAAATATTTTGGTAAATTATTTTCACAAAGCATTGTTCTTGAAAATTCTTCTAGAACTCTATTTTTCCTCTCAACAACTCCATTTTGTTGAGGAGTTCTAGGAGCTGAAAAGTTGTGATTAATTCCATTTTCATCACAAAATTTTGAAAAGCTTTGATTTTCAAATTCTTTGCCATGATCACTTCTTATGCTTGAAATACAAATTCCTTTTTCATTTTGTACCTTTTTGCAAAACTTTTCAAATCCTTTGAAAGCTTCATCCTTATAAGCAATAAAAATAACAAAGGTATATCTTGAATAGTCATCAACAATAACAAGAGCATATTGATGGCCACCTAGACTAATGGTACTAATTGGACCAAATAAGTCCATATGCAAAAGTTCCAAAGGTCTAGTAGTTGAGACAACATTTTTTGCTTTGAAAGATATCCTTGATTGTTTTCCCATTTGACAAGCATTGCAAATTTTGTTTTTCTCAAAATTGATTTTAGGAAGACCAATAACTAAATCTTTTCTTGAAACAATTTTTAGCAAGTTCATGTTTACATGACCAAGCCTTCTATGCCACAGCCATTGATTTTCACTAAAAGCAGGAAAGCATTTTTCATTATTGGAATGTAAGGATTTCAACTATATAGACATTTTCATGTCTATGGCCAATGAATTTGATCTTGTTGCTCTTGATGTCTATAACTAGACAATGAGAGGTTTCAAATGTGACTTTATATCCTTTGTCACATAATTGACTAATGCTAAGTAAATTTGGCTTTAAGCCTTGTACTAGCAATACATTATCTAAAGTTGAGAAATCATTACCGACTTTTCCATGCCCGATGATCTTTATTTTAGTATTGTCTCCAATGGTCACAAGTCCACCATCTCTTAGAGTTAGCTCCTTGAATACGCTTTTATCACCGGTCATATGCTTCGAGCAACCGCTATCAAGGTACCAACAGTTACCTTTCTCCTTGGTGTGAAGGCAAATCTACATCACACAAGGATATACGATAGCATTTTTAGGTACCCAAAATTTCTTGGGTCCTTTGGGGTTAGTCCTTGAAAATACGGTTCCTTTTGGGACCCATACTTTCTTAACAATATATGGTGCTCTATGAACATGTTGATGATGCACAGACCTATCATTATAGTCATAGAAATTTCTAGGAAATTTTACATGTGCATTCCTATAATCCTTAGGATGATAGTTCCTAGGATACATGATTCTATGGTAAGGGGTATGAAAATGCATGTCATTTCCAGAAAATGAACGATGATGCATTCTAGGATACATGCTAGCATATGTATGCAAGTTATTTCTAGAATAGCTATGATGGTGATTCCTAGGTTGAGCATGAGCAGAATGCATTCTTTGATTATACACATTGTTCCTAGAATGAGCATGATGATTATTTCTAGGATGTGTATGAGCATTTCTAGAATGAGCATACAAATAAGCATGAGTATTTTTAGGATGCTTCAATTTAGTATGATCATTTAAGTTTCTAGAGTTCCTCGGATTTATTAAGGGAGTGCTTTTAACAAGGTTAGGAGCTTTCGAAGTAGAAGCTCCATCTACACAAGAGGCTTTCATGAATAAGCTCTCTTTTGTTTTTTGTTTTCCCAATGGAGAATATCCTACACCAGATTTTCCTCCACTTAATCTTTGGGAAGAAAGCACTTCATCAAGTTTTTCTTTACCAAGCATAAGTCTAGATACAGTGCTGTTTAATTCAGAAATTTTATTTTTCAAATTTTCATTTTCATCTTTAAGAAAATCTTGAGACGAATTATACAGTAAAGATGATAATTTTTCTTTTTCTTCTCTAAGAATTATCATTTCCTTAGAAAGAGATGATACTTCTTTCTTAAGAACAGAATTTCTAGAATCAAATTTCTTTAATTCTTCATGCATTTCATTTATGACTTCTAGTAATTCTTCACTACTAGTAACAATATTATTTTTTGAAGAGGGAGAAGATGTTACCTCACTTTCATCATCGATTGCCATTAAACAGAGGTTGGCAATCTCTTCGTATCCAATTTCTTTGTCTGATGACTCATCTTCTTCGTCATCGCTCCAGGTAGTTGCTACCATAGCTTTCTTCTTGAAGCCCTTGTATGGTTTGCTTGAAACCGGACAGTCAGCTTTTATATGTCCTGGCTTCTTGCAGCCATAGCACATAAGTGGTTCCCTTTTTGAGGTGGGATCCTTTGAGTAAGGTTTCTTGCTTTTCTTCAAGAACCTATGGAATCGTCTGGTGATTAAAGCCATTTCACCATCCTCTTCACTGCTCTCTGCTTCTTGTTCTAATTCCTTTTCTTTGTTGCTCGTAGAAGCTTTGAGAGCAATTTGCTTCTTCTTCTTCTCATCATCATTGACGATGGGAGTCATTTCTTCCATCTCGTATGTCAATAATGACCCAAGCAGCGTCTCAACATCAAGCTTGTCAAGATTTTTGGCCTCTTGAATGGCTGTCCTCTTTGGTTTCCATTCTGGAGGTAGAGATCTTAAGATTTTTCTGGTTAGTTCAACTTCCTCAATATTCTTGCCAAGCAATTTTAAACTATTTATAATAGTAGTAAATCGTGAGTGCATTTCAGAAATGGTTTCGTTATGAGACATCTTAAAAGATTCATATTCAGAAATTAGCATGTAAATTTTAGACTTTTTTACTTCACTTGTTCCTTCATATGTGACTTGCAATTTGTCCCATATTTCTTTAGCAGAAACGCATGCAGATATTTTGTTATATTCAGAAATATCTAATGCACAATGTAGCATGCTTGTTGCTCTGCTATTGAGAGACATCGTTCTACAATCCTCGTCAGTAAACTCAGTTTTGAGTTTAGGCATTGTATGAAGAATCTCTCCAATAACTATTTCTTTTGAGGGAATTTTAGGTCCCTCTTCTATAATTCTCCATAGATTGTAATCTTGTCCTTCGACGAAGATTTTCATTCTATTTTTCCAGTAGTTATAATTTGATCCATTGAACAATGGTGGTCTAGTATAAGAGTGTCCCTCAGAGTAGCTATTTGCTGCCATTGGATCAACTCTAGGAATTTAAGCCTTATAAAGAGAACGAGGCTCTGATACCAATTGTAGCTCGAGGTTTCAACCCAAGAGGGGGGGTGAATTGGGTTTTTAAAAACTTTCGCGGAATTTATACAAGTTTATAAAAACTGATAAGCAACAAATAATTAATACAAGTAGAAAGCTGTAAATAAAGAGTTTAAGGAAAGAGGATGCAAACACAGTTATAGTTGTTCGGCAATATCGGATTCGTTCCGACCCTACGTCCACTCTCTTCAAGGAACACCTTGAAGTAATCCACTAAGAAAACTTAGTCGCACAACTTAGCCGGGTGTTGCACAAACCGTACACAAGCAATTTACAGGAATTGCTTAAACCGAAAAATCCCCTTCCTTTCGGAAGTTTCCCCTTCCTCTCGGAAGTAATCCCTTTACAAAGATGGTGTAAAGTAAAAGGTAGAGAGACAACAAATGAAAGCTTATTACAACAGAAATGTCTCTCTTTCAAAGTAAAGCTTGAAGAAATGGCTCAATAAGATTATTTCAAAGCTTTTTGTGTTTCAAGAGTATAAAAACTTGATTATATGAGATCAACTCTTTTTGAATATGTGCTGCTTGTTATTGAATGCTTTGCTGAGTGGGTTTATATAGCAATCAATTAATATGGCCGTTTTGGACTTTAATTTGAAAAAGATTTACTTTAAAACGTTCAGATTTGGAGTCCAACGGTCATATTTTTGAACTACCAGTCGACTGGGTCGAGATACCAGTCGACTGGGTTCACTTGAAAAATATACGTTTTCAGACCTTCTGGGTATCCAGTCGACTGGTATATATCATCCAGTCGACTGGGGACTTTCTGTCCATTTTACCAGTCGACTGGTATATATCATCCAGTCGACTGGATACTTACTGGTCAAAGTACCAGTCGACTGGGTTAATTTATCCAGTCGACTGGGTACCTTCTGACCCATATACCAGTCGACTGGTATATGTACCCAGTCGACTGGGTTGTCTTCCAACCCAGTTTTTCTTCTGTTTTTCATTTAAAAACATTTTAAAATTAATGGTTTTAGAAAAACCATTTGTGTTTGAGCCATTGAACAAGCTAATACAATGTATGAGTGAGACTTACATTGGTTCTAAACCTTAAGACCTATACTAGATCTTCAGTCTTCACTTGATACTTGATTTGGTTCGAGTTTTTGCACTTTGTTCCTTGGTTGAATGTGTTTGATCCTTAATACAACTTAGTTTAAACATGTTAGTTAAATAACAGTTGTGTTTTGCCATCATTAAAATACGGGCAGGGGTCAACACAAACAAACAATGGGATGTTTATGAAGCATAATTTCCACTTTGCTTTGACTGGTCCTTGAGATAAATTAGGTTTTTTTTTGTGATTAATATGCACCAAACTGTGTTCAGGCAAGAGTAAATTATCTGATCTCCTTTCTTTTCTTTGTAAGCAAATGGAAAGGGAAAATGGGTAATTGAGATGCTCAATTAACTTTATCCGTTTTTGAGGGGGTTGCTTCATTAATCCATTTGTATTTTATCTTAATTAAAATTATTTGTTAAATCACAAAGCATGTATATCCCTCCTGTATTAACTACGTATCTGATTATTTATAATATTATTTTTTTATTAATAGGTTGATTTTGAAGAATATTGTGCAGAGATGGCCAAGTTAAACAACCAAATAGATAACCACTTAATACCATACCAACAATAACGACATGGAGAATACCATAACGTAATCCTAATATTTATTCACCTCTTACAAATAACAGTCCCGCTGAAGAGTTTCACTTTTTAAACAATGGGAGAAAGTCGATGGAAAAAAACCTATTTATAACGATGGAAAAGGTGAGGCACTAATCTCTTAACTACTATAATGCTCTAATTGAGTTGTTAAGATTTGAATCTTTGATGATATTATTCAATTGTTTTTCTTTGTCATGCATAAATGTTATTTATTTCTTTATGCTTCTAAGGTTTGTGATTTAGACGTGTGGCTTCAGTCATGTGAAACTGAAATATGACCTTCGTATACAGTCAATTTTAGATGAAAATGATAGGAAATTTCTTTTTATGGTAAAGGAAACATTGAGAGACTTGTGAACACATCTGAGATTGCACTTGACATATTTTTGAAAATGATTGTTATGACTATTTATGTGTGAGTGAGGAAATGTGGAAAACCATTCCCACATGAAGAAGAAATTGGATAAGTTAATGGCATGTATATGATGATGGAACAAAAACCCATTAGCTTAAGCTCTTGGGTTCATATGGTCTCCTACATTATATATTGAGCCTTTGCTTGGTTGACTCTCCAAGTATAAGTGGTATCAGAGCTAGGTTCGGTTTTAACCGGGATGCTCATGGTGGTATAGTCAAACAACATAGGGAGTCCAAAGGACTCGTGTAGTATGAACAAGGTGACTTGTGTAACGAGCAGGTGATGCTTGCACGGTGAAGTCTGTATGGTTCACAAGGTAGAGTCTATAAAGCTTGTTGTTGAAAGTTGATGCGCGGTTCTCTGACCCTGATAAATGAACGGGTGACTTTTCAGGTGTGCCTGTTGAGGTCCAGGTGTGCCTGTTGGACTATGGTGCGAGTTAGGAGTTGCTACAAGCATGATGGTAAGGGGGAGCAGTGGAAAGCATGATGGTAAAGAGGAGTAATGGAGACTCACACGTGAGGGGGAGATTGTTAGGAATATTCAAGTGTGATTAAGGAAATATGGAAAACCAATCTCACATGGAGAAGAAATTGGATAAATGAATGGCATATATATGGTGGTAGAACCAGAACCCATTAGCTTAAGATTTTGGGTTCATATGGTTTCCTACATAATATATTGGGCATTTTCTTGGTGGACTCTCCAAGCCCAAATTTCTTCCAAACTTGGGTTATCATGCTTAACAGTTGAAAATAATCTTAATAGAGGATAGATAAGCGGGGATTATTTGGATGCTTATGGATGTTAGTTTTAGTGGACACTTTTTTAATGACAATTTTTCATTTAAAATCGATTGTCTTTCATATTGGCACACATGTTGACACACTTGGTTCTTTTTTCGTTTACTGGTAGACTACTTTTACACTTTTTCTATAAATCAATAATTGGAATAATTGGATTATAAAGAAAATGATAGTGTGGTAATCAAAGGCATGGTATATACTTCAGCTATTTATCAATAAAGTAATACTAAAAAAACATTTTTAGTGTCGTATATTTCACATGCACAATCTAATCCTCTGTGAGGTGATAGGAATTGACATGTATAATTTCTTTAAGTTGGCTAAAGGGCACAGAGTTACTTTTCAGTTTGGCCTTTCTAGATGAGTAATAATAACCATTGAAAGTAACCGAAAGTCAGTGATTCTAAGATTCATAACGAAGCAAAACTTGCACATTTTTCCTCACAATTTTTACTGTTTTTTTTTTTATAAAAAAAATCTTACATCATTTGTCTCCACCAATTTTTTTTTTTGGATAAGTAGATGTATCCACCACCCTGCTCTCTTACAACTCTTCCTCACAGTCCTCTTCCTAGGATTCTAAAGCACAAACATGGATTCTTTTGAAAGCCACCCAATCGTCTGCACAACATATCAGGCTTTTTCAAGGTTAGTAATAATCATTTCACTCATTCCCTCTGCAAAATGATAAAATGTGTGCTATACGTGTGGAAACAAATGCATTCCTTGGTGCTGGCTAGTTTTGCTGCCGATGATGCTCTGCGAATGGTTTTTCCTAGCATGATAAGCTTCCCACGAAATAGGCATGGTATGATCAGCATTTGACAGAAGGGTATGTACTTTGGAGATAAAGTACAAACAAAGTGTGGAACAATCGGATTAAGTTATCCAATTGTTCATGGATTAGTGAGAGATTAAGAAGCGATGAAGAGACTCTGGGAACGTACTTTTGATAAGGAGCATAGAGTCACCATAGAAGAACACTGTTATCTTAACAAAGGCTCCATTAAATTCTAAAACTAACAGAGAAAAGATGGTTTATGTAAACAACTAATAGGGTACAATAAGTTTTTATTCAAGAAATTACATTTATAACTAGCACTATTTTATGTAGACTTTCTACTAACTAGTGTCGTTTTTTTCATTTTTGTAGTACCTCAGAGTATGAAAAAGAGAAATCAACACTCTAGGTTGTCATAAAGTTCTCTCTTCTTTCATTACAGTATTGTCTCTAAATTCAATTAATCACTTCTTTTTTTCAGAAAAATCCTCAATTTTACTTAGTTTCCTCTTGTTGGGTGAGCTCCCTTATCTCTTTCCACTTTTACACCCACACATTTTATTTTCCCTGTGCACAGATGATGATGGGTATTTTCCTGTCTATCTTCTCCCTAATTCTAGCATGCCACTATTGCATAACCGTCTTTCCAGCCACCATCAGATTGCCGGAGAACAAAACGGCCATCCTCCAGCTGTGAGCGCCCAGGTGAGTTACGTTCTTTTTTTTTCCTATCTCTTTAGCCCCATTTTATCTCTCTTTCTCTTATTGAAGCTAATGCAAGGAAATTACTTCATAGTAGATACCAAATTTAGTAGCAGGATCACAGTATTCTTCATCTTCTTTGGGTGTCTTATTTGCCAATCAATAGATTCTTGAGCCATAGGAGAACTCTTTGTCCCTCTTTCTCTTGTTAAAAACCCAGAAGAACAAAAACCTATGATGAGTTACTGAATTTGGTGGTCCTGCTGAAGAGAGAGATCACATAATCATTTGGGTCTTTTTTAATTCTCTATTTTTGTTTGATTATCAATTTATTTGGATGTTGATTTATATATTTAATTCAGATATGTAATTCTCCAAATTACACATGTAATTTGAACAATTCGAGACCTGTTAATTATACGAATAATAAACAAAAAATAATAATAAAACACGATATACATATACATAGGTTCATCCCAGAATAGGGTTACGTCTTCCTGGAAGTTTCACTACAATCAACCACACAAATTTTTCGTTGCATTGTGTGCTTAATAAATAGAGAGTATTTGTAAGCAACTTAAGACGTCTTAATTAGGGTTTCTGCCCTGCTGCAAAACAATGGCTATTCATGGTCCCAAACACAAATTGTCAAGCAAAAAATAAACCCAAAATGTGTACAAAGACTGAAATTTTCGGGGGTGCTGGCATTTACCCCCGCCACTCACTGAGAGCGGAACCCTATGGTCGTCAGGGGTTATATAGATTTGGACTCGTGAAATATATACCAATTCTAACATAATTCTGCTCACATATAACATGTTAATTTTCAACCAAAATAAAACGTTATTTTGGTTGTTGTAAAAACTATGGAGAAAGATCATTCATAAAAGATAAGGAAAAACATGTTGCATGTTGTGCATAATTCATATAATGAAGCCTTAACCATGAGGAAGAAGGTCTTATTTAGTTAAGAATGTCCATAATGTATTGCAAATGTTGGAAAGGTTAATACTACTAGCTAAGCTCCACCAAAAGTTTCTGCAATGTACTTTTTTGGGGAGAAAAACCAAAGGAGTTGTTATAAGATACTATGTTATATGCAATGCATATATACTTTTTCAAAATGTTTGGGCATGAGATGCTTTCACAATGGACATTTGCAACTCTAATATTTTTTTGGAGGCCGGTATCTTTATAAAATAAAATAAAAATCTTGGAAATAGAAATCAGTGATAATGATGATCTGAGAGAGACCCATAAGGATTTTTCCAATTGAGTATTGAATTGAGAGTGAAATTGGGGCGGTGATGATGTTTTGTGAAGAATAGAGTAATCTAATAAACTTAGATATTAAGGGAGAAGGGACTAAAGGATGAAGAATGTGGAATATGAGATTTTTTTGGTGATTTTGTTATGAAACTAAAGAATCAAGAAGATAAACATCCGACAGAAAATGAGATTCTGATTGAAACAAAGTGGGAGATTACAAAAAAAAAAAAAAAAGGAAAAAAAGTAGACATAGTGTGTTTAATTTTAAGTGTATCATGGAATATCTTTTCAGTCATCATCAGAAGAAGAAAGCAAAAGCAGATACATAAATGAATGAGTAAGAAGAAAAAAACTTGTTCTTCTTGGTGTCTCTTTAGGTTTTGCCTGTCAGTTTACAGAGTTCAATTATGTGATTGTCTTGCCTCAATTCTGTACATTTCTTTGAATTAAGTTCCAATTACACATTATCAATAGGCATTTTTTCCCTTTTGCATTCAATTCTGTCAAAAAACATTGATAATGTGCTTATCTTTTCTGGGTTCCTCCCCAAATTTTGAAGTAATCCATACACAACCAGCGACAACCCTTTTCACATTGAAGTAAAAAAAATGAGTTCCTAGTCAGTTACGGGCAAGTCTAGAGAGAGAAGCTCTCGGCTATGGCGACAGAATCTTGTCATTGACTTTGATCTTTTTCTTTCTTCCTCATTCTTTCTGCCACTTCTGACCTCTTCCATTGTTGACTATGGGTAAGAAAAAACAACATAAGAAAGGTTCTTTATCGGTTCAAGAGTTGAAGGACCTAGAGTATATGCAAAATCATTTCAAAAACAAAGCTGCTACAGTACAGGAATCACAAGAGAAAATTTCTGTAGAAGGAAGCAAACCTGCTGTTGGAGCTAACTTCTCAGATTCAGAGAGCTTATCCTGCACCTTTGGGGAGGAGGATTCTAGGTCCCTGAGACAGGAAATAGAACGATGTTTTTCTAAAAGTGATAAGGGATCTCTTTCGGGAATAGTAGCAGAATCTGCAGGGATTCAAGGGTGAGCTTAAAGGAGACTGCTCCTGAAGTGAGGACTAGAACCCTATGCTCTAAGGGTGTGAGTATTGAAAGTTCAGAGAAGGACTCCCTGAATAGTGAAGAGGAAAGCTCTCTACCACCAAGCCCTGCAAATAGGGATTCAGTGGTGAACAGTGATCTTTTGAGTAAGAAGGCAACAATAAGCAAGAGGAACCCTCCACATATTGAAGGTAAGGTGGTCTCAAAGAATGCCGGACTGATCTCGGATGGGTTAGCTTCAAGCAGAGACCTTGGCCATTCAATTCCTGGTATGAACAGTAGCAAGACTCAAGAAGGTGAGGCTTCTAAAGCTCCTTGGGTAAGTCTCTTTGCGGATAATAGGAAACCATGCAATGGCATGCAACTCACCCCTATGGAGAATGAGAATGGTGATGTTAACATCTTAGAGGAAGAGTTAGAAGCAGTGTTTGAAGACTACCCCTACTGTCTTATAGAATATTTTGCTGGGAGGTTTCCTGGGAAGACAGCCTTGAAATCCATCACAGATTCTTGGAAGGTAAAAGTCCAAATTCAATTCCATGGTAGTGGCTGGATTGTTTTTAAGTTTGATAATGCTGATGTTGTTATGAAAGTAATGCAAGAGGGTCCTTATATTGTGTATGGTAGATCATTATTGCTTAAATCCATGCCTAAGTTTTTCTAATTTGACAATGAGGAGATGAGCACCTCCCAATTTGGATACAGTTACACAGCCTTCCCCTTGAATTATGGTCTGCAAATATTCTCAGTAAGATAGGTTCCCAACTGGGAAAGCCTCTATATACTGATAGCTAACCCTTACAAAAGAGAGAATTACATTTGTTAGAATGCTTGTGGAAATTGATGTTGCCAAAGAGATAAAATTTTCTGTAAATATCAACTTACCTAGAGGAAGATCTTTTGAGCAGAAAGTAGCATATGAAAACCTTCCAAGGTTATGTACACTTATGTAAATATAGCACAAAAGGAACTCAAAAGGGAAAGAAAGCTGTGCAACAAGATACAACCCAAGGGAAGACAATGGCCCCCGTAAGGAGGCCCAATCCTTAGGCACAGATGCATATGAGGCTGGACAGAGGGATGAATCTATCCCCTCTACTCAAGGTGTGCATATGAGTACAGCAACCCCACCTATTGCCAAGGAATCCCATCAAACCTTTAGTAAGGGGACTGAGGTTGATAGCAGACCAGTACAGAAAGATATGGGGGAAGGAATGCCAAAATCAGCTACCCCCAATCAAAAGGTGAAAGGGAGCCTTTCTTCTAGCACGAAGGAGAGAGTGACCCATTGACAGGAAGAAGCTCAGCATTCTGTAAAGAAGAAGAAAAGTAGAAGATTAAAGGCTGAAGGCTAGAAAGAAGGGATGGGAGGGGATGCCTCCCTTACATCCCAATTAGATTAGCTTGCTGGAACATCAGGGGTCTCCATAAACCTCTGAAACAGAATGAGGTATCACACTTTATGAAGAGCAATGGGATTGATATCATGGGTATTTTGGAATCTAAGCTGGATGAGGAGAAATTGGGTAGGATTATGGGCAATAAGTTCAGATTATGGAAGTAGACCAACAATTTCCAGACTCATGAAGTAGGCAGAATTATTGTCCTTTGGGACCCCTCAAAGGTCAGTTTGTCTGTTATAGATATGGATCCTCTAGTAATTCATTGTAAAGTTAATTATTTAATCTCCTCTATTATTTTTTTGTTAGTTTTGTATATGGTTTTAACTATTGTTTCTAGAAGACCCTTGTGGGATAATCTATGTAAGTTTTGCTTTGTAAATAAAGGCCCCTGGCTTGTGGCAGGGGATTTTAACAATGTTTTTGCCATAGAGGAAAAAGCTAATGGGGTGGTTGTCACTGATTATGAACTAAAAGACCCTTTGGAGTACTGTAGAGAGACAGGATTGACTGATGTATCCTTCTTTTGATGTCTTTTTACCTGGTCCAACAACCACACTTGGAGTAAACTTGACAGGGCTATGGTGAATAGTGCCTGGTTTCAGATGGGGTTCAAGGCTCATGCAAGATTCCCCCTTATTGGGTGCTTGTCTGATCACTCTCTTTGTTTAGTGAACCTGTTTGAAGGGGAAAAGGGTGGTAGAAGACCTTTCAAGTTCTTTAACATGTGGGCCGAGCATGATAAGTTTGAAGAGACTGTTAGACTGAATTGGAACAGGAACCTGGTGGGGTCCAAAATGTATAAGCTGTGCAGAAATTTGAAAAGCCTAAAAGACCATCTCAGGGAGCTTAATGAGAGGTATTTTAGTCATATTTCTGCTAGGGCTTTAAAAGCTTCTAAAGAGTTAGCCATACTGCAAGAACAGTTGCATGAGAACTTCACTGACAGTGAGCTCCAAGTAAAGGTGGCAGATATGAAACTCAAAGCTTTTAAGCTTGCTGAGGCTGAGAGGAGCTTCTTCTCTTAACATGCTAAGTGTAGATACCTTATGCACAGTGATAGGGGGTCTAAGTTTTTTCATGCCTTAGTGAAGAGAAGGACTAGCAGGAATCATATTGCAGCTGTTGAAACCACTGAAGGGGTCCAGTCCAAATCAGAGATTGAGGTAGTGAAGGAATTTATCAAGTTCTATGAAGATCTCCTTGGGTCTTTTAGCTCTTGTGAGCCTGTTGATCAAGAAGTTTTGGAGGATGGCCACAGAATTTCAGATGACTAAGTTGCTGGGTTGGTGGGGGAAGTTACTGAAGATGAGATCAAAAGTGCTTTTTTCAGTATAGGAGATGACAAATCTCTAGGACCTGATGGTTATTCTGCCCGTTTTTTCATGAAAGCTTGGGAGAGTATTAAGATAAATATGGTGGGAGCTGTTATGAAATTTTTCAGGACTGGGAAGATGCTGAAACAGATCAACCACACAGCCCTTGCAATGATCCCTAAGAGTAACCCTGCAAACAAAGTGGAAGATTATAGACCTATAGCTTGCTGCAATGTAGTTTATAAGATTATCTCTAAGATCATTGTATCCAAAATATCTCCCATCTTGGGAAGTATTGTCAATCCTGCACAGGTTGCATTTATCAAATCCAGGAGTATGACAGAAAATATTTACTTAGTCTAAGAACTCCTTAGAAAATACAGTAGGAAAAGGGTCTCCCCTAGATGTATAATCAAGGTTGACCTCAGAAAAGCTTATGATACTGTCAACTGGGGGTTCTTGAACAGCATGCTAGTGGGCATTGGGTTTCCAAACAGGTTTAAAGGGTGGATCATGGAATGTGTCACTACTGCATCCTTCTCCTTATCCAGTAATGGCAGTTTGCATGGATTCATCACTGGTAAGAGAGGTTTGAGACAAGGGGATCCTCTTTCCCCTTTCCTTTTTGTGCTATCCTTGGAATATCTCTTAAGACTTCTGGGCAGGCTAAAAGAAGATGATGGCTTTAAGTTTTACCCTAGATGTGACAAGCTGAAGATCACCCACTTAGCTTTTGCTGATGATTTTATTTTATTTGCTAGAGGAGAAGCTTGGTCTGTTAGTCTCCTAATGGACTGTCTAAAGAAATTTAGTGACTGCTCAGGGCTTAAAGCTAGCATGCCAAAATCCAATATATTCCAAGTAGGTGTTCCCTGGTCTGAGCTCCTGAAAATCAGAAGAATGACAGCTATGGAAGAAGGTTACCTTACTTTTAGGTACCTGGAGGTTCCTCTAGCATCTTCAAGGCTAGATGCAGCTCATTATATGCCTCTTGTTGATAAAATCTCTTCTTACATTAAGGTATGGGCTAGCAACTCTCTTTCTTATGCTGGAAGAACTGAGCTAATCAGATCAGTTTTGCAAGGTGTTGAATGCTTTTGGTTGACAATTTTCCCTATCCCTGCAAACATCATTGGGAAAATTACTAGTCTGTGTAGATCTTTTCTTTGGAATGGAAGTTCCCATGGTTCTAGAAAGGCTCTTGTGGCTTGGTCTGAGGTGTGTAAGGCCAAATTTGAAATGGGCCTTGGTCTCATTGATCTGAAAAGTTGGAATTCAGCCCTGTTGTCTAGAGCCTTATGGAACTTACATCATAAAAATGATACCTTATGGGTTAGGTGGGTTCATCACTACTACTTACAAGGCTGCTCCTTATGGACAGCTAGGCCTAAACATGATGACTCAACCCTGTAGAAGAAGATCCTGGGAATTAAAGATGGTCTGATTGCTACTGAACAATCAATACAGAAGGCTCAAGATAGGCTGCTGGAATAGGAAGAACAGAACAACATCAGTATTAAGAAAGTTTACAAAAGCATTAGACCAAGAGGGTGTAGACTCATATGGACCTCTATTGTCTGGAATAACAGCTGCACTCCAAAACATTCATTCATTTTATGGTTGGCTTATAAGGGCAAGCTACTTACTAAGGACAAGCTGGAAGCCCTGGGTGTGGATGCTCTATGCCCATTATGCAGAGAATATGATGAGACTGCTGACCACCTATTCTTCTCCTGCCGGATTAGCAAAGCCATTTGGACCTCAATCAAGGGCTGGCTTGGCTGCAGAAGAGACATGACTACCATTCAAGTGGTTAATCAAAGAAGTTAAAGGAAAAAGTCCCCTGCTAAAGCTAAAAGAGCAGCTCTGGCTTGCACTGTGCACCAGATATGGTTGGCTAGGAACTCCAAGCTGTTTGAAGGAACCTCAATTCACCCAAAAAGTATAGCCAGGAAGATTAAAATTCATGTATATAGAGTTGTATACGCTAGCTTTCCTAAGCTAAGGCTTCTTTTGTAATTTTTGTTTATGATCTTATAGTTTGTGCTCTTATTGTATATCTCCTGGGTATGCCCAGTGTATTTTTGTCGTATATTTGTTTAATTCAAGTTTTAATTCACAGATCCAAAAAAAAATTAATGAGTTCCTGAATAGAAACGATGGAATAGGACCTCGGCAGTAGCTATCACAAAGTGAGATAATCTGAGCAGAATACCGCTTTCCTAGATGAGATCAACACCATAAAATCTACGGGTAATCTCAATTGCTTCATCTATTCCATCTTTTCTTGAAGGTGAGTCCTTCAGATCTTGCTCAGACAAGTAGAAATTGTCAATGGCCATTTGTCACTAATAAAAAACTAAAATCAATAAATCAAATAAAAAACCTTAAATAAGTAAATTAATTTGAACTTTATATCAAATAGATGGACACAATTTATTCGTTTTACATTTGATGATGTGATAAAAACAACATTATCTAAATAAATCAAATTAAAACAACTTTATTTAGGAATTTGAGACTTTTAAAAACCCTATATTAAGAAAAAAAAAAAACTCAGCTTACTTTGATTGGATTAAGAAAATGATGAATAGATATTAAACTTAATTGTAAGAGAAAAAGACTGAAAAATAATATTTTGTAATAATTAATTTTTTTATTATCCATTTTTACTAAAATTTATTTTTAAGGACACAAAAAGTAAAGTTATCATATGATGATGTGTCAACATTGGATCAAATAAAAACTCAACTAATTAAGCCTTATTAAAAATATAATTTACTTTTAATATAAGATTAGTATACATGCAGATGCAAAAAGATGATAATTTTCAATCACCCACGTTACCTCACAAGACTAATTAAATGGATTAATTAAGAAGTTTGAAGAAATACATAACTTGGATACCATCTTCTAACAGTCAGAGTATATATATAAAATCCAGAAAAGGGAAAAGACCAAGCCAAAATAGAAAATACAAGAAGCTGTAACAAGTGGGTACCCTCTATCCAAATACAATTTAGTGGCTGCCTTGATTTCTGAGGAAAATATAAAAGATTGGAATATACAGTACAAACAAAAAAAAAATAAAGAAATACGAGCAAAAGGATGTTTTATAAATCTCTGCCCTACCATAGATCTGTTTATAAGAACGAGTTGAATGCCGAGTTGTATACAAAATGGAGCAGAACGATTTGATCCCCACGACAGAAAAAGACAATAACATAAACTGCGTCGGTTGTACAATGCAATTAAAAATAAAAACACTACAAGTGAAATAATTATTCTTCAAAACTAATTTAAAACCAAAAAAAATAAATAAAATCTCGTGCATAGCACGATCTCACCCAACAATGTTCATAATGAGAATAAATAACGAGTAAGAAAAACTGTTTTTTTGCTTGTGGAAACAGAAGGGAAGAGGAAAGGTTAAGAAATCTCTCTTCTAGGACTAAAAGAAAGAAAAAAATTGCTTTACGTATGGTTATATTAAATCAAGACTAAAAATTGAAATTGATGTAGAATCATGATATTTTTCAATTATTTTTATATTAAAAAAACATGATTCTACCTTAATTTCAATTTCAAATTTTAATTTCATACTACCAAATACAACGTTTAAGATTGAATTTACTTAATAAATTTCTTTTTATGACCGAATTACTCACCGTAAACGATAGTTCCGCTGTTCTTTTTTTAGTTAGTTAACATCCTTGGTAGGTATGAATAATGAAATTTATGAATAGAATTCACGATCTATTTAAAAATGAATCATAATTTATTTAAATACCTTTAACAATAATAAACTATTTATTTTTTCACATAAAAACTTGTTAGAGGAACACAAAAGGCATAGAGACTGAAAAAAAACAATCATTCTTTTCGTGGGTCTGATTTTTGAATAGAAGATACATGATAAACTATTTTTTTCTTTTTAGGATTAAATATTGTGTCTTTTGTATGAATAATGAAATCTAAGTATAAAATTAATTTTTCATTTATAAATAAATTTTTGTTTACTTAAATACTTTTAACATTTTTCATATAATAAATTATATTCATTTTTAGATAAAAACTTGTTAAAGAAATACATATGGGATAAAGACTAAAAAAAACTAACCATTCTTTTCATGTGTCAGCTTTCTGAATAGAAGATATATGATAAATGGGTATTTGATGGGTTGGGTGAGTGGATATCACCTAACCCGCCCATTTAAACACACTAAACTAAATGAACGAGTTTACACTTTAAATAAAGGTCCCAAAATCTAATCCAGACTTGAGAATCTGATTTGAATCACTTGAATTTGAAAATATATCGAAATATAATGACTCGAGATCTAAACAATTCGTGATTCGAGATTTAATATACCCAAAATTGAAATGACATGTGATCAAATCGATCCGTGATCAGAATGAATGGGACTCGAGTGACCTGAGACTTGAATGAATTGGGAACAAAGCGATTCGAAACCTGAACAACCCAAGACCTGAGAAACACAAGACCCAAACAACCTTAGTATCTGATCAACCCGAGACCAATCGACTTGGAAACCGAGCAACCAAGAATCCAAGCAATTAAGGATATAAGCAACCAGAGACCCCGAACGACTTGGTATTCGAGCGACCTAGGACTCGAATGACTCGAGATCCGAGCAATGTAGGACACAATCTACCGAAGATACAAACAACCTAGACCCGAGCGACCAAAGATTTGAGCAATTTGGGATTTGAACGACCCATGACTCGAGCAACTTGGGACCTAAATGACACAAGACTCGAGAAGCCCTATGAATTAAGTGATCTGTGACCCAAACAACCTAAAATTCTAGTAACCTGAGAAAAAAAAAATATATAATATAATACCCTCATTTCAAATTTTGAACTCATGTTGCTTTCTAGTAAGCACTTAATGCTTAATTTTTTCTATCTTTTCATCTCTACCTTGCATCTCTAACAAGCATATACAACCATATTTGTTAACAATGATCATCTATTACTGATATTCAACTTCATTCTTATTTCTCTTAATCTATCATCAATTACACATCATGACTTTCAATAGCAGTCAATCTTCTTGTAGATTTCTACTCAATGCATCAGCTACCACCTTAGTCTTTTCTAGATGATAGTGAATTGTACAATCATAGTCAGTAATCAACTCTATCTACCATCTTTGCCTTAAATTCAACTCTCTCTGGGTAGGTAAGTATGTCAAACTCTTATGATCAATGAATATCTCACAAGTGGCTCCATACAAATGATGTCTCTAATCTTTAAAGTAATCGCTATAGCAATCAACTCTAAGCTATGAGTAGGGTAATTTCTTTTATGACTTCTCAATTGTTTAAAAGCACATATCATTAGCTTCTCATGTTATCAACACACATTCTAGCTCTGGATGGGATATTATATATATACCCAACAACATCAATAAAAGGGGAAAAAAAAAAAAAGCAGTCTTGACTACTCAGTTGATTCTTTGGTAGCCATTAAATATGAGTAATCAATATATTTGAAAAATTAGAATAGGTGTTGAAGATTTGAGTAATTCCCCTTCAAGTGGGAAGGAGGCCATCAACTTCAAAGAAGATAACATCAAAAAATTGACCCAATCTTACTTCTCTGTCCCTCGTGGAACCTTTTGCATTTTCTATTGAGTTGAACTTCCCACTAAAGTAAACCCCCACCCCCCACCCAAAAAAAAAAAAAATTTCACCGTCTTTCTTCCATTGAATTGACAATTCTACCCCTCATCAACTAGAGACCAAATCAAAAGTTTCCATGGAACCCACCACTTTCCTTCCTGGGAAATAACTGTTCTACCCCTGGATAACCTTCCCAGAAGAAGCCCACGAATCAGTTCTCAAAGTTGGACCGACCTGCCTTCATTACCTGTACCTCAGTTGTATTCCATGGCCTCTCCTTCTTGGAAATCCCAATTCCTCCCTCTATATATACAATACACGCACAAATGTATCTCAATACCCAAATTTCTCACGAACCTTATTTTTCTCTCAATCACACGAATTCATTCTCTAGTCTCTGAAAATGGCATCACAATCATCATCAACAAGATCAATCCAACAAAACCCACCATCGAATTTCCATGATTTCTTGCCTCTCATGGCCCACAAGCTAGGTGGGGACGGGCTAATAGGGGAGCTGTGCAATGGGTTCAATCTGCTGATGGACGGTGATAAAGGGGTCATCACATTTGATAGTCTCAAAAGAAACGCTTCTCTTTTGGGGTTGCAGGATTTGACTGATGATGATCTACGGTGTATGTTGAAGGAAGGGGATTTTGACGGTGATGGGGCTCTTAGTCAGATGGAGTTCTGCGTAATGATGTTTAGAATGAGCCCTGAGTTGATGGAGGCTTCAAGGTATTTGGTAGAAGAGGCACTTGAACAAGAATTCAAGGATTGTTATTAAACTTTTTTCCTTTTGTTTTGTTCCAATTGATGGGGTTTTTCTTCTTTTTTTCGTTAAATGATTCTCGAGACCATGAAATTGTTAAAATATACAGAAGAAATTGATGGCAATACAAAAAAAAAAAATTATGCATTTCAATTTATTTGCTCTGTTATATTTATTTATGCTTAGCTGTAGAGATATGGCAGGAAACAAAGCAATAAACTGGTAATCTAGTTCAAAATTATTGAAACGGGGCAGTCTTGATTTTAATCCCAGGTAGTTTGTGTATATAGTAATATACTGATTACCGAAATATGAGACATTGAGACTAGAGGTTTGACTAGAATTCCACAAGGCTTGGGAGCGGAGCAATGTGTTGAGGGGTTTGAAGGGGAAGGGGAAGGGGAAGGGGAAAGGAAAGAGGGGTGTTTAAAAGAAGGGAATGGAAATTATAGGAGGGTAACGAAATTAAATTTCAATTCTTTCTTCTCCCATAAGTCAATGTATTTCAAGGGAGAAATTCTTGGGTGCAACTGTGCATGCAATCGTCTTGATATACACCCGTGTAATTTACAGGTGTTACGGTGCACCCAAATATTTTCTGTTTGGAGGGGATAATCCTTTTCCCGCCCCGTCCCAAACACATTATTGTTAGAACTTAGGGTTGTGTTTTTGAAATAATTTATTTTCCAATCTAGTTTTAGTTCGAAGAGCCAAAACAGGTTTATTTGAGAGAGTTTATAAAATGAATTTTGTTTTCTGTAGAACAAAGATTAGTTCAAATATTTTTTTAAAGATGGATTATGTTAAAAAAAAAAAAATAAACCAAGAAAAATGATGTAGTTTTTAAAAATCGAATGTGTTAAAATATCAAATATTTAGCAGTTTATAGTTTTAATGTTAAAAACTGTATGAGAAATTCTTTTTTAATCCATAAATTGAAACTATTGTTAACTCGAACAATATCCGGCTTAATAAAGTCTCAAACTCAGTTGATTTAGACTACAATAAAATGCAAAAAATTAAGATGTTTGTTCTATTGGAAATCATGGGGCATTTACTTCTGTTTAGTATTGGACAATTGGTAGTCCTATGATTTGAAGGCAATGAATTGCATTGAAGGTGTAATAATTCAATACAGCTCAATAAAAGCAGAGATGAAATTAAGTTCCTTAGAACTTGAGCTCAGATATGTGTTAAAAAATTCATGCAGTGTTAATAGAAAAATACTTAGAACTTTAGCTTCCTCTTGATTGCCTTTTCGCTTGATAGTCCAAGGCTTTTAGCCAAAGCACAACAGAAGGCAGAGGATGTCGGTTAGAACCTATCTCATGCAAATTCTTCCAAACTTGTAATGCGCACACAGTCGTCCAATCTTCGCTTTGATGTTAACTGGTACAGTTTGTGGTTGGCCTTAATTTCTAAACATGGGCTTTAGAAAGACTAATTGGAACGAGTGACTAATGAACATGGAGAGAAATTTCAAGGTGGTATTGGTGATTGGAAAATCTTCGCTTGTGGGCCAAGAGTGAAAGTTCCTTTGAAAGGGATTGGTGGCAATAAGTCCGATTCAACAATGCAAGAATCTGAGCCCTAAATAAAACATGTAGAATTGAATTTATCTTGTGGAGAATAAGATTATTTTGATTCAGAATTTGATTGCATTTACCGGGTCAATTTGATTATAGATATTGGTAACCCTTTCTATTATCACAAATACAATGATGTCATAGGAGCCAGTGACGTATCTGTTGAAATGGGTAGCTCCTTAGTCAAAAAGAATGTTCATCTTTTCTCGAGTTTTTCTATAATCAACGTGTTGGATATTGAGTCAGTCAATGGTGATCGAGGTGACATGGGTCAACTCAAAGCGAGTTGATTTTGAAGAGTTTAATTTTATTGATTTGTATTTTAATTTTGATTATAATGAAATCTTTTACCATCAAAAATTTTAATTTTGAACTACGTAAATTTTTTGTCAGTTTATTTTTTTACTGTTTTATTCCTAATATCTTAAATGATTTGAATATTTTTAACATAATTTAAAAAATAATATTTTTCTTTCTAATATAATATTTGAAAAGTTGAGAAACAAAACAAATGGTTTCTTAATATTTTTAATAGTATATTAGAAAAAAATATTATTTCATAAATTGTGTTAAAGAATGTTTATATTGTTAAAGAAAAATTAAAAATAAAATAAAAATAAATTTTTTTCACAACTAAATAGATCTTAATTTTTCTGCTTGCAATGAGCAACTGCCACTTCTTATTCTTAAAAGTAAGCATACAATTCAATGTCTTTTGTCTCCTAAGTCTTTGCTCTTTCAGATTGCTTAATTATGTACGATCTGATATATATTGTTGGTTTCTAAGCATAATAAAGAACTCCTTAAGACTACACAACAACAATGGACATTCTCTCTTTCACATTTCTCTATACCAATTTCTTCATATTCCTCTTCAGATTTTCCACAGCTGCACTTGACACCATCTCTTCATCACAATCTATCAGTGATGGTAAGATCTTAGTTTCTAGATATGGAAGCTTTGAATTTGGTTTCTTCAGTCCTGCAGGTAGTACTAGGAACTTATACCTAGGAATTTGGTACAAGAAAATCTTAGTGAGGACTGTTGTTTGGGTTACCGGCGCAACCCAATCAATGATTCCTCTGGCTTGCTGATGATAAACAACACATGAAATCTTGTACTTCTAAAAAACAACAATAAGAACATTAGTGTTGTTATTTGGTCATCAAACTCAACAAAAGTAGCTCAGTATCCAATTTTACAGCTTTTGGATACTGGGAATCTTGTCTTAAGAGATGTGAAAGACGGGAATTCACATAATTACCTGTGGCGAAGCTTTGATTACCCGTCCGATACGTTTCTGCTAGGGATGAAGCTTGGATGGGACTTAAAAACTGGTTTTAATCAACGCTTATCAGCTTGGAAAATCGCAGACGACCCATCTTGTGGAGATTTTACTTGGGAGTTAGTTTTGCAAGAAAATCCAATGGCTCAAAGAAGTTCTTTCACTGTGATCCATATAATGGTTTTGGATTCAGTAGTGCACCTGAGTTAAAGGCTAATCTAGTTTTCGAGTAGCATTTTGTATCAAATGAAGAGGAGGTGTACTACATGTACAAACTCAAAGATAAATCTATGATCTTAAGGATTGTTTTTAACCAAACTACTAATTCTCATCAATGCTATATTTGGATTGAATCAACTCAAACTTGGAGGGTTTATACATTTGTGCCGAGGGATTACCATGTTGATTATGGCCTTTGTGGTTCATATGGAAATTGTATCATTAGTCAATCTTCAATTTGTCAGTGTCTTGATGGATTCAATCCTAAAGTACCCAAAAAATAGAACTCTAGGGACTGGTCTCAAGGTTGCGTGCATGATAAGCCATTGAACTGCGAGAACAATGATGGATTTGTTAAGTTTTATGGGTTTAAATTACAAGATGCTACACATTCTTGGTTGAACAAAAGTATTAATTTGAAGGAATGCAGATGGGGAGGATCTATACATCTGATCGTCTACTTCATAATTAAGTACTGCCTTTTCTTTTTGTTACTCCTTTGAATTAACATTTCCGTTCTGCTTTAGGCAAAAAGGGTTTTCTCTTGAGTTCTTTTCTTGTGTTATAATTGTAACTTAATTTGGCACATCAAATTTAACAATGGAGTGGCAGAAGTTAAGCATTAGACGAAGGTTGCAGTGGTAACTGTAGCAGCCATTGTCATAGTTGCTGGGTGGCTTCGGAATCAGATGTTACATTCGCAAAATCAGGACAAACTTAGAAGATAAAAAGTTATTATGATTTCATACTCAAATCAATGTTAGTTTTCAGAAAGAAGATTAGTAATAAGTACAATATTTATATTCATTTTCTTCTATTACTGCAAAGTGTTTAGTTTGTACTTGCATTGTGAAGCAAATTTTTTTGAGAGGACAACCAACCATTATCAATCAAACGAAAGTTCAACATTCAAATGATAAAACTTATCAGATGGTGACTTCAAGACCTAATTGCCTCATTTTCTTCTTTCCAGATGTCTCAAATTAGTAAATTTATGGTGGAAATGGCTAAAATGACAAGGAGTCTTTCTCTTTTATCATACCTGGTTTCAACTTTGATGCAGGGAGAAATTTTTCATCCAAAAATATTGTGACACATGGCAACCTCCAAAAGAAAAATGATAATTTCATAATTTAAACAAATCAACTAACCAAATCATCATATTTAAAAAATGACATAATGATAATTTTATACCAATGTCATAGTACTATTATGACACTCTAGCTTATGGATACACTTTTATTTAAACAAATCAAACGTATGAATAAAATATTTTAGCTTATGGTAACTTTAATCTTATCTACGGAAATTTTATTCCTATAATACTAAGTTATTAATCACTTTCTATTGGACTTTGCTCCATAACACTATATAATGGGATTCTCACTATCAAATATACACAAATACAACTTACAATTATACAGCTTTTTAGCTTTCTTATTCTCTTATTATTTCAAATTACTAACTTGAGCATCCGAGAGTCACACCAATCCACAACTACAAAAATCACAAGATCTTGTCGGATCTAATAAAAGTCCTTGTGCACCACCGAAAAATCATTGAAAAAATAAAATTTTAACTGTCTGATCGATCAAAATCCGACCATCAAAATTTAAATCAGACCACGCCAACATATTTATCGGCCTTAGTTCTACATGTCTGCAAAATTTCACGACGATCAGACATTCGAATGTCATCTATCGGAACCGTTAAAGTTTGTCAAAAAAAAATAAAATTTTGAGCCTTAGATCTGTCAAAATCCGGTCATCAAAATTCAGATTAGCCCACGTAAACAGATTTTTCAGCCTCTGATCTACGTGACTTCAAAGCCTCACAGCGATTAGACGTCAAAAAATCTCCCAACAGAACCGTTAAAGCTCGCCGAAAAAACTGAATTTTGACCGCCTGATCAATCAAAATTCATATTAAGGCACACAACTAGATTCGTCGGAATCCGATCTAAAAGTTGTGCAAAATTTTAGGACGATCAGACATCGAAAAACTACCGTGTGCGACTCGAATATTCGCCAGGAAACGAAACTTTGACGGACGGTATGCGAAAATCTAGCAATCAAAAGCCGGCATCGCCCCCACAAGGCATCTCAAATTCTCAACATCCTCTTTCGCATATGCTGGCTAATTTTCACGGCAAACGGAAGCTCCGGCTACCTTCACGCACCGGATAAAAGCGACGGTCAAGTCACTAAACGGGTCGGCTCATATGCATAAAAAATTTGAAAGTCATCTTCACTACGTGTTAAATGTTTATTGGACAAAGAGATTTTTTTTTGCCTTCATCTGATACCATCGCTGCCGTGAGATTGCTATTTGTTTTGATGATTTTTCAATGTGTCGATTTTTCATTCGACGCTCAGATTACACATTATCACTATATGCAACCGCCACTTGTCCACAACTTATTGGACAACCAAAATTTACTTTTATCTATTTATAAATGCTTCTGCAACGTGTTAGATTTGAATTAGATCCTAAGATTTTTATCCTATCATTTAAAGATAACAATTTGCACTATGCGTCAACTCTTCATGGTCAATTAACACTCAATCAATGCCACATCATCGCCACATAAATCCACATCGTCACCACCTTAACGTCAAGAAGGCATAATGTTTGATGATTCAAATCAATTGGTTCAAGGAAGTTTGATTATTCAGCTTGTCACTTTGACTAATCGGTTTGCTATTTTTAATCAGGTTTTAGATTCAACAAGACCGGTTCTAAAGGTTTTATGATATGCTAGTTTTAAATTCGAGCTCAAAATTCCAAAATTCTGTTTGCATAGATGAGTTCTTCACGAACTATCAATTTTAACTTATATTTGAATAACTAGTTCACCAAACTCAAACTTGGTTTCAGACTTGGATAGTCCAGTTCCCACAGTTATTCAACATTCTCTTTCTAGAAATGATATTAAAATTTTTAAAATTTGACTTTTTCAAACAAGTTTATTACAAATAGTCAAAGAAAAAAATTGTTATTTCTTCACCAAAAGGCCTAAAAAATTTCCCAAGCTCGATCCGATTTAAACAAACAGAAAACATCATGTTCATTCATAATTAGGTATGATCTTTTTTTACTTCATGTACTATCAAGTTTCCATATCAATTAAATTAAGCACTACATTAAAGGTCTTCAGCTGATGACGCATCCAAAGTCGTTACCCATGGATGCTCCCCCAGCGATGCATCCAAAGCCGTCACTCAGTGATGCATCTAAAAGTCACCCTAAGTGACGCATAATCGTCAGCTAATGACACACTAAAGTCGTCGTCACCGACGCACCAAAATCATCATCTCTGACACAACAAATCCTCGTATTTGAAACACAAGTCCTCGCACTTTAGGCACCAAATACCTAGATATATCTAGGTTTTGATAATGGCATAACGACCAACTAGGGACCTTCACCTCATAGGTCACTCATCTTAGAGCTGATCACTCTTAAAGCAAGAAGGCTAATATACTCTTACACATGGGGACATGGACAAGCACCCAGAGTCAAAAAGCCCGAAGAGAGTGCCCCAAGCACTTCTCACCCTCAGCACATTTTCATTAAAATTACCAAAAAGGGAGCCTTGAGACATTCCTTTCCTTGGTGGACATGGACCACGCATAATATGCTTTTAGCTACTTAAGCTTTACTTAGCTGTTATGCAAAATTTCTAAATTACGCTACACTTATTTTCATGTATGTGTTATGTCATGAACACTTTAATTATTTAGTTAATTACATGACGATATTGAACTGGAGAAGGCCCCATCTCTAAAAATTTATCAATTGTATGAGAACTATGGCCAATATGTACAATAGAATCCATTAAATATGACTTTAATTTTTTAGCTCCAAACCTAATATTAATAAGATTTTACTTGAGTGTAATAGAACGGAACATAATAAAACGTAAGTGTAACAGAGCAATACAAAACGGATTTTTTTCTATTTAGTTTTTGGCATAACCAAAATTTGAGTGTATAGATTAAAGTTTTAGAGAGTTTTATTTCTCTCGATTTGTACTTGATTCATTTACAGTGAATATTTTTCTCATCATCGCTCGTGAAAATAAAAAATTTATTTTCGAATCATGTAAATTTTTGTCTATTTATTTTTTGTTATTTTATTCTTAACCAAAGTTAGTGATAAGATGCATACACATTAGCCTCTGACGTGTGCAGCAACATACGGAGGACAGGCCAAGCATATCATCTGTTGTTCTGACGTTGGGTAGTGAAAGTGAATTGCCTCAGTCGAAGCAACCTGGGCTTCTCTTGTAAAAGAATATGCTCAAATCAGATTCTTTGTCAAGCAAGCCTAAATTTTCTTCGACAAATGAAATCACTGTCACGCTTTTGGATGCTCGATAGAAAGATTGTTCTTAACTATACAACTCATACTGTATCATTACATTTCATACCGTTTATTTGTTACACGCCAAGTAAGTGATCATATCGATCCTTTTCAATTGATCCTTAGATTTTTGCGATTCTTTAGAATATGTTACAAATTATTGTTGGATTTTGGCTCAATCTGCAGCAGCTATTATTGACTCTCTCTCCAGCAGCCATTGTTGACTCTTTCCAGCAGCCATTATCTCTTAGCAGCCATTGTTGAGTTCAATCCACCTTTCGGTGGAAAAGATATGAGCCCATGTGATGGGCTCTTGTTTTTTCCTCTCTATGATTCCCCTCCTTCATGTATAAATAGAGGGAGCAACTGAATGATCAGAAATAGAAGATAGCATAAGAGTGAGGTGTAGTTTGATTTCTAGTGTGAGCATTCTCTTTGTAATTCCTCCTCAATATACAAAATCAACTGTCTCTGCCCGGGGATGCAGGCAAATTGCCGAACCTCGTAAATTATTGTGTTTGTGCGTGTTTGGTGTGTGTTAGATTACTCATGGGCATAACAAAAATGGTATCAGAGCTCAGGTCCACAATCTGACCAGATCCAAACACCTCAAATTTGGAGTTTTAATTGTAGAGCTCGTCGATACGAGTTCAACGGTATCTTACGCGTTGAAATCGGAGCTAAAACGAGGCCGTAGCAGCCGTTTAAAGCTTTCATTTTTATGTTTTTTTGCCAAACACGGCCTTAACTTTGAAATTCAGAATTTTTGCAGAGAAGATGAACAGTAGCTGAGTCGACTCGGTGACTCAGTAAACCAACTCGACCCATTTTACTCAGACCAGCCCATTTTTTTTCAGCCTAGTTGCAGAGGCCCAGCCCAACATCAGAAAGCCTAGTCAAGACTTGACTTGGCCCAGTCCAGAAGCCACAAGCCTAAGTCCATTGGTCAAGCCCAGAGTTGACCAGCCCAGTTCACTTCATTAAGCCCAGCTCATTTAAAATAGTCCAGCCCGTGGTCGATTGGACCAACTCGATCCAGATCCGACCCGACCCGCATTTGGACCTGCTGACCGGACTTTGACCGGCATTAACCGCTGACCGGCATTGACCGGCGTTGACCATTGACCAGCGTTGACCAAATTCATTTTTTGCTTTTTTCGGTCCGATTTTGGCCCTTTTTTTGCCAGTTCAAACTGGTTCCCACCATTTTCGGCCGTTCCGGACACAACCATAGTCTCCGTTTTTGGTAATTTTGCTCCTAAGTTGCTGTTCTACCTTAGTGAAGCCTTTGGAGAAATTTTCTAAAAGCGGAAAATTGTTAGTATGGCAGAAGAAAGACATAATACAGATACCACCACACCGAGCAGCTCCACAACGAGCAGCTCATCGCGAAGGAATACGGCATCCAACGCGAAGTTTGAGGTGGAAAAGTTTGATGGTACGAACAACTTCGGCATGTGGCAGTGCGAAGTGAGGGATGTCTTGTTCCAGCAAGACGGAGATTGCCCTGGAGGAGAAGAAGCCTGAGGATATGACGGATGCAGACTGGGAAAAGGTGAATCGCCAGGCCTGCAGCACAATCCGACTTTGCCTCATGAAGGACCAGAAGTACTTCGTGATGAAGGAGGCAAATGCGAAGGTACTCTGGAAGAAATTGGAGGACAAGTACATGACGAAGAGCATAGAGAGCCACCTCTACTTGAAAAAAAAGGCTCTTCAGGTTCCAGTTTCGTGAAGGTATATCTATGGCCGAACATTTAAATAATTATAATAAAATGTTAGCTGATTTGCAAAACTTGGATGTCGAAATTCAAGATGAAGATAAAGCTCTGCTTTTGTTAAATTTTTTGCCCGACACATATGAACACTTAATTACCACACTGTTGTACGGGAAAGAAAAGATTAAATTTGACGAAGTATCTAGTGTACTTCAGAACAATGAGTGTCGCAGGATAGACAAGCAGATACACAGAGATACTTCCGGCGGAGCCTTTGTAGCTAGAGGCAGATCAGAAACGAAACAGCTTGCAAGCAAGGGGAATAGGAGAAATTCTCGACCAAGGCCTCATAGCAGATCTCATGGTCCATCAGACAGACGAAGACCTGCCAAAGATGAGTGTTCCTACTGTCGCAACAAGGGACACTGGAAGAAGGATTGCCCACAGTTAAAAGGGCAGCAGAAGGATAAACCTTCCACAGCCAACACAGCTAGTGATGAAGAGGATTTTGCTTTCACCGGATCTTCACTCATGTCCCAATATGACAAGTGGATCTTAGATTCCGGATGCACCTATCACATGTGTCCCAACCGGGAATGGTTTGCTGAATTCACAAAGATTGACGGTGGATCAGTACTTATGGGCAACGACTTTGCCTGTAAGACGAAGGGGATAGGCACCATCCATTTGAAATTGCATGATGGAACTATCAAGCCATTGACAGAAGTTCGGTATGTACCGGACTTGCGGAAGAACCTCATCTCACTCGGAGCCCTGGACTCGAAAGGGTTCAGAATCAGCATTGAAGCCGGAGTTCTCAAGGTGGTAATGAGAGCTTTAGTGGTCATGAAGGGAATGAAGCATGGCAACCTGTACTTCCTACAAGGGAGTACCATTGGAGGTGGAGCTTCCACAGTTTGTGAGAAGCTAGACGAGACTGATGCAGACATGACCAGACTTTGGCACATGCGTCTGGGTCATCCCGGGGAGAAGTCCATGCAGATTCTAGCAAAGTAGGGTTTGCTCAAAGGTGCCAAGACTTGCAAGTTATCTTTTTGCGAGCATTGTGTTATGGGAAAACAAACCAGGATCAAGTTCGGCACTGCAATTCATCAAACGAAGGGAATTCTTGATTATGTGCATACCGACGTTTGGGGACCATCCCGAACAGCATCGATTGGCGGTAAACACTGGTTTGTTACTTTTGTTGATGATTACTCTCGTCGTGTGTGGGTGTACACGATGAAACGCAAAAACGAAGTATTGGAGATCTTCCAAAATTGGAAGAAATTGATGGAAACCCAAACTGGCAGAAACATTAAGCGGCTCAGATCAGACAACGGAGGAGAATACACAGAAGATCCATTCTTTGACTTATGCCGAAAAGAAGGTATTGTCAGACATTTCACCGTGTGGAAGACACCGCAGCAAAATGGGGTGGCAGAACGAATGAACCGGAATTTGGTGGATAAGGTCCGGTGTATGCTTCTGAGTGCTGGACTTGGGAAACATTTTTGGGCTGAAGCTTTAGTTTATGCTAGCCACCTGATCAACCGATTGCCCGCAGCTGCAAATGGCAGAAAAACACCAATGGAAATGTGGAAAGGTACTCCTGTTACTGATTATTATTTTTTTTATATCTTTGGTTGTCCTGCCTATTATCATGTTTAGGAAGACAAGCTCTACCCTAGAGCCAAGAAAGCAAATTTCTTGGGCTTTAGTACAGGCGTGAAGGGGTACAGACTCTGGTGCATTAAGTCAAAGAAAATCATTGTCAGTAGAGATGTAAAGTTCAACGAGTCTGAAATGCTTCATCCATAGAAGCATGAAGGCTCCAGTGAAAGCAGCAGCAGTAGCAGCGAATCAGCCAAGAATTCGCAGAAGGTGGAGCTTGAGGCTCCAATATATGAAGATGATTCAGCCGTAAATGAGGAGGAGGAGGATAATCAACATACCGATAATGCTAGCCCAACCACTGCACCTCCACTACAGCTTGAATCTATTGCAATCAACAGACCAAGGAGACAGTTAGTTAAACCAGCTCGTCTACAAGATTACGTCACATATGCACTACCAACAGTTGGGGATGATATCCCCACCACTTACAAAGCAGCTGCACAGTCCACTGAATGGGCTGACTGGAAGATAGCTATGGATGAGGAGATGCAGTCTCTTCACAAGAATCAGACTTGGGAGCTTGTGTCGCTTCCAAAGAAACAAAAGGTAATTGGCTGTAAGTGGGTGTTCACTAAGAAGGAGGATCCAACTAGCAGAGATGGAGTACGCTACAAAGCTAGACTGGTAGCCAAGGGCTATGCTCAGACGGAAGGAATCGACTACAATGAAGTGTTCTCTCCGGTCGTCAAACACTCTTCGATTCGCATTTTGCTAGCTTTGGTGGCCCAGTTTAACCTCGAGTTGGCACAACTTGATGTGAAGACAGCATTTCTCCATGGTGACCTGGAAGAGGATATTTATATGTCTCAACCAGATGGGTTCAAAGAAGTTGGTAAGGAAACATTAGTCTGTAGTCTGAAGAAGTCTTTGTATAGATTGAAGCAATCCCCCCGACAGTGGTACAGGCGGTTCGATAGCTTCATGTTAGATCTGAATTATACGCGTAGTCAGTTCGATCACTGCGTATATTTCAGAAACCTTGCAGATGGTTCCTTCATCTATTTGCTCTTATATGTCGATGACATGTTAGTGGCATCTAAGAGCAAGGTGGAGATAGATCGTTTGAAGGCTAAGTTGAGCCAAGAATTCGAGATGAAGGACCTGGGAGAAGCACGAAAAATTCTGGGCATGGAGATTACCAGAGACAGGGCGAAGGGCACAGTTCACCTGACTCAAAAGCAATACCTGAGGCGAGTTCTGAAGCGTTTCGGCTTGGACAAGAACTCGAAACCAGTTAGCACTCCGTTGGCCCCGCACTTCAAGCTCAGTGCAGTGCAGTCTCCCAGCAGTGATTCAGATAAGGATTACATAGCAAAATTCCCTTATGCAAATTTGGTTGGTAGCCTAATGTATGCAATGGTGTGCACGAGACCTGATATCTCCCAGGCCGTTAGCATGGTGAGCAGATACATGCACAATCCAGGAAAGGCACATTGGCATGCGGCCAGATGGATTCTACGGTACATTCAGGGGACCGTGGACCATGGTCTGAAGTTCAAGAGAAGTGATGCAGTCGATCATCTGGTAGTCGGTTATGTTGATTCCGATTATGCAGGTGATCTCGACAAACGTCGTTCCACTACTGGTTATGTGTTCACTATGGCAGGAGGACCAGTAAGTTGGCGTTCTACATTGCAGTCCACGATTGCGCTATCCACTACGGAAGCTGAGTACATGGCTGTGACAGAAGCCATCAAAGAAGCCATTTGGTTACATGGATTGGTAGCAGACCTTGGCGTTGAGCAGGAACAAGTTACCGTCTATTGTGACAGTCAGAGCGCAATCCACTTGGCGAAGAATCAGGTGCATCACGTTCGCACTAAACATATTGATGTCCGTTTCCACTTTGTTCGCGAGATTTTGGAAGAAAGGGACATAGAACTTCAGAAAATTGGTACAGCAGATAATCCGGCAGACATGTTAACGAAGATCGTTACTGGGGTCAAGTTCCAATACTGTTTGGATTTGATCCACATCTCGCAGTATTGAACACCAAGGGTGTATAGCGTCTTAGGACGCCTTGGCAGGAAGTTGATTTGTGTAGGCGATGAGATTTTCGCCAAGGTGGAGATTTGTTGGATTTTGGCTCAATCTGCAGCAGCTATTATTGACTCTCTCTCCAGCAGCCATTGTTGACTCTTTCCAGCAGCCATTATCTCTTAGCAGCCATTGTTGAGTTCAATCCACCTTTCGGTGGAAAAGATATGAGCCCATGTGATGGGCTCTTGTTTTTTCCTCTCTATGATTCCCCTCCTTCATGTATAAATAGAGGGAGCAACTGAATGATCAGAAATAGAAGAGAGCATAAGAGTGAGGTGTAGAGTGAGGTGTAGTTTGCTTTCTAGTGTGAGCATTCTCTTTGTAATTCCTCCTCAATATACAAAATCAACTGTCTCTGCCCGGGGATGCAGGCAAATTGCCGAACCTCGTAAATTATTGTGTTTGTGTGTGTTAGATTACTCATGGGCATAACAATTATTTGATAGTTCTATGCAGTATACAAAAGGCCTTGAAATGAAAATCAACGTGGAGGAAGGGGGAAATATGAACTATATATAGGTGTTGCTAGATTTGATAGATGATCATCTACTGAATTCTTGGCAAAACCCAATTGTCTGATATGATTTTTTGAGTTTGCAAGATACAGAAGCTAACTTGTTAGTCTATGTTGAAGCAAAGTGATTTTGATGGTGATAAAGGACACTCAATAAAATGGAATTTAATTACCAAAAAATCAGATGGAATTTTGTCCTACCCTCAAAGCCGGATGATGAGTACGCTGTTATCACGGACGGTGCATTTGGATAGAGTGGAAATGAAAAAGGAACTCCATTTCCCCTCATAGTGAATAAGAATCTTTTCTCTCGTCCCATTCTACTTCTCATCTTATTAATTAAATACACCCATAACATAAAAAATCATCTATATCCCCTCTTCATCGTGTCCGCTAAAAGCACGAGATCCTTAGCTACAGTACTCTTTGATACCAGTAGCTTTGTTTATCAGTGAAATGATGCAGAAAGCTCATTGCAAACGTAAGTGTTGCTAAAATTTGGAGCCCTCCAAATCTCAAGGATCCTTTTTCTCCTATTGTGTGAACAAAAGAGTTGATCATTTGTAGTTTTCTTGAAGAGTTTTTCAAGCATCATCTATTCCCCCATTAAAGAATGGCTTGCCATATATCATAAAAATTCTTGTGGCTTAATTAAAGGGATATATATATATTGTCTTACAACACCAACTTTACAAATGAAATGTCTTTGTTTAATCTAAATCTAATGATGTGGGAAAATACTCACTCCAAAAAAAATGATTTGGGTAATATATATATTTTTTATCAATTAGAGGGTACAGTAGGGGAGAGACATTTGGTCAAAAAGAAAATATAACTTGCTCAATAAGGCAATGAGATTGAACATTATGGGGGTCGACAGAGTATAGCATCCGTGAAGCAAAAGCCAGTTTGCCATTTGTTAATTTGTCATACACACTTTTATGGGGCCTCCTCTTCAGAAATCATGAAGGGGTGATGATGATGATATGGAGGTTCCTGATAGTTCAAGGGAAATCCATGCTTTAATTTATTTTTCCTATTATGAAAAGTAAGCACTTTACCATTTTACACCCCAGAAAGAAAAAAAAATCAAAGGGTGCTCAATTCTTAATATTATTAAGATTTGATCCTTGCACTTAATCTCCTGCCAACTAATTGTGAAGATATTTTTTTTTTTTTTTTTTTTGGGCGAGGTGGGGGGATTTTGATTGTTGTTGTTTCAAAGGCAAAGGAATTCTTTCTGAATTCTAAATGAGTTTTATAGTTTAAATTCAATATTGGAGAACCGCATAGGAATAAAGAAAAAATCAACGATTGGGAATGGTTCCTCGTAAGATGCCAAAGGGGTGTCTGGTTGTGCACTACTAGCCCATTGGTCTGCCTGTGGTTTGTTTATTTTTATTTTATATCTTGAAGTATTTTTTTGGTAAAATAAATTTTATAATTGTCTTCATTAATATAAAAAGTAGACAACTGTTAAATTGCAAAAAAAAAAAAATACTATTTTACTTTTGTTTAATTTATAAAATTTGAATACGTAGTAATATGTAAAAAATTAAGTAATAAGTTATATGGGCAAAAATAATGGTTCTTATTTTTGTTATAAATTTTGATTACAATTTTATATTTTTGTTAAACAACCAAAAATAGAATGGTTTTTTGTTTTTGCAATTTAACAACTGTCAAGCTCTTAAGTATAAGGAGATAACCACAAGATTTATTTTGTCAGAAAAAAATCTCAGGATATAAAATGAAAATTAGGCAAACCACAATTTACTTCATGAAAGTTAGCCTAGTAATATTAATAATAGCAGCAATGTTGTAAATTTCATTCCTTTATGATTTCATTACTAAACGGAAACAAATCACTATATATTTCGTTTTGCTTTTTGTTTCGATCTGTTTCAATCCGCATTCAATCTATTTCAATTGAAACATCATATTTCGTCTGAAATATTACAATGTTATTTTTTTTTTTTTGAAAATTTTAAAGGAGCAATTTGAGAATTTTCACTTTCTCTTCAATCGGGATTGATCAAATCTGATTAGATAGTTATATAAAGAAAAGTAACAACTCTATTTTGGATGATGTGGGTGATAAATTATTATATTTATGTTATTCATGTTAATATTTAGATTTTAGATGATATGAGTGATACATTATCTTTATCATTTCATGTTTGAATGATGATTGTTTTATTATGATATATATTTGAAAGATATGCAATTTGATAGTATGACAAATCTCAATTTGGATTTATACAAAAAAATATTTATAATTGATTTTATAGCAAAAATTTGGGTATTATTAATTTGTATATTTGAATAATAATTTTCTTTTTATAATTACAATTTTTTAAAAATATATGTAATTTGACAGGTACATATTTAAAAATATTATCAAATCTAAAACGACGCACCAAAACAAATCAAAACAAAACGTTCTATATAAATAATTAAACGTAATCGATGTCTGGTACAAAATTTAAACCTTAAAGCGATATTTTGGTTCAGTTTAAAATGAACTTTAAATTGGAGTTTATTTTTTAAAATTTATCAAAAACTCAATTAAATCTTATTAAATTATATTAAATAATAATTAATAAATAATTTTATTTTATCTGATTAAATTTTTAACAAAATTTAAAAAATAAATTTCAACGTAAATTTATTTTTAAACGGAACCCCAACATCTCATTGGGTATTAGTTTGCAACGAATATAATGATGAGCGTGACAACAATGTATCATCATTAATCATTTTAATTAAAAATATATCGCCACACCAACCCATTTTCTCAAGGCAACCCTTTATGACCGCAAGGAAAGACAACCTCTAACGGCACCGTATCAACGTAATTAATTACTAGTAAATCCGTCGTTAATCTCGGAATGTAATCTTCAAATTAATCCAATGTTCAACTATAAAATGGGCCCTTCGGCTCTCTCCATTCACAAATCGTCAACATTTTACCAATAGGAAAGAGAGAAAGTCAGAGAGAGAATAAATCGCCACACGCTTGACCTTTGACAACTCCATCAATGGCTACCAAAGTGTATATTGTGTATGTATTTCTCTTTCTGTTTCTTCTTTGCTTAATTCATGTGATTGTTAATTTTGTCAGTTGACGTATAATTTTCATTTTATTTGCAATTCTCTTAATTGTGGATCTGTTCATGCTTTGATCTTTACAGTTGGGAGGATATATTTTTAGCAGTTTTTTTGTTGATTGTATAGTAGTTACAGTTTCTAGCTTTGTATGTAGGTGTATAATTAAGAGATTAGCTCGTTGTTTATTGTAATTGATTTCATATAGCTGGTGTTCTTCATGCGTTTCTTCATTTTATTTAAAGTATTTAGTTTCTTTTCCGTGTTCTGGATAGTGGATCGCTTGTTTCTAATTACAGAGTATGTTACTTGGTAGACTTTTTGTGATTCTTACGATAATATGTCCGGCTCTATTGAAAATTTCGGAAATGAGAAGTAAGGAATGGTTTGATTTAAAATTTTCCATTATTCAGCTTAGGTTTCTTTCAACAAGAAAAACAGATTCTAACTCGTTTTAATTGATCAATTGTTGATTTTTTTCTGTGCATTTTACGCAAGGAAGGAAAAAAACAGGTTGATATGTCAAGTTCCGAATCTTGTCCATTTTTGTTTTCTTCCTTTTTTTTTTTTTATTAAAACCAAGTTGAGACTAGAGAGTAAATCAAAGATCAAGAGAATTACTTTGTTGTTGAATCTTTTATTTGGCACTCCTTAGTAACTACTACTTAATCATGTATTGACTTGGGAAGTGTTCATCACCTTCATATTGGCTTTTGAAATTTTAATTTGGTCAGAATGTGCACTGGCAGTGGCAGTGGTAAACTACTGGACAACCCTTGTCGGATTTGTTAAATGGAAAAATGATTGCATATTTTTGAATAATATACTCAATAAACCTGTGAAATCTCATTCATTGTTGTTATACTATGACAACAATTTAAAAAAACAAAAACAATGGCCATGGTCAATTGTAAAATCCATAATGTGAATTTCTTACCTTGATTCTTCAGATTACTTGCTGTTGTCCATAAGTTTGAAAAATGCAGTATATTTGCAACTTTGATGTGCTGCGTATTTCTGTAATTAGTTTAGCTCGATTGTTGAAGTTTGTGCAATGTTAGCATCCAAGATTTTTGTTATGATATCATTTGTATTGTATGGTATAACGGTTCATTTTAATGCTACTCATATTCTGATTGAGAACCATCAGATTTGTAAAGAAATATTATGGTTCATTCTCTTTCTTTGACTATTTAGCTTAATCATCTAGGGAATATAGTGCTTAATGTGCTCCATGTTGTGTTGGGTTAAATTAATAGGAAAGGAAATAAAAAGAAAGGTATTCTCACAGAATTTTCTTA
Organism: Bretschneidera sinensis; assembly: GCA_023935145.1. Taxonomy (NCBI): domain Eukaryota; kingdom Viridiplantae; phylum Streptophyta; class Magnoliopsida; order Brassicales; family Akaniaceae; genus Bretschneidera; species Bretschneidera sinensis. The sequence continues at coordinate 67,911,938 of CM043704.1, forward strand.
AAGAAGAAAAAGGAAAATTGAACATGTGTTGCAGATACGACAAATATAAAAGGGTTTCTAACATTCAAAGGATTTGAAGGCACTTTTGGGGTTTGATTTTTTATTATGCACTTTTGAGGCTATAATTTTCTTACTATCACATGTTATAACATAAGATGACTGTGTCTATTAGCCTTTTTCTCTATGACTTCATCTTTCATGCAAACTACAATTACCACTTTACAAAAGAACTAATAGTTTTGTTATTGTTTTTTATTAATAAGATAATAGTTTTGTTATTGTTGGAACTTTTAGATAAAATCATGTCTCTATTGCATGTTATAGGGTTAGGGGTGATACCTCATTTAGTAAAAAAATATTGGCTTCAAAGTGATGTCACTTGACTATCAAGTTTAATTTCACTGCTCTATTGTCACATGGGCTCACCACATTTCATGAATGTAGCCATGTCAGAGATGACAGCAATGGCTATCAGTATGGGAATTTATCTGTGACACCTTCCTAGCTCAAGATATTAAAGATTTCCTAAGGCGGGTCTCCTTCTATTTGCTCCTTTACATAGACAGTTGACAATCAACTAAGTGCCAACATGGTCATGTATGTGTTATAATAAATATAAACTTTACATTAAGGTATAGGTGTAGATTGTTGGAGATTACATATGTCAGCAATGTCTTTAAGCATGGAGAGGTTGGTGGGTGGAAGCAAGAAAAGTATTAGAAATGAACTTTTAAATGGCATTACATGCCTAATGGAGTATATATGACTGGCTGCTGGTTGAATGCATCTCTTTCTTGATATGGTCAGCTGATTTCAACATTTGCCACAACTGGTTAAATATCTAAATTTGAGTTCTCTGGTACTGTCAAAAGTACATGATGACATGCATTAATGTGGATCTCTGATTCTCTGTTGTAAAAGTCCCCTGACCCTGTCTCATTTAAGGCATGATCAAAGGTCAGGGATGCCCTTATCTGGCCTCAATAGTTTGCTAATAGTGGCAATTGCATTGGAATGTTTATGGCCGAATTTATGTTGTCTGGAGCAGCAAACTCAGAAATAGGATGGACTTCCTATTTTGTTGCTGCATTAGTCGTAGGTACTCTACTTGGATATTAAATACAGAGTGGCAATGCTGGGCTGCTGGGTTATTGAAGTTTTTAGCATTCGGTTTTAATATTTTTAACCACCTAGTCCCGGTTGCAAGTCAGCCTATTGGTCACAATTGGTTGACAAATGTTAAAACAATGATCAGCAAGAGATGAGATGCTATATAACTGCCATTAGATTTATTGGAGGATTTGGCCATAAATATTTTATTAGGTTGGTTGTTTAATGACATTCTTGCACCTTTTATAAAAAAAAGACATTCTAACACCTAATTTGTTTTAGCTTCTTGTCTGTTTATATATCTCATTTGAATCTGAACAATATTTTGTGCCTTAATGTGAATTTCTGTGTAGTAGTATCATATTGTATATTGATTTCTTTTCACCTGCTTTCCTTCTTCCCTCCAAATAGTTTTTCTTTTGTAGTTCAGTTATTGGGCATGCTTCATTTATCCTTTATACTAATGCTTTTACATTGAATTTCTTCTAATTGAAACTTCCCCTTGCTGTTACAGTTACTATTCCATGTATGGACATGTAGAGAAATTGGCAGAAGAGATAAAGAAAGGAGCTGCATCTGTTGAAGGTGTTGAAGCCAAACTATGCCAGGTAAGGATGTGCATTTGATGCTGTTGTCATTTATGAACTGCCTGGTTTTCTTTTTCTATTTAGCTTGTGCGGTATTGTAAACTGTTTGCAAGCAACAAGCAAGTTTAGTGGGGAAGGAAACCTTGATTTCTCTCAGAAAGGAAAAATGAGGGCAAGATTGATTTTAACTACCCACAAAAAAAAAAAAAAAAGAGCATAAAATTGATTTCAACTCCAAATCTTGTAAGGTTGCCTTTTTCACCGAGAAATTACGATGCTGATATATTGCCTCAGTGATAGCTACCAGTCATTGGCCATGCTTTATCCCAACTGTTTCGGAGTCAGCGGCAAAGCTCCTGATATGTCACGCTCCTTATATTCAGAGCTATATTCTCCGTCAGTGACTTTTCAAATATAAAATCATCCATGCTATTTCAGTTACCTCCATGTCCTTTTAAGAACCTCCCACCTGTATACATCTCAGTAATTGCCATTGTCCTGTTTCCATGATTGAATTTCTCAGTTTGTTATCCCATATTCCATTTTTCTAATGCTTTATCATCCATTGGGTTGCTCCAACTTAATTTATACTCGTTTTACTTCTTTTGCACCTTATTTTCCATACCCTAATAACCTCACCTCAACTATACTCCTCTGTATGTGTGCATTTCCTGAGTAGCTCAACACTCGGCAATATGTGATACATCTTTAGTCTTTTCTGAAAGTTTCCTATTAATTTGATGATAACCTATGAATCACGATTTCCTAGCTGTCATTTGTAAGAAAATTCTGTTAATCTCAGCTCGCGTGCCTTTATATAGTAGGCCATGGGCTTCAGTGTGAGGCCAGAATCTTAATCTTCTTGGCTTATTCAAAGTAAAGGTTCAGTCATGATCACGTTTTTCTCTGCATTCCAGAAGTTTATAAGGTGTAAACTGACTTTAGTGGGTCTGTCAAACAGGTTCCTGAGACACTTTCAGATGACATTATTGGGAAGATGAGTGCACCACCTAAGAGTGACGTACCGATCATCACTCCAAATGAACTTGCCGAGGCTGATGGGTTTGTTTTTGGCTTCCCTACAAGATTTGGGATGATGGCTGCACAATTCAAAGCATTTTTGGATGCAACTGGAGGTCTATGGAGGACACAACAGCTTGCAGGCAAGCCTGCTGGCATCTTCTATAGCACTGGATCTCAAGGTGGTGGCCAGGAGACAACTGCGTAAGTTACTAATTTCTTTTTGTAGCGGAAATTTCTCAAATCTTGAATCTAAAGTAGAAAACTAACAATGCTTTCACATGAAAATTTTGAGATTTGTTCTAGGTTGACTGCTATCACTCAACTTGTTCACCATGGAATGATATTTGTTCCCATTGGATACACGTTTGGCGCTGGCATGTTCGAGATGGAAAAGGTGAAAGGTGGAAGTCCCTATGGCGCCGGAACTTTTGCTGGGGATGGTTCAAGACAGCCATCTGAGCTTGAGTTGGAGCAAGCTTTCCACCAAGGAAAGTACATTGCCACCATCACAAAGAAGCTCAAGGGAATTGCTTAAATCTCAGTTATTCACTTTAAAGTTTACCATTTTACCCATTTTTTTCACTTCAATCTAGAATTTTGATTCTCTATATCTACAAATTCGCAAACAATAATTCTTGCTTTATTGGATATATAATTTGTATGTGTGTTACACCCTACATTGGTTTTTATTAATGATAAAAGTTTGCTCTCGTCTTTGCGATGCCTTTGTGTGTTCTTCATCTTTGCCGTCTTCCTCCAGTAATGATAGAAAAATATGATCGGAAGAAATTGTTAAAACAGAGATCATAAAGCTTTCCCCAATCTATGAATTTAAAGAGGAAACAGTTTCGCTCCAATGTAATCCAAGTGGTGGCATAAGTAGTAGTTATTATAAACTTCAAATTGCCTATTTATCCAAAAATAAATAAATAAAAAATTTTGAGGCCAACGTGGGAGTCTTGCAAGGAAACTCTATGCAACTCAAACTATGTTGTGGAATATTAGGATTAGGATTTGATGTCCTTCATGTAAAGGGAGTATCTAGCTAGCTAGGGAACTCAAAACAGAGGAAGTCAATAAAGAAGATTCTAATAGGTTTACCCTTTTAGTCTATCCCTTTCATGTTTTATATTCATTTTACTTATTATACTTATGAATTCCAGAATACCATATCGTGTGTGTATATATATATATATATGACACTCATTGCACTCAATTGTATATCTTTTGAGCCACAAAATTTGAATGTAATTAAATGGCATTAGAGTTTGCACGTTTCGAAAAACTGAGGTATGTTGGTTCAAATTGTGGATCTTAGTGCTCGGTTACCTAAACGAAACATCTAAGACGATAGCAACATGGTGAACTTGTAAAATCCCAAATTCAAGACTTTGTAACAAAGTCACTTTTCTTAAAAGCTTAATTTACCTTGATATAAAGACACAACCTTTCGATCCAAAAAGTACAATTACTGTGAGGATTTTGATTCAATTCCTCATAATGAATACTTCTAATTGGTTTAGGAAAAGTAGTATCATATTTTATAGTTGTTTGTTCTAATAGGAGTAGTAGTAGTTTCCTATTGAATATTGTTGGTCCTAGTAGTAGTAGAAGCTATTTTCTTTGTTGTTGTTCTTTTCCTAATAGTATTAGGAAAATATTATCTATATAAATGGGGTCTCAGATAAGGTTTCAAGCACACTCATAATTCCATATACATTGTAAACTAGAGTGATTTACTGCTAGAGCTAGGATGAGAGCTTTGGATGTATTGGGGTTTTGGGTTATCAAGTAGAGATGACACTTACAACTAGATTCTAATAGGAACTAGAGTTAATTTCAGTTGACTGGTGTTTTGGACAAAAAGTTCCCAGTCGACTAGTAAGTCATACGCAGTCGACTGGTACCTTTAACAGCCTTAAAGATGTGATTTTTAAAGAGTACCCAATCGACTGGTATTAAGACTTAGTCGACTGGTAGTTCAAAAAATATGACTGTTGAGACGCGAGATTTCAGCTCAAATTGTACCAAATCAATTCAGAACGAGCATATTACATCAAAGCTATTTAAACCCACACTATTAAGCATTTCAAAAACAAGGGAGTTACACATTCAATCAAGTTTTTACTCTTTGATACAAAAAAAAAAACTTTGAAATATTTGTGTCGATTCCAATATTGTCGAACCACTATAAACTGAGTTTGCATCCTCTATTCCTTAAACTCTTTATTTACAACACATATTACTTGTTTATATGCTTGTTATGTTATTTGTTTTATAAACTTGTGTTTAATCCGCCAAAGTTTTTAAAACCCAATTCATCCCCCTCTTGGGTTGAAACCTCAGTCTACAATTGGTATCAGAGCCTCGTTCTCAATTTTAGACTTAATATCCTTCAGTTGATCCGATGGCGGCAAATAGCTGTTCTGAGGGACACTCATATACTAGACCGCCCTTGTTCAATGGCTCCAACTATAACTATTGGAAAAACATGACGAAAATCATTGTCGAAGGACAAGATTATAATCTGTAGAGAGTCATTGAAAAGAGACCTAGAATTCCATCAAAGGAAATTACTATTGGAGAAATTAATCATACAATGCCTAAACTCAAAACTAAGTACAATGAGGAGGATTGTAGAATGATGTCTTTCAATAGTAGAGCAACAAGTATTTTACATTATGCTTTAGATATATTTGAATACAATAAAATCTCTATATGTGTTTCAGTTAAGGAAATATAGGATAAATTGCAAGTTACATATGAAGGAACTAGTGAGGTTAAAAAATCAAAAATCTATATGCTAGTATCTGAATATGAATCTTTTAGAATGTCTCTTAATGAAATAATTTCTCAAATACATTCACGTTTCACAACTATTGTTAATGGTTTGAAGCTTCTTGGTAGGAACATTGAGGAATTTGAATTAACAAGAAAAATCTTAAGATCTTTGCCATTCACATGGAAAGCAAAGAAGACTGCTATCACGGAGGCCAAAGATCTCGACAAACTTGATGTTGTGACACTTCTTGGGTCATTGTTGACATATGAGATGGAAGAAATGAATCTCATTGTCAATGATGATGAGAAGAATAAAAAGGTGATTGCTCTCAAAGCCTCTATATACAACAGAGAAGAGGAATCAGAAGAAGAGGCAGTGAGCAGTGAAGAAGATGGTGAAATGGCTTTAATCACCAAATGGTTTCATAGATTCTTGAAGAAAAGCAAGAAACCATACACCAAGGATCCCATCTCAAAAAGGGAATCACTTGTGTGTATGGATGCAAGAAGCCTGGTCACATCAAGGCCGATTGCACAGCTACAAGTAAATCATACAAGAGCTTCAAGAAGAAAGCTATGATAACAACTACTTGGAGTATGTTGAAGAAGACGAATCCTCAGATAAAGAAGTCGGATACGAGGAAATTGCCAACCTATGCCTTATGGCAATTGATGATGAAAACGAGGTATTATTTTCTCCCTCTTCTAAAAATAACATTGTGAGTAGTAGTGAAGAATTGTTAGAAGTCATAAATGAAATGCATGATGAATTAAAGAAATTTGATTATAAGACCTCTACTCTTAAAAAAGAGGTGGCATCCCTTTCTAAAGAGATGATAAGTCTAAAACAAGAGAAATAAAAATTATCTTCATTGCTGTATGATGCTTCTCAATATTTCCTCAAAGATGAAAATAAGAATTTAAAGAAGAAGATATTATAATTGAATGGTACTATATCTAGACTCATGCTTGGAAAAAAAAAAGCTTGATGAAGTGTTTTCTTACCAAAGATTAAGTGGAGGAAAATCTGGTTTAGAATACTCTCTCTTAGGCAAGCAAAAATCAAAAGATGGCTTATTCATGAAAGCTTCATGTATGAATGAAGTCTCAACTTCAAAGGTTAAAATCACATCCACATTGAATGATAGCATGTCTAGAAATACTAATTCTAATGCTAAATTAAGATTGAAGAATCCTAGAAATACTCATGCTTATATGTATGCTCATTCAAGGAATGCTTATGCAAATGCTAGGAATAATCATCATGTGTATCATAGGAACAATTTGTATACTCAAGACTTGCACACTGCACAAGCATATCCTAGGAATTACATTCATAGTTATTCTAGAAATAATATGCATATTCATGATAATATAAGCATGTATCATAGAAATCATCATCATACATTTTCTGGAAATGACATGTATATTCATATTCCTCACAATAGAAATATGTATCCTAGGAACTCATATCCTAAGCATTATAGGCATGCACAACTAAAGACTCTTAGAAAATTCAATAACTATCATCTTAGAATTGTGCATTATCAACATATCTATAGATCACCATATGCTGTTAAGAAAATATGGGTCCCAAAAAGAACTGTATTTTCAAGGACTAACCCCAAAGGACCCAAGAAATTTTGGGTACCTAAAAATGTCATTGTGTATCCTTATGTGATGTAGATATGTCTCCACACCAAGGAAAAAGGTAATTGTTGGTACCTTGATAGTGGATGCTCAAAACACATAACTAGTGATAAAAGTGTATTCAATGAGCTAACTCTAAGAGATGGTGAACTTGTCATCATTGGAGACAACAAGAAAATAAAGATCATCGAGCATGGAAAAGTTGGTAATGATTTCTCAACCATAGATAATGTATTGCTAGTACAAGGCCTTAAGCCAAATTTACTAAGTATTAGTCAACTTTGTGACAAAGGCAACAAAGTCACATTTGAGACCTCTCATTATTTAGTTATAGACATCAAGAGTAACAAGATCAAATTTGATGGCCATAGACATGAAAATGTCTATATAGTTGATTTCAAATCCTTGCATTCCGAAAATGAAAAATGTTTTCCTACCATTAGTGAAAATCCATGGCTATGACATAGACGGCTTGGTCATGTGAATATGAACTTGCTGAAAATCATTTCAAGAAAAGATTTAGTCACTAGACTTCCCAAAATCAATTTTGAAAAAGACAAAGTATATGATGTTTGTCAAATGGGAAAACAAACTAGAATTTCTTTTACATCAAAGAATGTAGTCTCAACTACTACACCATTGGAACTTTTGCATATAGACTAATTTGGTCCAATTAGTACCATTAGTCTAGGTGGCCATAAATATGCTCTTATTATTGTTGATGACTATTCAAGATATACATTTGTTATTTTTATTGCTTATAAGGATGAAGCTTTCAAAGGATTTGAAAACTTTTGCAAAAAGGTTCAAAATGAAAAAAAGGATTTGTATCTCAAGCATTAGAAGTGATCATGGAAAAGAATTTGAAAACCAAAGTTTTTCAAAATTTTATGATGAAAATAGAATTCACCACAACTTTTAACTCCTAGAACTCCTCAACAAAATAGAGTTGTTGAGAGGAAAAATAGAGTTCTAGAAGAATTTGCAAGAACAATGCTTTGTGAAAATAGTTTACCAAAATACTTTTGGGCTGAAGCAGTAAACACTTCTTGTTATATCTTGAATAGAATTTTAATTAGGTCTATGCTTGATAAAACTCTGTATGAATTATGGAAAGGTAGAAAGCCTAATATCTCCTATTTTCGTACTTTTGGTTGTAAATGCTTCATCCTAAATAACAATAAAACTAACTTGGGTAAATTTGACTCTAAGACCGATGAAGGAATCTTTTTAGGATATTCAACTTCTAGTAAAGCTTATAGAGTCTTCAACAAGAGAACTCTAGTGGTAGAAGAATCCGTACATGTAACTCTTGATGAGTCTAACCCAATTAGTAGTAATGTAGTTTCTTTTAATGATGATGCAGATTTTATTCCAAGAACAGAAACACCTACTCCCATTGTTAACCCAAAAGAGAGTCCACCTCAAACAAATGAAGAGATGAAAACTCTCAAATTGGACCAACCATCTACAAGCCAACAAAATGATAGTCTTCCCAAAGATTGAAGGTATATAAATTATCACCCGATTGATTAAATGATTGGTGATCCTTCAAAAGGGGTAAGAACTCGTTCCTCAATTAGAAATATTTACAATTATGTAGCTTATTTGTCTCAAATTGAACCTAAGCATTTATTAAAGTCGAAAAAGATAATGATTGTATAATTGCCATGCATGAAGAAATAAATGAATTTGAAAGAAACAATGTATGAAATCTAGTTCCTAGACCTAAGAATCATACAATAATTGGAACTAAATGGGTATTTAGAAATAAGATGGATGAAAAAGGAAAAATAACTAGGAACAAGGCTAGACTAGTTGCTAAGAGATATAATCAAGAAGAATGAATAGACTTTGATGAGACCTATGCTCCTGTAGCTAGATTAGAAGCTATTTGAATGTTGTTGGCCTTTGCATGCTTTAATAAGTTTAAGTTATTTCAAATGGATGTAAAAAGTGCCTTCTTAAATGGATTTATAGAAGAAGAGGTTTATGTTGAACAACTTCTTGGATTTGAAAATCCTAGTCTTCCAAATTATATCTACAAGCTTTCTAAGGCTCTATATGGGTTGAAGCAAGCTCCAAGGGCATGGTATGAAAGACTAAGTAAATTTTTTATTGACAATAACTTTGTAAGAGGTAAGATAGACACAATTTTCTTCACAAAAATGACACTTTGCTAGTCCAAAAATATGTTGATGATATTATATTTGGTGCTACTAATGAATCTATGTGTCAAGAGTTTTCCAAGTGTATGCAAGGTGAATTTGAAATGAGTATGATGGGAGAGTTTACCTACTTCCTTGGACTTCAAATCAAACAATTGAAAGGATGCATCTTCATCAATCAATCAAAATACACTAAGGATCTACTAAAGAGGTTTATGATGGAAAGCTCAGAGCCACTTAGTACTCCTATGAGCACATCTACAAAACTTGATCTTGATAAATGAGGTAAATGTATAGATACTAAAAATTATAGAAGCATGATAGAAGTTTTACTTTATTTGACCACAAGTAGACCTGATATTATGTTCAGTGTATGCATGTGTGCTAGATTTCAGGCTAATCCTAAGGAATCACATGTAGTTGCAGTAAAAATGATCCTTAGATATCTACAAGGAACTCAAGCCATAGGACTATGGTACTCTAGAAATTCATCTTTTGAGCTTGTAGGATATTCAGATGTTGATTTTGCTGGATGTAGGTTAGATAGAAAAAGCACAAGTGGAACATGCCAATTCTTTGGTGCAATGTTAACTTCTTGGTTTTCCAAGAAACAAAACTTCGTTACACTATCAACCGCCGAGGTAGAATATGTAGCAGGTGAAAGTTGTTGTGCCTAAGTATTATGGATGAAACAACAACTAGAAGATTATGGCATGAACTTTAAAAGTATACCAATACATTGTGATAATACTAGTGCTATCAACTTAACTAAGAATCCTATTCAGCACTCTAGAACTAAACTTATAGAAATTAGACACCATTTCTTAAGAGATCATGCTAAAAAATGTGATATAAGACTAGAATTCATACCTTCAGAAGATCAAATAGCTGACATTCTTACAAAACCTCTAAGTGAAGCTAGTTTCTGCAAGATTAGAATGTTAATGAGATTGCTAGAATATGATAAAATGAATGTCTGATTGCTTCTTCATTCATTATTATACATACTTGATATCCAGTGAATGAGTATTAATCCTTGTTTAATATCTCCCTCACTCAAGATGGCATAGATAAACAAATTTCGTGCTAAGACTCAAGACTGAAATTTTTTTTAAGAGTCTAGTCGATTGGTATGTCTATCCTAGTCGACCAGAAAGTCACTGCCTAATTTTTCAGTCGACTGGTAGGCTAATATCAGTCGACTAGTTCAACTAGACCTTGTTTGGAGCCAAATTCTTGAAATTCAGTTACCACCCCAGTCGACAGGTAAGAACTACCCAATTGATTGGTATCTCTCTGCCAATTTATCCAGTCGACTGGTATCCTGACCCAATCGATTGGTATGCAAAACTGTTCATCTTTGCAAATGACCCATTTGACTGGTATCCTTACCCTAGTCGACTGGTATCGCGATTCTATAAATAGGCTGTTCATTTTTTTTTCTTCAGATTTTCACGCTATTTTTGAAAATCCTAGCTTTCTCTCTATACAAAATCTCATATTCTTTATCTAAAAACCTTCAGAACACTACTTAAACACATCGATTTACTCATCCAAAACCTTATTTTCAACTTTCTACGGTTGAAATCTCCTATTTCCACCAAAAGCTCTTTTTTCCCAAAAATAACAGATAAAATCCGAGTTAAATACACCACTGGGGGACCAAATGCACCTAAAAGGCCAAGGTCCACCAAATCCACGGTTCCAGATTCGAGGGGGAAGGGCGTGGCGGGCTCATCCAGCAAGAAGTCCAGAACATAGTTTAACGACACTCTGTTCTCCAGCCCAGCGGTGAAGGCAAGGTATAATTATGTTATCTGCCACAAAAAATCATGATGGGTAGAGTCGAAGTCGATAACTCTACCCGTCATGGTAATTTTGATATATTACCTACATTTCGAGGCAATACATTTGACCCCACTGGTCAAGATTCATGAGAAATTCTACCAAAGACTGATTCACTAGTTCTATGCAAACTTGGTGAAACCTAGTCCACTAGCTCTGAGATTCAAAACCAATATCATGGGTGTGGAATTTGAGGTCAATACTGACCTCTTGGTGAGGATTTTGAGGATCCCTGTGGGAGGGATTCGATGGAGTTTGGATGGATAACCAGACAATTTCGAGGTTGAGGAGGCGTGTCAGATAGTTAGGGGCAACCCTAACTATATGTTCAGACCTATTATATTTCACACATGTAGTGATATGCCCCTAGATTCGAAAATATTCAATCTCATTGTAAGTTGGACCATCCACCCGAGACTAGAAAGTCGACGGTATCTATCTAAGATAGATACCATATTGATTTAGTGCCTTAAAACTGGGCACCACTTCAATATATACCCCCTGCTGCTCGCCAATATGATTAATAGCGAAGCAAGCGACTCTGGATGTCTTCCCTACGGGATGCTCATCACGCTCATACTCCAACACTTTCGAGTACCTCTCCCAGCCTCCGAGGCTCAGGATATCGGGCCAAAGGACATCATCAACATTTCCTCGCTGAAGAAGATGGGATGCACGATCCGTGACGGCTTCATCTACTCCAAGGCCAGGAAGCACATTCGGATTGGAGAGAGTGACAGTAGTAATGATGAGGATGCTACTGTTGCTGATGCTATGGATACGGATACCCGAGCACCTTCTATGGGTGACTCGAGTGCTGGTCAGGCTGGGTACAGTGAACTACTTCAGGCTATCACGAACCTACAGCTGACCATGCAGTCCGGATTCTAGACTTTGAGCTCCTCCATTGAGACCCTCCGGGATGACTTCGAGCTGCACCGATAGCGCACCGAGAGTTCCCTGGCTAAGATTCAGGATCTCATTCATGACAGCTCGGACTCTCCTGCTCCATGAGTCGCTTTCCTATCTTCCTTTCGATGTACTTGATGTAGACAGTTTCATTGTTCTTAGCACGAACATATCTTCATGTAGTTTCTTTATTTGTACTTCTGTTTCAGCTCGACGAAGCCTACCTTGTATAGACTTTTATTTTATGTATTTGACTATGACTTCTGTTTTGACTTTGATCTATTTCATGTACTTGTTATATCTATGTCTGCATGCTTTATAATTCTCTAAATTCAGATATATGCTTTAAAACTGCTTCTGCTTATATAGAAACTTTCGGTTCTTCCCGGGAAGGCTTCTAAACTCCGAATGATGTCAAATTTTTATGTACAAGTTTTTTTTATACATTCTCTTGATGACTATAGTAGCTATATAGCTTATATTTTAGTTCCCTACTCCTTTTTCTGTTGTTGTCAAAATGGAGGAAAAAAATAAGAAAATGTGAAAACTAAGTGTAAACTCAAGATAATGCATAAATTTAGAGGAAACATTGCTCCAAAGATCTTGATATGTGCTTATATATATTGAGTTAATTGGTTGGAATATATATAAACTGTTCTTTACCTTTTACAAGTTGGTTCAAAAAACAGAGGAAACTCTGCCCAATTTTCTAAAAAAAATCCAAAACTTAGTTTCTTAACTGTTTCTCTTTCTCATGAGTTTTGTCATCATCAAAAAGGGGGAGATTGTTGATCCTCACCTATATTTTAATGATGACAGAACACAACTCTTATTATATTAACGATGTTATCTAAGTGTATTAAGCATTAAGAGCATTCAATCAAGGATCAAGGTGCAAGAACTCGACCCGGATCAATCCTCAAGTCAAGATAGAAGTTCTAGTATAGGTCCAAGGTATTGAAACAAGTTGTAAGTCTCACTTGTTCAGGTAACCAATGGCTCCCTTTGAAAAAGCATTGTGAAAACTAACGTTTTAAAATCATAAAACTGTTTAAAAGAATGAAAAACTGGGTTGAAAGGCAACCCAGTCAATTGGATACTTACATTAGAAGACTGGTGTTCTGGACAGTGTGTCCACAGTCGACTGGATGCTTCATACCAGTCGACTGGTGTTTTGGACAAAAAGTTACAGTCGACTGGTACTTTGGGCAGATGTTTCTCAATCGACTGGTAAGTCATACCCAGTCGACTGGTAATCTGGGCAGAAGGTTCCCAGTCAACTGGCACCTTCAACAGCCTTAGAGATATGATTTTTAAAGAGTACCCAGACGACTGGTACTAAGACCTAGTCAACTGGTAGTTCAAAAAATATGATCGTTGAGACGCGAGATTTCAGCTCAAATTGTACCAAAATATACCAAATCGATTTAGAACGGGCATATTACATCAATGCTATTTAAACTCACACTATTGAGTATTTCAAAAACAAGGGAGTTACACATTCAATCAAGTTTTTACTCTTTGATACAAAAAAAGCTTTGAAATATTTGTGCTGAGCCATTCTTCAAGCTTTACCGTGAAAGAGAGATATTATTCAGTTGTATAAGCCTTCATTGTTGTCTCTCTACCATTTACTTTACAGTATTTATTGTAAAGGGATTTGCTTCCGAAAGGAAGGGGTTTTTTCTTCTGAGAGGAAGGGGTTTGCTTCCAAGAAGAAGGGATTGTAAGGTTTGTGCAACACCCGTGAAATTGCATGACTAAGTTTCTCAGTGGATTACTTCAAGGAGGTTCTTTGAAGAAAGTGGACGTAGGGTCGGAACGATTCCGAAATTGCCGAACTACTATAAACTGAGTTTGCATCATTTATTCCTTAAACTCTTTATTTACATCACATATTACTTATTTATATGCTTGTTGTGTTATCTGTTTTATAAACTTGTGTTTAATCCGCCAAAATTTTTAAAACCCAATTTACCCCCCCTCTTGGGTTGAAATCTCAGTCTACAAGTAGAATGAAGCAGAGTGATAATGGAAAGGCTAATGAGGATGATGAGATGCAAGTTCTTGATGTTTTAAAGATAGTGATGACAGATATCGTGAACAAAGAAAGCTTGCACATATTGAATAAGATGATGATTTCTTCGAAGAGTAAGTTGATAAGATGGGAAGACCAAAAGGAACAATAGCCCTAATCAAAGAAAAAAGCTAAATTTGATGATGAGGTGGAGAATTTGAGTCAAGGTGGAGATTTGTTAGGATTTTGGCTCAATTCCCCACAAAGAATACTTCTAATTAGTGTGGGAAAAATGGTGTCCTATTTTATAGTTGTTTGTTCTAATAGGAGTGGTAGTAGTTTCTTATTGAATATTGCTTGTACTAGTTGTAGTAGAAGTTGTTTTTTTTGTTGTTGTTCTTTTCCTAAAAATATCTCAATAATTACAAGTGACAAACATGATTTGCATAGTACTCAATTGGATATATTTTTTTTAGTCGCAAAATAAAATACTAATGCGAAGATGTTTGAAAGAAAATCATTGAATAAATTTGTCGGGAAAAGATTTGACCTAGTTTATTCTTGCATGAATGGTTGCATGTGTAAAGCATGAGGAGAGCACATGCATGAGTTTGTAACTTCTTCTCTGATCATGGAGTTAGGCAAGAAATATGCTTTCTATTCAGGTAAACAATGTCCCATACAATTAAACTTCTCAGATAAAAAAACAAAAAAGCAGTTGCCAACAATAGTATTGGAAATCAACTTTACAGGACACTAAAAGAAAGCAAATTAACGAACTGGTTGATAAATCTCTTAGAGATGCCAAATATAGATTGCAAAGTAAAGGCTATGAAATACTAGTGTCACATGGAAAACTATATTAGCATAACAATGATCGATGCCTACTTGCCTAGATGCTGTCCTTATGATACATTTATGTTTTCTGATCACTAAAGTTTATGCTACTTGAAAAATATAAAATTTTATTTTCTTAAGTGGTAATTGATTCGAAAGTTGCCAATCCCTAGGTTGGTAGAAGATATTTTGTTACAGACCACTTTAGCCAATAGGTAAAGAAGTCATGAGAAGTAAAGTAAAATAGTAAAGATGTACCTATCATGTTCATTTTCACATTAAAGATCCTTTTTATGCCTTACTTTTCATTATATTCTTCATTTTGAGAGAGAAACGTTGATAGATTGCAGAATCTCATAAAGTTATCCATGATCAATCTACCTGATGTAAGGAAATTTCTTGACTAATGACGTAAGGGCACGTAGTATTCTTTAAAAGTAAAAAATTAATTTCACAAACAAAATAAAGTAACCAGTCAAACAGCTACCTATGATAAAAAAAATATATAGTAATTCACATAAAAAAAAATCTAATTATGTTAAAAAATTCAAACTTACGGAAATCTTATTCAAATCTTAATTCAATTATGACACTTCAGTCTTGAAATCCTAATCCTACTGTGATATTTCACATTAATTATTTTTTTAATCGGATTCTACCTCTAAACATCATATAAGGAGACTCTCAATATTGTTACGGGTATACACATTCAATTTATTCTCAAAACTCTCTAACTCATTTGTTTTTTAAGTTCCATATTAACTTAGATATCAGAAAATCTATCGAAAACACAATTTCTCCAATACTTTGATGACTCCTTAGATTTTTCTTCAATTTTTTGTGTGTATTTCGACATCAACATTACCTATATGTCAAACATGTTTTCAATTGAAAGCTTTTCTTCTCAAGATTGAGGTTTAGCCATCCCCTTTAAAATTCTGACAATAATCCTCAAAATAGCCTTATACTCACAAATTTGCACTACGGACTATGGAGCAATGAAAACCAGAAAGACCCATTAGTGTAGATGATAATTGGGCATAACATATTTTTTTTTCATTTGAGGTTCATATATGATACTACTATTGTCTATGGTTTTGGTGAACTCCATTGATTGAAGAGAAGGACACTAATATGAACAACATAGCATGTTACAAAATGAAAAAATTATTGGATAGACTAAGGCTAACTATAATCATAGTTATCATAATTGAATCTAATATCGAAACGGTCCAAACAATGATTTAACATGAATCAAACGATTTTGATCGGTTCAATTTCGCATTCGATTATAGTAGTAATTTGACCAATCTAATCTCTAATATATGATCCAACAATTTAGTTATGATAACTCTAAAACTAACATGTAATCTATAAACTAAGCATATCGTGATCAACACGTGAATAAATGAGATCAAATTTTATTCCAATCATTATTATTTTAATTATGATTAATTGATTAAGTTAGTTATTGGAATAAAATTTTGTTTCTTTTATTCAGACGCATTGATATGTTTAACATAGGAATGACGAGATAGTCTTATTTTACATAAAGAATTTTTTGAGGGGTTTTGCTTCTCTTTACCTTCGAATGGAAGCTCCTCAATGTGACCATTAGATGAAAAGCATAAAAGCAAGGTTGACAGCATCTGCACATTTCCAACCTTCCTCTGCTAAATAATTTTATGAATTCAAAATAATATTTTTTAAGCTTGAAAGGAGAAATTGTGGGCCATCCTCTGACTTCCACTAACATATTCCAATCACATAAATAAATCAAAAGTGAGATTTCCAATCAAATGGCATCCCCCACCCATTCCCTATTCTGGAATTCAATTATTCCTTTTCAAATAATTTTTTTTTATTTTCCTTTCTCTTATAAGAAACTACTAAAGTTAGTGCCAGTTCTATTCACAAAATATATATACAGCAACCAACAAGAACCATAAAAGCTTCTTTATCATATAATTAATCATCATCTAACCTTAATTATGTTACTAATTGAGACAACAAATGCTATGCTTCTCTGAACTAAATACTTTCCCTAAAATAATTAATCAGAAACCCTAGCTAGCTAGCTATTCTCTCATTAATCCTTATAAATAACCAACATTCCTAATTATCATAATTCTGCAATTATTACAATTCAATTAATATGCTCCCCCAATGGTCCCAATAGTGACCAAAACCTGCATGATTTTGCCAGTAGATACCCAACAACAGCATGTCCTTTGAAGGGTCATCTCCTTTTCTTTCTCTTTCACAATCTCTACAAATCAAGAATTACATCCTTTAACTAGATAGTTTTTTGTTGAGCTATTCTTTTTCCATTTGATCTTATCATTTCCCCGACTTGGCTAGGGTTTTATGATAAGAGACTAGTTAGTAGTTGCAGAGAGAATCTGTTAATTAACATGCCCGAATTTCGACCTCCTCTATCTGAATGTTCCACCAAATGTAGGGGTCCAAAAATCAACCGTGGTCTCATGGTTGACTGGAAACGTACTTGACACAGGTACTAGACATAATCCTCGGCTTTTAAGATCTTGTTTATGTTCTTCAAGGTCCTTAGATTTATCAAAATTCTGCATGATGAAAGGGAATTTTTGTTTAAAAGAAATATGCTTTCATCAATATTTTAGAGAAGGAAAAATTTTAAACCCCTTTAACATTATACAAGTAATTAGCAATACCAAATAAGCTAGTAATTAATAATAAATCCTTACTGGGATTGTTATTATATAAATAATAATTAAAGTAGGAATTTGACAATATTTGTACCTGTTGATGTTGTAAGGAAGCTCCACTTTTCATGTATGGGGTGCTTAAAACCTGATATTTTATAAAGAGAAAATAAATATATTAATATATCTTGATCAATTCAATGCCACTAATTATTTATGACAAAGAATTAATAAATGGAACTTACTGTCACTTGTTCATGGAGGAATTTAATGTATTCAATAGCTTCAGAGAGAACTGAGGCTGTATCAGTCTGGAAAAAAAATATACAACACCATATATGATTAATATTAAATAATGGAAAAATTAATTTTCCATCAAGATAATAAGCTTTTTAATGAATTCAAGATGAAAATGATCATTTCATGAGTCATGAGACTCATGACTTACAACTACTCTTGTGAAGAAAGTAAAGCAAAATTGAGAGAAATTAAACTTACCTTTCCAAAAGGTGAAACCAATTGTTGGAGTGCAGTGATTCTGTCTCCCATCTTCTCTTTCCTCACCTAAGATCAAAAATATACAACTTCTCATCTATATTTTTATAAATGAAGAAAAAAAAACAAATTGGATAAAAATTGAGAATGCGTTCAGTTGTTTTTTTTTTCCTTAAAAAAAACGTTTTTTATTTTTCTGAAAATCTAAAGAAATTTCTACACTGAACGTACTGTTAAAGCATCTGCTATTGCTAAAAGTTTTAATATATATATATATATATATCAATGCTTATTTTTACCTTAGAAGCTGGCAAAGGTGATGCCGTTTCGTTTCTCGGCCTTTTGGATGCAGGTTGATCACTTCCACTTTTCTTCACCACACTGCTTGAATCCCGAATTTTGGATATATTTTGCTGAAAATATAAAAGAATGGAAATGAAATTTTTTATCAAAATACCCAAAACCCTAATGAAAATGGAGATCTAATTACTATTACCGTTAATTCATCTATAAGAATATATATAAACTTTTTTTATTATTTTAATTGTCATAATAATACCTTTGGTTTTTCATCAAAATTCGGCGTAGGAAACTGTGTTTGCATCGACGGGAAGAAGCAATTGACTGAGCTGGTTGCAGATGCATTCCAAAACGGTGCGTTGTTAGAGAAGTGCAACTGACTATTATGTGGTGGTGGCTGCTGCTGCTGCTGCTGTTTTGGTGGTGAAGCTCTCAAGAATTGAGCAACTTTATTACTATTAGACCAACAAGAAGGCAACATTAATTGTTCATTAGAATTCATGATCCCATAATTCATACTATTACTTCCCCCATATTGATGATGATGGTAACTCATTAACGATGAACGGTTCTGATCAAAAGAAGATTGTTGCTGATCATGATCAGATCCTAACAAGCCTTGCAAAATAGGGCTTCCATACAAATTTGCTGAATTATTATCCATCTGCTGGAAATTACTAGTACTAGAAGGCAAGCCTTGGCATGTCACAGTACTATTGCTGCTATGATCATTACTAGAACTACTGAATTGTGATTGATGATCTAACGAAAACCCGCGACTTATTTGCTTGAATTCATTCACAGAAGACGAATCTTCAGTTGGGAACATGATCTTCTCCCTCATCCACTGAGCTTGAGACGACGACGATGATGATGAAGCCATTCCGATCGCAGCTTCTTGCTGATACGCCGTGTTTGAATTCAAGTTATCTTGAAGCATTGATCGAAAGCTGCTCTCGTGTGCTTTATCTCCACGAGTACTGACCCAAACAAAACCAAAAAAATTCCTAAGTACAAACCTTTTTAATTTCATCACTGATGAAGTTGAGAAATTAATTCTTGGATAGACTTTAGCTACGACGTGAAGATTTTAAGGGTATTCAAAATTAATCAGAAAAGGGCTTTTTTTTCATTAATTGGAGAAACAAAATTTAGAAACTTACAGTAGCGCTTGATTCCAATCGATAGCTCGTGAGGAAAGGCCTAAACCCATCATATGCAAGTGATGATCATCATGATGATCATGAGCAGATTCAGGTACTTGTAGCTTCTGGGTATCCTGAAAAACCACTGAATTATTACTATCCGAAACCGACACGGAATCCATGGAAGACCTTCCTGCTGCTGATGGTTTGATATCAACCATCTGATCTGTGGCCCAACCAAAGTTTCCTAAATTTGTACTGTTAAGCCCTGAAGATGAAGATGATGAGGACCCAGCCGCCGCGGCATCGAACCTGTTGATGTTAATCCTTGATGAATCCCACCAGTTGGGACTTGTGTTGAACTCGTCTGCCATGGCTATAGCTAGAAAGTAGAAACCTTTATAATCAATTAGCTCCCTTCCTCTGGTTGTTGTTTTCTTGATCAGATTCTTTTGTGTTCTTTGTTTTGCTCCTTCTCTCTTCTTTCTCTCTTTTCAGCTTGATTTTATCGTGACATAAAATGATGGAAAAAGGATTGCTGCATCTGATCAGTATATATAGTATTAGCAAAAACAGTTCTGTTTAGGTGAAAGAGGTTAATCAACTGGATTGTGGTTGACATATTCAGGGGGTGGTCATTTTGAAATTGAATTTCTTTCTTCAATTTCATTTCATAAGTTTTATATGTTTTTAACTTTGTCTTCTTCTTTTTTAACCCTTTTGTTTTGAGTACATTGATTAACGCTCATCTTTTGCCACTTAATTAATTTTAATACTCGATAATAAATCGATATTATAAATTATTTTTAACTTGTTATAACGTTTTTCTTAACTAGTTATAATAATTTTCCACAGTAAAATATATAATCGGTTAGGGGTAAACCTATTTTTAATTTAAATTGACACACTAAAAACAAAATATAAAATTATCGGTGAGAGTTTTTCGAGGATTATTAATGAAATTATTCACTTTTTTCACTCGTTACAATGATTTCATTAATGATAAAATAATAATTTTCATAAATTACTAACATAAACTTCTCTGTTATTACTTATGGAGTTATTGGATGTCTCCAACACTTCAAAAATGGAGTGTATGTATAGCAGTGCTCTATCAATATTATTCTTTACGTCTTATATTTTTAGTCTATTTTTTTTTTAAATTGATGGTCTATATTGTCTGTCCATTATTTTTAAATAGAACATAAAAATCAACGATTTTATAAGTATATCATTAATATATTCTTTTTATGTCACACATAACTTTTGTAAGACTCAAATGTATTAAACACAGTTTTAACTTTAAATGATGTTTTGAACAAAATAATATTTACATTAAATTTTTGGTAAATAGAAAGTGAACTAAAAAAATATGACATTAAAGGAGTATTAATTATTAAAACTGTAAAAAATTGCAAAAAAAAAAAATTATTGGCTCGGTAGTTTAGATCAATTGAAAATTCCACTGATGATCTTAATGAGTTTTATTGATAATGTCAATATAAATGAAAAATCCAAAAATTAACTTTACCAATAAAATTTTAAAATTATCAACAAAAATTTTTATCTGTCTAATCCTGACTCCAAAAATTGGTAACAATTTCAAGGAATAAAATATTTTTATTTTTCGTTTTGTTATTTTTTTTGCGTAATTTATTTTTATATTTTTTTTCAAATTAATTTTCCAATAATGATGTGCCAGGTTGGCCCGCAAAAGCGTGAGTGGAGCCGATTAGGCAATCATATGGCCGGAATTTCTCGGTAATTGTAACTTTTTTTTTTTTTTGTATTTTTAGCACCTTGGTTTTTCGGAGTTGGGGTTGGGGGTGGGGGTGGGGGTGGGGGTGGGGGTGGGAGAGAAAGAGTTCATGCTCATGTAAGCCACAAAAAGATTTCTAACCAATAGCACAGTCATTAATTGTCATTTTAATTTTGGATTATATAGTAATTAGGAGTTCATAAGGGACAGAAAAACAATTATTAATTTTGAAAACCAACATTGATAATGTAGTTTGAAAAAATCTTGATTTATATGTTAAAATTAATATTCTAAAAAATTAATTTAAACTAACATTTTTAAAAGATTTCTAATCAATAGCGTAATCACTAAAAGTTTGTGTGGTTCACAGACAAAATTATAGTAAGATAAAATTAAGATTATAATAAGATTAAAATGACACTATTTTAATACTATGTTTAGTTTATAAGATTGATAAATTGGTGTTAAAATGAGATTATAAATTAAAATACTATTAGGCCATTTTCTAGTTTTTCAAAACTTTTCCAAACTTTCTCTCTAATTCCAATTATTTTTTCTTGTCTTTCTCAGTATCCAACATCTCTTATTACAAATTAAATCAAGAAAAAATTTTGGTTTTCTTTATTTTCCTTTCCCTATGAATATTAACAAAGACTCAAAGAAATCACCTGTAAAAATCTACAAATTCAAAACCGATCTACCAAAATCCTCACAAACACTATACAAATCCACAAAACTCATAAACCAAGAAAAATCATGGGAAAAAGGCCCACAAAAATCACCCAATCAAAGAGAGAAAGAAGAATGAGAAAGAGAGAGAAAGAAAGAGTAGGGAGGCAAGATAGATTTAGGTGAGGAGAGGAGGCGAAGGAGAATGAGGAGGAGAGAGGAAGGAGAAGGAAGAGGGAGGCGGCGCAGATCTAGATGAGGAGAGGCGGGTAAATGGGATTAATTTGGTGAGATAAGGATTAGGTTTATCCCACTTCTATCCCAAATGAACAATAAAAAAGTACCAAACATGAATAAGGGATTAAGATGAGAGTGAGTTTATCCAATCCCACTTTAATACTCCAAACCAAACTACCCCTAATTGTCATTAATACTTTGGTTTAGTTCAAAATTTTGAGAGAAAAATAACGATTCTCTTTGATGTACGCTTGACATGCCATGATGTACACTATACTATATGTATGTATGTGAAGTATTTTGAGTTGACCAGGAGTTGATCGATCATGGTACCTATGCTTCTAATGGATCGTAATATATCGTTGATCTGATTTGTTATATGATTGTGCATTCTCTTTGTGAGGGCACAAGAACTTAAATTTTAAACTCACATTCTTTATTGATAATTAAAAAAAAAAATTATTGATTTGTCTATAATTAAGATTTTATTGTAAAAACTAATTTGAATTAACACTTTTGCAACTTAATGAATTTAGGAACCCAATAATATCACTTTTATTATTGTAGTATCTAGCTCATAATTAAGTAGGGATTCACCTACATGAATCAACATCCTAGGATGGCTTTAATTATAGCCTTGTAAAACATAAGTTTATCCTTTAAGCCATCCAATAAAATTGCAATAACAAAAGTTTCGTACTCAATTCACGTGAAATTTTAATATCTCATTAAAAAATTTAAAGATAATTAAATTGAGGTTTATCCTCTATTAAAACAAAAAAGTTAGGTGACTAATTTCTTAAAAATTCAAATTGTTACGTCAATAAATAAAACAGATAAATTTTTTTTTCAATAACCATCACCTCACATTAACAAAATATATTTAAAGAAAATTATATATAAACATTATTCTGTGACTCTAAAAGTTTGACGACCTTTTTAAAATCAATGTTTATCAATAATCTTTTATATATATATATGAGTTAGCTCTAAATAAACACCCACTTATTATTGAATGACTCGTCTGATTAATGAATGAGGAATACTAAAAAATTAAGGGTTTTCGATGTTCAAAATCAAAACTTTGTACCATGTTAAAATAAGAAATTAGACATTTTTTCCGGTAAAAGCTTTAGTTTATATTCCAACACCCTCAAACATAGACCGATGCTTGTTCCAATACAATATTTGCCTAAGCAATTGACTTCCTTAATTGATCGTGGTTGACTAGCTATCAACTAATTTACTATCACATAGAGAGTGTTGAAGAAGTTACTGATTTCGTAATTAAATTGTGTTGCGTTGAGATTAATGGTCACTGAAAAGACCACAATTCATCATTAACCTTTGGTTAAGCAAATTTGTTAAGTGTAATGACTGAATATCCATTTCCATCTTGGGTAGGCGAACACATTTTTCTTCAGGGGCTCTGCTACTCAGTCGTTTTTTCAATTATGTCAAAATTGAATTCTTCTATAAGGCAATTACTAGTTTAATTTAAGCTGAACTCGAGTGATCGAGCTGAACCCGAATGTTAAGGTGTTCGAGTTCAGCTCGACTTAAAATGAGCGTGCTCGAGTTCAAGTTCGAATTGAACTAAAAAATTAGGCTTAAACTCAAGTTCAATCAATTTTCTGATGATCTGAGCTCGGTTAGGCTCGAACTCGATAGCAACCGAATCTATTCAAACCCGAACCTGAGTTTTAAATTTTTCATTCGAGTTTAAGCTCGAGATTAGACTCTGATTTTAATAAATAAAAATATTAATATTAATATAAATATTAGCTTGAGCTCGGTAATACTTTATCGAACTGTTCGAAATCATTTCAAATCAAACTTTAAAATATTTGAATTCGACTCGATAAATTAACCAAATTTAAAAAAAATCAATTGAATGCTTTACTAAATTAAGTTTTGACTAAACTCAAATTTTAAATAACTCAACAAAGACTCGGCTTGATTCCTTAAGTATAAGATATTAAGATCACGTTGACATTGACCAGTTGCAGTCCAGAAAATTCTGAGTTGGATAGGTAATTAATTAGGTCATTTATTCACACACTTGGCTGCCGTATTTGATCATAAATTAATAATTATGCAAGCTTCTGCTTCTCCCTTTTATACGTAGAAAAGAAATAGGGATAATTATTTTGAACTTTTCACTCAAAAATTACAAAGCCATGTAAAAATTAATAAATAGCAAATTAACTATTTTCATACAAGACATAATAAAATGCACACCAAATGTAGTTTTATGTATGGAGGAAGATCGAATAGTTCCAACTTCAAACTCATGTTTAGGTATTGTTTGATTAAGATTTTTTATTTCTAATAAATAGAAATTCAATTAAATTAAATGTTTAAAAAATTATGAAAAGAATCAAAAGCTAAAATAGAGTTTTATGAACGTATATGATATTTATTATTATTATTGCAATATTAATTTCATATGTATTAGTGTTCTAATTAGTTTAGTTTTTTAATTTATTATAACTTTAGGTTTTCTATTTTTATTAGGTTTTATATTCTTAGGCTTTGTATATAGGTTTGCATTCATTTTTCACAACGCATCAATAGTATAAAGAATTCTTCTCCAATCTTTCTTCTCCAATCTTTCTTTATTTTAACATTGTATCAGAGTTATTATTCTTGTTTTGAGAGTCATTTTTTGAGCTTATGCAATTTTGACGAGCGTCATTAGACATAATTCATTTCCTCTTTGTTCCGGACTATTATAATCTTTTACATTTTATTTTTTCTCCACCATTGCAAATCAATTTACACCGGAAAACATTGATCAGATCAAGCTCGACAACCTGTTTTTGGTCTACTATATCTACTCCTCAACCCACGATTCCGCTCCAGGTCCCTGTCAACCACGTGTTCTGTCACATCAGCAGACAACTTAGCTGTCACGTGTTCCGTCACGTCAGCTTTCAGGTTCCATCTTAAATCCAAGTAATCTCTTTATTTTCATATCCCTCGGTAATTCTCATCCAATCTTATGAAGGGTTTAGAGCAGGGCTCGTATCCTTCACGTTGTTTTGACCCATGTTTTGGGTTCTTTTCCTGTTTCCAGCGATGGTACATTGACAGAGGAGAACTTGCATGTTAGGGAGAGTTACTTTTGCAGAATTCTTCATCAAAGTTTGGTATCAGTGATTCTTCATCAAAGTTTGTTTTTTTTTTTATTCGGTTTATAAACCCAAGTTGACATGTATATTACCACCTTGAGTTTGAAGGAGACTTTTAACGTATATGATATTTCCTATTCCTATTGTAATATTAGTTTCCTAGTTTTATATGTATTAATTTCTTAATTAGTTTAGTTTTTTGATTTATTATAACCTTAAGTTTCATATTTCTATTGAGTTTTATATTCATAGACTCTATATATAAGTTTGTATTCGTTTTTCATAATACATCAATAATATCACAAATTCTTCTCCAATTTTTTTTTATTTTAACAAAGTTTTTGAAAAACTTAATTTATGTTAGAAAAATGGTTTTCACAAATTTTTTCGGGTTGAAGTTTTTATTTACTCAAAAAACTACAAATAAAGCGCGCAAGTAAACTACTAAAAGATTATAGAAAAGAAAAAAAAAACTAGTTATTTTACTAAATAGAAAACGGTTTTATCAAAATTTGTTTCAAAATTTATTTTCACAATCCTAAATCAAAACTAATTTTTAAAACGGTATTTCTTTTAACGGGAAATGAGAAATTGCACACACGATAATATAAACAATTTAAATAATTTTAAAAAGAACACAAAATCAAAAATAAAAGAGAAGAGGAGAATGGGAATTTGACTTAGTCGTTGAGGCGGCAGATAATGAGGAGACTGCTATGGAATTGGCGTGGCGTGTCTTCCGTTTATAAGTTAGACCTTTGAATAAATGTCAACGGGAGGGGGTCCACGTAGCGTGCACGCGTGCGACGACACATGGGTCCCACATCTTTCCTGGCCTTCTCAGAGTCAGAGCCCAAAAGTGACCGATTAATATTATCTCTCATTTCATCATTATTCTTCTGTCCTAAACATTTGGCTTAACCACGTTCACACGTAACCTCCAACTTCATCTCCATCCAGAATAGTACATGCATATGCACACAAAGTTGTGATATATTTCATAGGAAAAATAAATTTATCTTGAATATTTAAGACAGGGTCATTAAGATATTAAATTTTTGAGAAAGTATTAATTTATTTTTTAGTTTTATTATTTAAGACAATTGTATCATCTATTCAATTAGATTATTAAGAAACATATGAAAGGTATGTCAATCAATCAGATTATTGTTTTTTAGATCAATTTGTTATTATTTGAAAGATTTGATATATCTTTCACGTGTTTCTTGACGATCTAATTGAATGAAAAGTCTAATTAACTTAAAAAATAAAACTCAAAAATATATTAATTCTCTCAAAACTTAAGGTCAATTAACTCAATAATAAAAATCTCGTTAGTAAATTTGTTTTTCCCTATATTTTACATATTTATTTATATTTAATGAGACTTGTCGAATTTATAAGGTACACTATGGGATGTAGTTTGACCCCTATCTCATTTTTTATATTTCTCTTTCTTCGTGTGACTGTATCAAATAAATTAATTATCACCCAAATTAATGTATATGCATGTTTATTTGAGAGAAGTCAAATTAAAATTGAAATGTGTAATAATTAATTTATTTAAGTGTCTATCAAATTACTATATATACAACCCACTAATGTGGTGGGTATATAATATTAGGGGTGGCATAAATTGAGTTGCTCCAAGCAAAGTTGATGACAAGTCAACTTTTGAGAAGGCTTTCAAGTTGAGTTTTGAAATCGTTTCTAAGCTTATTAAATCTAACGGATCGCTCTAGAGTTGATAAATTAGATTCGTCAAATCATGAGTTTGGGTTAATATATTTAAGAGACAATATTAATATAACAAGAAACTAATAGTTGTTAATTGGTTTTTTTTTTTTTTTTCCTTTTGGTTATTTAGCAAGTTGATGATTCATACAAGTTTCTGGGGAATAAGTGGTGGTAGATGGCAGGTGAAAGGTCTAACCAGGATACCTTCCATTACCAAGAACCTGTACTTGATAGGATAGCATAAGAGACAAAGCATTCGAATTTGGATCCTAGAGAGTTTTTTCACTTGCATGTAGTGATTTTTATTTCTATTTCTATTGGTCCCCATCATCAGCATATTAGATCTTATTAGTAATTATGACAAATAATTAGTTTTGAATCAACTCAAGTCTAAAACCATATGTTGGTAGTAACTAGCTACATTCATGTTACCTTCATTGGGAATTTATTCTATGCTTTAGAGAATATGTTCAAAGCCTATGTATGTGTGGATATGGACTTTTATATATATATGTGTATATATAAATATATATTATATATATATATATAAAGATTTAGTGAGATCAATCACTCTATAATTCAATTCTTTTCGTGAACATAATGTTTTACATGTTTAATTATACTGTTTTTAATCGCGTCAATTGCATCAACTGTCTACATCAATCTTGACTAACATTAGCATTTTCTTTATATTTATTGTACATGTTGATAGTATGAGTTATATTTTTGTGCGTGCACGCGTGTATATATATATATATATATATATATATATATATATATATATATATATATATATATATATAAAGAGAGAGAGAGGAGAGAGAGAGAGAGAGAGAGAGAGAGAGAGAGAGAAATGTAGGAAACAGACGGGGTCGAATTAGGTACGAAACGGATCTTATGGGTAGTGGATCAACGAGTACAGAATAAAAAAGCTTGTTTCCTAATAGGTTTTATTTTTTATGTTCATACTCGTGTTTTAGCCGACGGGTAATAAGTCAAAAACGGATATTGAAAAAATTCTTCTATTTAGGTGAAAAAATAGTAGCCTGGGATAAACAAAATGTTATGAATAACGAATCAACAGATACGAATTAAAATATCCATTTGTTAACTGATCTTATTTTTTATATCTATATTCATATTTTAATAAACGAATAATAAATTAAAAGCAGGTACAGACTACAAGTTTCAACTCTAAATATATATGCCTATCAAGTGCATCTGTATTACTATTTCCCCCTTGAGATATTTGTATTCATTAAGTGCTTGAAATCATACCTCAACTTGAGTTTTCTAGTTTCTGTTTAATATGGATGATGATGTCGTTTTGGCGTCAGCTTGTGAAGTGCTAGCTGACAAATTGCAAATTAAACCCTCATTCATTCATGTTTTGACACAAAGTGACCGATCACCATATGAGAATGAGACAGAAGCCCCACCAGTGCGCGGCGGACTAAAGAGTGACCATAAGATACAAAGCTGAGCATGTGTTTCTGTCAATTCAAAAACGTGTCTTTCTTGCAAATGTTTCTTTTCCTTTTTTTTTTTAAGGTCAAGCACAAAAACTTAATAATATACAGAGTAAGAACAACACGATGCTTACCTGATTAATATATATGTGAAAACATGAGCACTAACTTTTCATTTTTACTTTCTTTTTTTAAAGGAAACATGAGCACTAGCTTAAGTAGCTTTTAAGTTTTCTTATAATTTGATGTGATGATTATTGTAGAAACTAGCTTTGAACCAGTTCACATGGACAATAATTTTTTTCATAAAAATAATTCATTTTGTCATTATAAATAAAAATACTTAATATATACTTAAATATTTAAATAAAAAATTTGTTATGATGCAGTGAATAACATTTTTTTACTTTTAAAAAATTGTTAATAAAGTAAGTTTATCATATCTACATATAATATAGGATGCAACATTCACTGAATAAATAAAAAAAATTAAAAATGAATGTAATTAAAAAAACACAAACGAATAATTCTAGTCGATAAATTGTACAAATATAAATTCTCAAATAATAAAATAAAAAAATAAAATTCTTGTAAAATCTCATAATTCAATTAAGATAAATAATAAAATTCATTCTTTTTTGTTACTGCTCTTTCTCAAATGAGTTGCTTTTTTCCTACATATTCAAAGAATTGAAATATATAAGATTTATGTTTTGAAAGTAATAAAAGAATTTACAATGAAGATTAAAGGTATATATATCCTATTATACATATTTTTTTCAACGCAAATTCCTTAATATTGTGATCAGATACAACTGGTCTAGAAAACAAACGTTTCGGAGGATGGGTGATCTCATCTTCTGAATTAAGATATGCTTTGTTATATAGATGAGGTGATGAAGAATAAGACTCAATATCCATCAAGTATTTTATTTTTTAGATAATTAAGATATTAAAAATTACACTAAATAAATTTTATTATTTTTTTTTACCTTTTATCTAAAACCTAATAAATAACGACATTCACGCGAAAGGTCAAAATCATAAACCTTTGCAAATATAATCTTTGTACTCTATTCTTTTTGTTGTAGTCATGTAGTCTTATCTGAAAAACATTTGTTTGTCCTATCATTCTCTCTGGTATACAATGCACAATATCAGGTTCAACATCTTTTATATTTTTTTTAATAATTTAAAATTATATATTGACAATTCATTTAGTATCATTAATTAAAAAAATAATTATTGTATAAAATGTATTACTCTCTCATTTGTTTTAGTAAGATGTCTTACATAACAATAAGTAATGTTTTTATTTCTTTATTAAAAGGGACAATTGTAACAAAAAAAAAAAAAGGGTATGCTTGAATAATTAAATATTATATATAATATATGTGTGAAAACAGGAGCACTAGCTTTCCTTTATAAAAAAAAAAAAAAAGAAAAGAAACAAGACCACTAGCTTAAGTAGCTTTTAAGTTGTCTAACAATTTGATGTGATGGATTATTGTAGATATGACCATTTGTTTGTAAAGCCAGTAAGTCAACAATTCTACACCGTTTTAAGAGTGGTCAACTGATATGATTTTGGTGTTACTTTTGGAGGGTTTAAGTCTAACCAGCATGAACAAATTGGATGGTCCACATATTGGTAGGTTTTGGGGACAAATATTGAATTAACCAATTGAGTTTGTAGATCAAAGTTTTAAACTCCACTTCTTATCATATCATTTGATATACTTTATTTTTAATAAAAATACTTTTGTTTTTTAAGCAAGCTTGGTCCATTATATCATAAACTTATTTTCTTTTAATTGTTATTTAAATACTACATGCATTTTAATGCTATACACTTAGGGGTAGTTTGGCTTGGGGTATTAAGGTGGGATTGAACAAACCTAATCTCACCTCAATCCCTTGCTTATGTTTGGTTTGTTTTTTTCACTGTTCAGCTGGGATTGTATTGGAATAAATCTAATCCTTATCCCACAAAATCAATCCCATTAAGGGGTGTGGGACAATATTTACTTCACCCCACTGGGACTAATTTATTTTGTCCATTTTTGTCTCTTCTCTCATTTCTCTTCTTCTTCCTCATAGAGATGTCTTCCTACACCTTCTTCTTCTCTCCTCCTCCTCCTTCTTCCTCTCTCATTCTCCTCCTCTTTCCTCTCTCCTCCTCATCATTTTTCCCCAGATTGCGTGGCCTCTTCTTCCTCTCTGGTTCGCATCATGTCATCTCTCCTCCTCATTCTT
This sequence comes from Bretschneidera sinensis, assembly GCA_023935145.1. Lineage (NCBI taxonomy): Eukaryota > Viridiplantae > Streptophyta > Magnoliopsida > Brassicales > Akaniaceae > Bretschneidera > Bretschneidera sinensis. The sequence goes on from CM043704.1 coordinate 67,942,750, forward strand.
CTTCTTCCTCTCTCCTTCTCCTTCTCTGATTCGTCGTCTCTCCTATTTCTCTCTTCTCATCCTCCTCTTTCCTCTGTCTTTCCTTTTCCTCATTCTTTTTCCTCAGATCATGCTGCTTTTTCCCCTCCTCCTCATTCTTCCTCTTTTCTCCTCCTCATCCTTATTTTTTTATCCTTCTCCTCATCCTCCTCCTTCCTTTTCCTCCTCCTCATTCTTCCTTAGATCGCGTAACCTCTTCTTCCTATCTAGTTCGCATCGCACGACCTCTTCCTACTTATGGGTTTTTTTCATTTTTTTCAGATTATTTCGCACTGTTGTTTGTGGTTATTGATTGTTGGATTTTGTGTTGAGAAAGAGATGACATGTGGATTTATATTGATTGTTGGATAATTTTTTCAGTTTATGTTGATTTTTTTATTGGATGGTTATATGTGAAGACAGATAAGGGAGAGAAATTGCAAGGGTATTTTGATCTTATACATGTTATCCTAATTTAATCACAATCAAAAATCTTATTAACCAAACATAGTATTAAGGTAGTTCCACTTTAATCTCTTCTAATTCTATTTCATTGCAGTCATATCCGTGAACCAAACAGACCCTTAATAACCGTTGTGTAAATCAGATTAAGAGTGCATAGCATGAAGAAGATAAAATTAGATGATTGCATCAACTTTAACATTTCATATGAAAATTAAATATAAAAAATTTATATATATCACTAATTTATAAATATTATATTTGATCATATCATATATTTCTAATCTTATCATCCTCTAATTCGACCTACAGATCGAACACTTAAAATTTAAGATTATAAAACGATTTATTTGGTGTAACTTTTGTTTTTGTTGTATGGACTCAAAACTAATTTTAAAACAATTGTGACTAAAAATACTGAGTTAAAAGTTATTAACTAATTGATAAAATTTATTTATTTGGTTGATAAGTTGTAAACGTGCTTTTGGATTTCAGGGATCACTTTCCTCAAAAGTTAAAAACTTTTGATTTTCAAACTTAAATTAGTCTTTTTTATAAGCTGTAAAAAAATCACCAAGGAAAGTTTGACCTAGTTTCTACTTCTTAGCAGCAAAAGATGCCCCAAAAGGTAGGTTCAACAAGGCTATACAAACAATTACCTTCAATATTGTTACTGTTTAGACAAGCTGAAACAATATTTTTTATTAAAGCGGCATTATATATATATAAATAAAAATAGTACATTAATAATTGATTTGATTATAATATAAATTTATACTATTTAATTATATCAATTTAGAAACTTATAATACTACAATAATCCATCTAAAGTAGAAGAAATAACTCAAACACTGTGAAAATCAAATCTAAAATTTTTGTAATCTTAAGCTTCAATCTTAACTATTAAATTAAGATCTTATTGGTTGAAATAAACTATTAATTGATATATCAGAATACACACAAATAATTAAACACATTAGTTCACAGTGTTTTTATACTTAGATAACAAACACAAACCGGCAAAAGAAAAAGTAACTCAGGGCAAAACCCTGTAGACCATGAAAGATGCCAAAGTTAAATAGTAGGGAGTCAAATCTACCGTTTTATTAATTTGCTCAAAGAAGCCAAATAAGAAGGGTATAGACTTTCCTGTCTCTTTATATAAAATTGTATAAAGAGATAAGATTTTACAATCTTAAAATTTCAATTTTAATCGTTAAACTAAAACTTCATCCAACACATCACACAAGCATCAACAAGGGTCTTCCTAATCCTGTTAGAAAAATAAAGAGTGATTGGAGAAGAAACTCTTGTATTATTGATGTATATTATTGAAGTTATTGTGAAAGACGAATACAAGCCTATATATAGGCTAAGAATATAAAACCTAATAGAAATAGGAAACATAGGATTTATAATAAAACAGGAAACTAAACTAATTAGGAAACTAATACATATGAAACTAGGAAGCTAATATTGCAGTAAGAATAGGAAATATCTTTTAACAGCCCCTCTCAAACTTAAGGTGGTAAAATAGATGCCAACTTGAGTTTGTAAACTGAATCAACGAAGCATAGAAAAGACGAGTGACAGGCAGGGCCCCGAAGCGGAATCACGAGTGATGACTTGGCAGGACCCAAAGCAGAATCTCGGGTGATAACTTGCTGATGCTGATGCTGATGATGATGCTGCTGCTGTTGATGCTGATGGTGCTGATGGTGATGCTGTTGATGCTGATGGTGATGCTGCTGCTGATGATGCTGAGAGAATCATGGGTGATAACTTGGCAGGACCCGGAGCGGAATCACGGGGTGATAACTTGCTGCTGTTGCTGATGCTGATGATGCTGCTGGTTATGCTTGTTGAAATATGACTTGGGATTCGGCGGTTCCACAAGATGGTGATGGTGGAATAGATGCAGCTCGTGTTTGAGTTGTTGATGATGCTGTGATGCTGATGCTAATGCTGTTGATGCTGATGGTGATGCTGCTGCTGATGATGCTGAGAGAATCATGGGTGATGACTTGGCAGGACCCGGAGCGGAATCATAGGGTGATAACTTGCTGCTGCTGATGATGCTGCTGGTGATGCTTGTTGAAATGTGACTTGGGATTCGGCGGTTCCACAAGATGGTGATGGTTGAATAGATGCAGCTCGTGTTTGAGTTGTTGCACAATATGGTGATGCTTGCTGAGAGGTGACTTGGGAGTCAATGGCTCCCTGAGATGGTGATGGTGGTGCTGCATATGCAGCCTGCGCTTGAGTTGTTACACGTGCTAGTGATGCTTGCTGAGAGGTGACCTGGATTCAGTGGCTCCTCGAGATGGTGATGGTGTTTGAATTGGTGCACGAGATGATGATGTTTGTTGAGAGGTGACTTGGGAGTCAATGGCTCCTTGAGATGGTGATGGTGGTGTTGCAGATGCACCTGCGCTTGAGTTGTTGCATGTGTTGGTGATGTCACAGGTTGTTGAGGTGGCGGTGGAGATAGTGTGGCCGGAGAAGGGGATTGCGGGGGGTGGGGATTGAATTGAAGGTGGGGGTTGGAGAGGGGTCCTGGTGGAATAGGGGCATAGGTGGGTTATTGAGAATTTTGGTGGGGGTTTTAATGGTTGTTGGGTTCGTGGGATAGGGCTGCATTGTAGGTTTGATTAGTGGCTAGGTAAACCGGGTAAGTGGGATGAAGTGATGGATAAGTGCAGGGGGGTGCGCTGACATCAGCATGGCTTGGGGTTTGAAGGCTGGTAAAGATAGTGACGTCGTGGGGCATAGGAGGGCTGGTAGGTGCTCTGACATCAGCGTGATTTGTGGATTGAAGGCTGGGCAAAACAGCAACGTCGGCGTGAGTCATGTAGGCTGGGTTTAAAGAAGGCATAATGGTATGTGCGTGGGGGGATGTTGATGCTGCTCTGGTGATGCTACTGCTGATTTGGTTCTGTGTTTAAAGGGCTCTTACCAGATGGGAGAGAGGTGGCAGTTATGCTAAAGGTGGAGGTGAACTCCCTGGCGGTTGTGGTGATGGTGGGGATGATGTAGGTGAAACAGGAGGAGGAGGAGGTGCTGCTGTATTATCGCCATAGAAACAGCTAGGTACTGCATAGCTGTCATCAACTGTTGCTGTTGCTGTGAATGCGGGTGCCCACTGTTGATGTGCTTGCTGCGGCTGCGCTTGCTGCTTCGGTGGGTTGCTCAGATCAGGATCGTTAGTCGGCTGCATCTTGATCTGATTGATTGATTGCGTATAGTTTCTTCCTTACAAAAATCAGAATAATTTCACTCTCCCTCTCTCCTTCTCTCTCTCCAATAAGAGTACGTTATGGCGAATTGGAGGAGTGCTGAGAGAGAGAGCGAGGGCAGAAGTTTGAGAGAGAGCGAGGGCAGGGGTTTGAGGTGTGCTGCTGTAGGTGCCAATGGGGTGAAGGTGAAGATTCAGCAGGGGTTGGTGTGGTGATGCTAATGCTGCTGTTGCTGACTCACGGGTGATTATTTGGTAAAGATTATAATAGTATATAACAAGAAGGAAAAAGAGGTTATGTTCGGGCGAGCGGTATGAGGTTATGTCCGGGCGGGCGGCTTAAAGCGAGCGGTATGAGGTTATGTCCGGGCGAGCGGCATTAAGCCGTCCGCCAAAATTGCAGAAGCTCAAAATACGACTCTCAAAATAAGATCAATAGCTCTGATACCATGTTAGAAAAAATAAAGAGTGATTGGAGAAGAAACTCTTGTATTATTGATGTATATTATTGAAGTTATTGTGAAAGACGAATACAAGCCTATATATAGGCTAAGAATATAAAACCTAATAGAAATAGGAAACATATGATTTATAATAAAACAGGAAACTAAACTAATTAGGAAACTAATACATATGAAATTAGGAAGCTAATATTGCAGTAAGAATAGAAAATATCTTTTAACAAATCCAATTATACAGGGCTTAAGCAAGCTTATGCGATAGATCGAGGGCAAATTAATCTTGGCAAGCAAATTACAGGTTGTGCCTTATACGACTCTCTCTCTCTCTCTCTCTCTCTCTCTCTTCATTAACTTTCTTTGAATGCTTTTCATTTGAAATTTTGTGCTACTACATTTTTCCACCATGAATTAAAAATTAATAAAATAATATAAATCTTTCAATAGGATGATGAGTGAATAAACAAATTGACTAGTGGGCATGAGTCATGTCACCAAATTAGTCATCTCCTCTAGTGGGTTGACACGGATCTTGACACTCTCCCGTGAAACATTCCTCAAGTCTTTAGTTAATGAGTGATGCTATCCTTTAATGGTAAAAAGTTTTCAACATTTTGTCTTTTTTTCTAACATTCATATTCTCGTTAATATGATATTAAGTTTTAGGTTTTATTTTCGAGATTTGGAGATATTTAATTTTATTAATATTTTGCTCAGTACTTTGTAAAGATTTGAATTTCCTTATATTTGGTTTATATATAAAAAAAAACATTAATTTTTCATCAGGTTTGCATATAAGGAAACGTGTTATAATACACAAAAAAAAATGATTGAGTTATTTAACTCTTTTCTCATCAATTTAGAATTTTGGGATAATCGATCTCTCAGTTATTTTTTAACATACTCATTGAATGTTTATATAGGACCCACATGAATACGAGTGTAGAAAAAACAATACTCATAGTTTTTTTTTGATAAATTACAAATATATCATTTTGATTTGATCTTAATTACAATTCACTCTACTAGTATCAAAATATGATAAACTTAATCCAATGAGTCCTATAAACAGAAAATATGTAAAGTTAAATATGTTCTTGTTAGTATTACTTTTGCACACATGTGAGCAAGAAAAAAAAAACAAAAACTCTTTGAAAACCATCAAACATTCATATCTCAGTCTTTTACATTATTTCAAAATGCTAAAAAAACAAAATTTGCTCTTATAACAACAAATTTGTTATAAAGGAACCCAAATAACTTACTAGCATGTAACTTTCTAACGAATCCCTAAAGCTCAGATGACCTATTGCTAGACGATCTGCAGTGCTAAAAAACCTAACTCTATAATCTCACCCTTAAATTTTTCTCTTCGGGCAAATTGTCTTTCCAACGTTTATATAATAATCCTTATGTCTTTCTTTTTTTTAATGGCATTTTGGTCATTTCACTATTAGAATGAGGAAGACCAAGAACAATTTTGGCACTTTTAAGTACATATGACTTATTAAAGTATAAAGAATTAATTGAACCATTTCCGATCAGTTTAAGCTTTTGGGATAATTAATAATTCAATTATTCTTAATATAGTATTAGAGATTCAGGTTGTGGTTTCAATTTTTCAATCAGAAGCCTATATTTTTCTCGATCAGATAATAAACTACATGATCAACTGCAAGTTTTGTGTTGGGATCCATATGACTATCTATAGGCTTACACTAATATTTCAGTATCAGTCAACATATCAAGAACATATTTACGTTGAGATAAAGAAATACCATGACGAGATCTAGCAACCTCGATACCCAAGAAATGTCTTAATTGTCTTAAATTTTTTGTCTGAAATTTAGTACTCAAAAATTGTTTTAGTGCTAGAATTCATTCTTTATCATCTCCAGTGATTACAATATCATCCACATATACAATTAATAATATATTACGTGCCTCATTATGCTTATAAAATACAGAATGATTTACACCATATCTGCTAAAGCCAAAATTAATCATTACTCTTCTTTCCTGTTTTTCAGAATTTGTCATTTGCTGTCTTTTGAAGAGTGTGGAATGCGTCTAGGAGAAAAAATCTACTATTGGTTTTTTTCATTTTCTAAGAATATGAATCATCTCCAATTTTATGTTCAAGGACCAAAACAAATTAAAAAGATGAATGACAAGTCTCATTTTTTTGTGTTTTCAATATGAGAAAGGGACAAACAGAAAAGAAAAAAAAAAACAAACAAAAAAAAAACAAATAAAGAATAAGAATAGAGAGAACTAAGAAAGAAGAGGATACTTGGTGAAACATAAACTCTTTTAATTCCAATTTCCTATTTTTTTAATAAATTCAAAATACATATTTAAACAAAATAAAATTGAAGAATATATGAATATCAATGTATGATATTTATTACTGAACAAATTGCAAAGAAGCAATTGTAGATCAGCTTCTAGTCCAAGAAGTGCACAGCATGATCTCATATTTGCATCATAAAAAGATATATACTGGTCATTATTATAAACATTTTATATATATAATTTTCTTTCTGAAAAAAAAATCATAAAAAAGCAGTGAGTATTGGACCCTGCAGAGTGTAGAGCAAGGTATTTTAAAGGTTTCCTGATGATAATATGAAGAAGAAAAATTGATGGACCTATCAACTTCAAGGCTATTATATATATATATATATATATATATATATATATATATATATATATATATATATATTTTCTTTCTGAAGAAAAAAAAAGTCATAAAAAACAGTGAGTATTGGACCCTGCAGAGTGTAGAGCAAGGTATTTTAAAGGTTTCATGATGATAATATGAAGAAGAAAAATTGATGGACCTATCAACTTCAAGGCTATTATATATATATATATATATATATATATTCTTTCTGAAAAAAAAAAGTCATAAAAAACAGTGAGTATTGGACCCTGCAGAGTGTAGAGCAAGGTATTTTAAAGGTTTCATGATGATAATATGAAGAAGAAAAATTGATGGACCTACACTTAACATTTTTCTTCACTTGTCATGATTGATGTTTTAAGACTAAACTTATATATTATATTTCTTGACAGACTAATTTTTATAAGAGAATAAAACCCTAAAGGGGCTGCTTTTGGTTTACTGGACCTATCAACAACTTGCATCATTGGCCCATAATATTTCTGAAAAAAATATAAATAAGATATTGTAAACAATTTCATAGAGCTCTAGCATTCTTCTATCCTTGGAACAAGAAATGGGAAAACAGAAATTTGAAGTACTTGTAAACTTGGTCCAAGGAAAGGTTTTTATTTTTTGAATAAAAAAATAGTATTGAATTGATGTTAGATCAAAATTCTATACAATAATTCTCTTTAGGTTAAAGTGCTAATGCAAAATTGATTTTATTAATTCCCATTTGTAATTCTTTTTCTTTTCAATAACTGTTTAATTAATTATAATCCTTAGAGCTCGTTTGACCGAGTTGAAGTTTTTCCATACCAAAAGTGTTGTTATAATAGCTATTGGTAAACATGCTGTCAAGTTGATAATATGAGTGGTGATACACGATATAAACATTCAATTATCCAACTCACTTTTCCAACCCAACTAAGCAGTTGTAAATATTCAAATAGTAATTATAGGAAGCTCAAATGCAGAAACAAAAACGAAAACTTCAAAATCTTTGCACGATTCTTCTCATTCATCGTGGGTGGATAATAAAAAATAATGGAAAAAAAATGGATGGCCGCTAGTCTTACTTTTACAGTCAATGTTTTTGACAAAAGGCTAACTTTCTAGCTTATGAGATAGAGACTAAATAACCCAACTTTTGCTTTTGGATAAAAACAACTTTTACAGGTGTTTTTCTTCATTTTCTTTATCTAGCTTCTGTTTCCTGACTTAGTGATATGGAAGAGTAGCATTTTTGTTTGGGTAAACTACAACTAGTGCTGAGAGCTACAAAGAAACCCTTATCCAGTTTGTTTTGGGTTTAAAGAATTTTCTTTTGTGGGCCAAACTTGGGTATGTTTCCATACTTTTCAATTTGTCATGTTGTGGACCGATTATGGGTTCTCTGTCCAACTTATTTGGATTCCTTTTTCCTCTTTTTTCTTTTCAAAAAAACTTGAGAAAACAATATATAACTTATGCCTACAAAACCTATTTTAGAGAATGAAAATGGGTTAACTGGGCCATGGTTGGGATCCAGTAGATGAATTGTTTAGCCATTGCAATACGCCTTCAAATAATAACAAACTTGCACTTTGATAAACTTTTGTTAGGCCTTATATTCTTTACCCAAGCTCCCCTTGATATCTTTTTTTCTTCTGCAATTTTTAAACATTTTTTAAATTATAAATTATAAAAATCGTTTTTGAGATATTTTTTATTTTTCTATTTTGATAAAAACTTTGACTTATTGAAGAAAAGAAATTGCACATTTGAGATAAGGGTTGGTTCAATTAACTAAGGTATCTTCCTAATCCAAATAAAAGTGAAAATCAGGGAGGGAGGCTGTATATTGTTTAAACTTACATATTTTCATGAATAACGTCATTATTTAATGTTAGGAAAAAAAGATTACTGGGTCGAAGCTAACACACAACTAAAGCGAAATGAGAAAAATAAAGATAAACAAGACACAAATATTTTACGTGGAAAAACCCCGAACAAATTGGGGTAAAAACCACGGGCAAGTGTAGGAGGATTTCACTATTGTAAAATAGGGATTACTACACCTTCTCTCTTATTACAATGAGATAACAATTGTCTAATCTCTATTGTAATAGGAGAAACAACTCTCTCACAAAATCGAAAAAATATTACTTACAAAGAAGGAACAAATTTTCCTCTCTAAGTAATAACTCTCACACTCTCTAATACACTTCTCTTGATTTTGTGATTGCATTTCAAAATGAGAGCAAAGGGGTTTATATAGGCTTAAAATGGGTTGGTGGAAGTTAGGCAAAAATTAGACAAGAAATTAGACATCTCCATTGTTAACCAAAAATGGTTGACTCTATTGTTGACAATTTGTTTAAGTTAGGCACTTCCATTTTTGACAAAAATAAAGTGGCCTATTTCCTTAACATTTAATTATTACTATCAATATTATTTATATATATATATATATATATATATATATATATATATATATATATATATAAGTTACCTTTGGACTTAATCGGATTCGGATCAAAACATTTTCATATAATTTTAACTAAGTTTTACCCGAAAAAAAATTCAAAGCTATTTTCTATCCAAGTCCAAAAATTTTATAAGTAAGATCGAACCAAATTAAAGTTTTAAATCACAGGTCATGATCAAGTATAACTTAAGACATCAATAATTAAAGACCACGTGTAATTTTTTTTTTTTTAATAAGAATGCGAGTTTCGAACTCTACTCTTCGACACAAATTGTAATACTTCTCACCACTACAACCAAGATAAGATCACACCTCAAGCTTTTATCATAGATTATCATCTTGTTGAAATAGCCAAGTGGTTAGTCAAGATTGGAAATTAGTGTGTATATATATAATGTTTTGGTCTTGCCTTAATTTAAATATATTCTATATAATATATGATTATTTTTCTCCTATCTCCTCAGCATTAACTTCTATTTATTTTTTTTAATAAAAAAACATATATTTAATTTATTGCTCTTTTTTTTCTATTGCATTGAAGACGTAACCGTTTGCGTGAGAGCAGAAAACTAATTCAGTTGAAAATTTAGAAATGTTTGATGTTAAAAAGACAGAGATATATACTTCCCAACATCCCAACAAACATGAGGATATTAATGACATTTATTAATGCTAATATTATACATAATATTAATTAAGACTAAGTTGTAAGGAAACCAGCAGTATCAAAATATAAGAATTTTCTACTCACGGAAGGTTTTTAAATATTTAAAAAAAAAAAAAAAAAACTTCATATTCAAACTTAGAATTGGAGCAATTTCGTTAGTTTCATTTTCAGTCTTTCCCTTCTTTTTATATATTATTGTAAACGTCATCATGAAAAGAACACAAATCCTATATTTGTTTTTAAAATCTTAAATTTTTATTTTGAAAAAGAAAAAAGAAAACTTGGAAATCTATCACTTCTATTCTTGTTTGAATGTAAGACTGACGTCATTAGATCATATTTCTACATGCAATTTCAATTATTAAGAGTCAGAAGTTATTTTAAAATACTGATGTTATGAATGTTCTAATACATAGTCAACTCTATGTATTCTTGGAGGGGATCGGTTCTATAAAAGATTAAATTAATAAATAAAAATTTATTGAAATTCAATTTTTTTTGAGGACGTTAATATTGACCCAAGAATTTTTCAATGCAAATTTACTTTGAAAATCATCCCCTCCTAGTGGACCGAACCATTTGTGTTTTCTTAATAATTTTTTCAATGGAGATGAAAGAGATGAAGAGGTGTAGAGAGAGCGAAACTAACGAGGGTTATATAAATGAGTAAGACGATTGATCTGTATTAAATAAAAAGTAACAATGTATTTTTATATTTGTTTGTGTCAGTTCTCGATTACGATGGTAAAGATTAAAGTTTGTAATAATGAAAATGTAAAAATTAATCCATAATTAAGAGTAAACATCAATGACTAAAAAAGTAATTTACCCATCATTCTTCTGACGAGGTTAGCTCAATGATAGGACAAATCAAAATAAACACCTCCTTAGCATAGGTCTTAAGTTCAATTATTCGATAAGTGCAAACAATTTTCTTTAATTTGATCATGTTCATAAAATTTATTTTGTACTTTAATCGATATATGTGGACGAAATGGTTTGTATATATCCCATGATTGGTTGTACTAAAGACCATGTTAAAAAAAAAAAAGAATTACATCATCTTTCATACGCTTACTTGAAGAAAAAAAAAGTTTTGGGTATCAATCAGTGATGTAAAGAAATGAAATTTTGTTTATTTTTTTTTATATAAGAAAGTAAAGAAATGCAATTTCAGGTACTTAATTTTCTAACACCAAGTGGTCAGTGAAGTTGGTGACCAAAGAAATGATAGAAGGATTAGAAAGAGTGGCTATTTTATATCCTCTAATTTGTCCTACTGTCTACCTCTTTCCAACATATTTCTGCTTTTATATTTTCTCTAATCTAATTAATCTCCTCATGATCAGCATGGTTTTATTTTTTTTATTATATATTTGTTTATTTATATTAATGTAACTATCCTAGTTTTGTTAAATTCAACAATGCTAGATGTTAGGAAGACATTACACAAATACTTCTCAACAGCTACCCTCTTAATATAATAATACTCTTAAACTGCAGCCTTGTAGTGAGTAAACTCTGCAGCATATATACTAATAAATAAAATATGAATCTAATCTAGAAAAATGTTTAAAAATTAAAAGTATAAGAAAAATAAACTAATCATATAATTAAAATAATTCAAAGTCATACTAATTATAAATGGAAGATCTTAGCCTAATCTTAATTGGGTATTGTTTAACCAAATTAAGTCTTCTAAGTTAGGTGCTGAATTTTGTCATCATGCCATTACTTTGAATATTAATTAATTTGAAGTTATACCTACAAAATATTAATTTCTCAAAAAACGAAAACAATTATGTGCACTTAAAATTGATATATATAAGTCACTATTCACTACTATTGTTGATGATAACTTATTTGGGCCCAAATTGGGCCTGTAGCGAGGGGTCCGGTAAGGGAACAAGAAGATATCCCTCACGTGTGGGTGGGGTTTTAAGGACAAGTCAAATTCAACATTCTCCGGACCACACGTGTTACTGTACGAAAGCTATGTTGTGGATTGCCACGTGTGAAAGTGACACCCACCACAACTACCTAAATTGGGCCTCAGTCGCGGAATGCAACAATACACGTGAAGTTTGGGCCAATGCGTCTTTCAAGGTTTTATTTATTTATTTATTTTTTTTGATTCTTAGTTAAATAGGCTTTATTAGCTAATGATTTTAAATTTTGGTTTGACATCCACGAATCGGTCGAATAGACCGCTCCAATTTGTTTTTGAGTTTCGATTTTATTGAATGGGTTCTATCGAATTAAATACTAATTATATCAAAATATTTAAAATAAATATCAAATTTTTTTGTTTAATTTTTTATGATTATTAATGAAATTTTTCGTTTTATGATAACTCTCGGAGACCCGATTTCATAATATCATATCCTATTGTTTTGATAAAACTCAACAAAACATTAATATTATTTGAATAAAAATTTTAAAAAAATATAAATCGAATCAAATAATTGAGAGAAAGAAAATAAAAAAAATATCTCAATAAGTCGAATACACCTCCTAAGCCATTAACCAAAACTTCTCTCCTTTTCCTTCTCTCGAATATATTATTGATAAATTTCCTTTTCTATCAAAATTTATAAGCTGGTTTATCATTTTTACCACTTTCATTATTTATAATCATCTTTTGGTTGATTATCAGCATCAATTTAAACCATACATATAGCTGGTTGCCACTTGCTACAGTCGTTTTTGGATTTTGTTGTCTCTAAAAGCAAAACCTATATACTTTCTCAAGAATCATAATCAAAATTCCCATCACTAATCTCTAGCCTGTTATACTTTCACATCTTTCAATCACTCTAGTATCATTTTCTTTCTTTTCTGTTTTCACCACTATAAATTCAGATAATATCTGAGAATCTGGTAATCGACTATGATCTGCACTAATAGTTATATTAAATTAAATGTGTGTAAATTTAACTTATATGATCGTTGATTAAATAATATATGATTATTTTATATTTAATTAAATTTGCTAACTTAGTTTTATAAAATTGAAATCATTATAATTAATGGTAGTTCACATAAAAAAAAATTTAATATTTTTTTAATTTAATTACATATTTTATTTTGTGATTTTAAAGAAGGTTTTTTTGACGAATCGAATGTTGAGGTTCTAGATCTTAGCAAACCGAACTTTGTCAATAATTAAATGGTCTGCGATGAAAATACTATCTAGTAACCTCCGTCATCGCATCAACATGTGATAGCAAGAGAGTTGGACAATCTCGCCCATCACGAAACTGCGACGGTAATGTTATTGTCAACCTCACCATAGCACGATTAAGACTATTGCATGACCCCGTTGTCGCAGTCTCACGATGGCTCTACCTAACAATTTTGTCATTGCGTGTCAACGTGATGGTTGAGATTACTAGGAAGTCTTGACATCGTAAATCATTGACTTCTTATAAATTTTTTTAAATCTTAATATTCGATTTGCTAACGGATAAAATATCATAATTCGATTTGTCACAAAAAATTATTCAAAATTCAAAAGATTGCATTTGATACATGATGCTCATAATTATCATAAATACAAGAGATTTGAGATGGTTACAACTAATTATATATATGAAGCTAATTACGGGAACCTAATGCATACAAAGGAGAAAGTTATTGTTTGGTTTTGCAATGCATTTGATTTATAATTTACAAAACAAATTTTAATAAAATAAAAAATTGTATATTTTTTTTAATAAAACAACAGTTAAAACACAAATTCAAACATCATAATAGAGTTTTTAAAATTACTAATAGGCAAAATAACTATGTTTTGTGATGAATTTAATATCAATTTATTTAAATATCTCTCCAAACAATACCAATAACAATCAACTTTTAAATTTATCCAAATCTTTTGAATAAATCAACGAGATTCTGTGCAAAAATTAATAGGTTTTAAAACGGTCACTTTTGAGGTCTCAATATCATTTAATTTCTTTATTTAAAGGTCAATTTATTTCCATCAATGGTTTATAAACTATATTTGAGTTTATTTTTAAGTTAATTTTTTAAAATTTATTAAAAAAATTATAAAATTAAATTATTTATTAATTAATATTTAATAAATTTTGATTAATTTAAAAAATATACTTGAAATTAAAATTTATTTTAAACTTGATCGGAAGATTGGAAATTTTGTTAACTACCAACTTAAAAGAACAAAAAAACTTTTTAGTGACAACCTCACGTGGATAGCTGTGCTCGGATTGGCACAAGCCAATCTGGGTCCCACACTCCAATTCGGAAGCAGCGAGCCAGAGATCTTTGTTCAACACGTGTTGTAAATGTCCACGTGGCGAGCTTTTGGGATAGTCCGCTTGTAGAACCCCTCCCATCCGAATATTTTTTTCCGGATTCTACGCTTCTCGGGAACCATGATTTGCATGTAGTGTGGGACCCGCCCTGGAACAGGAACAGAAACTGAACAGTGCGTTCGATACGTGGATTTTTGTCTCCCTTCCCGCCAAGTCGTCCTCGCCCTATAACGGTATGTACTAATATCACAGTTACCGGTGATTCTGTGGTGCTGCGTACCATGGTTACCAAACTGAGCCTGCCTAGTTTATTATTAAATCAAATAGGAGTACTAGTCTGAGGCATGATTACAGTTCTCTGCAACACGAACAACAAAAGACCTAATCTTCAAAATCAGTACTGCTTTCAAAAACAAACAAAAACACTTTTATTTGAAAACTGAAAAAACGTCTCTGAGAATTGTCTCTCTTTTCTTTTTCTTTTTTTCTGCGGTAATGTCTGCTATAATTGTCTGAACGACCGACCCCCTCATTAGCCCTCCCCCTGAAAATTGTTTTCTGAAACGACAGATGCTTTTTTATTTGTTTTTCACACAAAGGGAACACATTCTGATTCTACCTTATCTGTCCTGTTCACTCCAAAACAAAAGTTCTCTGCTCTATCAACAGTTTTTGTCTTCTGGGTTTTCTTTTCTTTTTCTTTTTTAGCCCCTTTCTTTTTATGAATTTCCGACTATTTTTATGGCTAGAACAGAGAATGGGTCCAACTGAAAAACTCTTACAAGTTTCAACTCTCATTAGAAAATATCATCGTTGAAGTTGAATATAATAATTGGGTTTTAATAGTGGTTGATGTAAAGAAATCATGTTGGGTAATAGCCACATATTTTTTTTAATTCAAATGAGCCACTAAAAAAGTAGTCAAACCTCAAAGGACGTGTGACATGTTTTAGTTTTATTTTATTACAATTAATAATTAATTTCATTGCAGGACTGTATTACGGTCATGCTGATTCTCAGGCTACATTTGAGTTTGGAGGAAATGAGTTACATGGGGTGTTTTTACAGTATTTTATAAGGAAAAAAATATCCTAAATCAGAAAATTACCTTAGATGTTGGTTGAAGTAGGGGAATTTCATCTCTTGGAAATTAAAATAAAGGAAATTTTACCCAATAAAGGGGGTAAATATTTAGAACCAAATTAAGCTATGCATATCAAGCAATCTCTTTCCTTTTTATTTGCCACTATTCTTCTCCAGTCATATTGTGAAAGAGATTTGATGTTTATGTGGAACCAATTCTTTGTTGGTAAAGATAGTGGAAAACTAAGGTACCATTTGGTAGATATTATAAAATGGTTTTTATTTTTAAAAACAAAAATTACATCTAACATTCAAAATAAACTAACACAAAAAATCAAAAGTTGAAAAGTAGTTTTTGAAACATTTAATGTGTTAAATAAACTATTTTCCACCAAATATTATTTCAAAACTCATTTTGACAACTAAAAGCTATCATATATGGAACCAGAGTAATCCTCTTACAAGTTACAATCCAAGACCAGCATCACACATTAGATGATATTTTAGGTAGTGGAACCATCAATTTATTGTTCCAAATCTTGTGAGTCACTTTAAATATAAGCATCTACTAACTATTTATTGGCTTTAAACAGACATCCTATACAGTTCTGCAGAAACCCATGAGATTCTTGGCCTTCTTTTCAATTAGTTAGAATGTTAGTAAGTGGAGAATTACTAGACAAAAAGTGAGCGTCATAGTATGAAATCAGTATGTCAAAAGTTGGTATACTTTTTCCTGAAACTAATACTAGAAAATGATGGGAGTTCATGGTTGTTGGCTCTCTTGTTGCCGTTTCAGTAAATTTCCCATGAGATTTCAGTGGGCAGGATTCCTGGCTGGAATTATGAATCAAATTCCAATAAACTTTGATGATTATTGCAAGAAAGAACAGCTCAAAAAGCACCAAAATGATAATTAAAAAGAAGAAAAAAAAGGGGGGGAGTTTCCTTGAAACATGAACTGTTTTTGTACATTGCTGATCCAGAAGTCACTATGCATAGTAAACAGTGATTAAAAAAATCAAAATAAAAGACAATAAGAACATGGGGGGTTAATCTAAAAAGGGTACTTAACATTTCCCTAAAATGATCACAAAAACAGTTCTTGTGAACCTACATGAAAAAAACTACTTAAGAAACAGATCACATGTTGCATATCCTCCTACAATTTCTTCTCTTCAATTCTTGTTGCCCCATTGCTTGTGGCCAGGAACCCACTTTGGGCACTTAGGACTGAAGTAATTGGACATAATCCTTGAGTTCAAAAGCTCAATAATGGGTGCAAATTTCACACACCTTGGTGTTTTGTACTGGTTAATTGATGCCCCTAGGCTAATGGCATAATCCATAAGCTTGTCAAAAGTCCCTGGCTCAACAATCTTGATCTCAAGAGGCCCAATTGACTTGTCACAGACACGCCCCTGGCGGTAGACACTGTTTAAGGACTCTTCAATGGTCAAGCAACAATCCTCAAAGACTGAGGGAGGAATTGGGGTTTTACCATTGAGGCTAAGCTCCCAATATAGCACATAATGGCCAGGAATTGTAGTGGTATCTGCATAGCTTGTATACTCAGCAACTGTTGCATCAAATGGAACCAAATGGTTCACCGCATTCTTCACTGCGTTTTGCAGCTCAACTTCATCAGTCTTATCTGAATCGATGCTTAAAACCACATTTTTCCTGCATATGAAATTGAATTGTGGTGCCTTGTTCTTGAATCCAGCTACCTTAAGCACATCTCCAACTCTATACCGATAGAGTCCTACAAAAAAAAGAAGCAAACTTTACCCTTAGTTCACATAAAAAATTAACACATGCTGGTTAAGCACAAAAGTTAAAAGGGAATTACCAGCATAAGTGGTGACAACAAGCTCATATTCTTGGCCAAGCTTGACATCAACAAGATCAACCAATTCTTGCTGTTCTTTTTCATTGAGAGCTTTGGGGACATTAATAGAGTTAGTGACCGCATTGTTCCTGTGAACTGGCAAGAACTCAAAATAGGCCATATTGGGGATAAGGGTATAGGAAACTTCACTTGGCTTGCAAAGAGGCTTAAGATTGACACCAAAATAGCACTCAGAGGAAGCATACATGGTGCAGACAAGAGGCAGGCCATTGCTATAGTAATCAAGAGTTGGGATATACTGTGACATTGATCCAGTCACAATAACATCCACGTACTTTGTGTTAGGCCATAACCTTGTTATGATCCCTTGCCATGATTCCTTCTTACACTCAGTTGCAATGAAATCTGCAAGCTTTGGGTCTGGTTTGAGAATTTTCATGACCGCTTGGCGGACAGACTGGTCTGTGATTTGGGAATCAATGTTACCAGTCCTAATATCATTGCAAAGGAGTGGCCAGTGGCTTTCAAGAAACCTGATTGCTCTAATGAAGCCAGAGGCAAAAACAGCACCAACCCTGAGGACTTCTTTGTGTTGGCAAAGACCACAAAGCAATTGGGAATACATACTTTGGTAGGAGTCAGGGCAAAGAATGGTCTCATTTGGGCTAGTGTAGTTTGTGTAAGGGTCATAGGGTCTTTCCTTGAAGTGGGAGCTTTTGTAGTAGCTAGTTAAAACTGGGCGGGCCACAAGGCCACCCGGTGTTTTGGCCTCAGATTTTATGAACAAAAGGTACATTCCTTTGCCTTTGTCTAGACCAGGAACGTACTGGCTCATCACAGGCATCAATAGGCTATAGAGCAGCGACCTCCTCTCAAGCTCCTCTTCAATTGTAGGCATCAATTTTCTCTCCCCAGCTGATGTCCCTGAGCTGCAAAAATCAACACTACTCATTTAGCCAAAACCACCCAACAAGTCATAAAAAGCAAAACCCATCTAAAAAAATACAAAATCTTGACTACCCATTAAGCTAAACAGACTAAAAATGAAAAATGAAAAATAAAAACTCAAACTTTACATGTCAATTTTTACCCACCTTGTTAAAAACTCTGACATGGGCTTTGAGCAGAGGATTGGAGAGGTATCACCATTGGCGATACGGTTGATATCAGGCTGGATATCCTCATAGGTGATGACAGGCATGACTTTCTTGAAAGTCACTCTATCAGTATGCCCATTAAGGTCATGCCTCTGCAAATACTCAACATGAGCATTGCGAGAGAGGATTTCTTCAAGGACTTTCCTTTGTACCTCATCAGCGTTTGAGGTAACATCGTCAATGAATTGAAGTGACTTCTTGTTCTTCTCAGCAAGATTGTAATCTGTGGGTTTCAATGTGCTCTTTGGTGCCTCAGGCATGGTTTCTTAATTTGCACTATCAAATGAGAAAAGAGAGAACCTGATATGGTTTTGGTCTTTCCTTTTTGGGTTTTTGGTGTGAGGGAAAAGAAGAGGGGAGTGGGTTTATATAGAGGGAGATGCGAAGGTGGCTATGCTTCATTTTTGGGGATTAGAGAGTAAACAAACAGTATCGCAGAGGGTATAAATGTATATATACACTAGCCTTTGTACCGTTTTGGTTTCCTCTTTGAACATGTCTCTATTACACACAATAAAATGAAATTTCCATGCTTTTATTGTCAATTACCATGTTAAATGAAAAAGTTTGTACATGCAAATTCAACTTTGACATGACTTCCTATCATGTAATTAATCGGTTAGTAAGACTACCCTCAATGCCCAATTATTTTTGTTATTTCACCAAAATTCCATGAACCGACATGTCAAAATATCACTGCACTTTATTCCAGTTGAATTGTTAATGGGTACTACTACTACTATTGTACCTATCTGTTTTAAAATTTAATTTTGACTTTTTGAAAACCTAAGTTTTATACCAAATTTAATTTTTTTTTATTTTTATTTTCCCCAAAGCTAACAATGCGTATGGTGTGCTTGTCGTACAAGGAAAACCGGGAAACTGTTTACAAGCCACCTTCTCAAGTTGTTTAAAGGCCGGTCCAAGACAATTTTAACCTGCAATAAAAAAATCACCGGCATTCGAAGTAAATCATTATTTTTGTGTCGATTAAAATTTTTATTGATGATTATTAAATAATTTTATTGATAATATAAATAATAATTATATGAATAAAATTTTCACTTAATAAAAAATAATTATTTACATGGGTGTAATGTAAATAATTTTTTTTCCAATTATCCGGTTAAAGTATATTGACTAAACCGGCATTCCCCGGTAAATCTGCAGTAAGTTAACCGGTTACATGCATGCTTGTGCTGCGGGTGTGCCATATGACCCTCGTTAATTAGTTAAAGATTACTTGCATTTCCCGGTAACATAAAAACGGCGTTACTTCGAATTTCTCGCGGTATATTGAGTTCAATATTATTTCGAGAATTATGGTGGAAAGAGAGAGAATAAATAATATGTGTGGTTGTGTACGGTAAAATAATTGTGGTTTCTTGTTAGAGTATCCAAATGGGACCGGCCAGTTGGCTGCCTAACTTGATACGATGACACATGTATAAATAGGAGTTTAGTGCCTTCACGTAGTTGATTTTCATAGGAATAACTGATCGCAATTCCTCGGCAAAAACTCGGGCATTGTATTAGGTTTTAATTATTTTTGAACTTATATTTGATATACTTTAAGTTGCAAACTTATTTTAAAAAAATAGATAAGTATAAAAATTTCATATTTTATTTTCCACTTAAAAAAGTGACAACTTGTGATTTAATTGCATCAAATAAACTCTTATTTATTAAAAAAAATCACATTATAGATATGTTTACGTTGTAGTAATTAATGTGCTTCTTACTTTTCAATTTTATCAATGCGATTGCTTTACCTATTAATTAAAAAAAAAATTAGTGCCCTTCTCAGTTCTAAAGTGAGAGATAAGATTTTTAGTCTGTACTCATTTTTTATATATTATTCGCTCGCTAAAACATATGTATGTATATGAAAAATAAGATCCATTAGAAAATGGATATCTTTAGTCCGTACATGTTGATCCGTTACTCGTAAAACCCAGCCTAAATCTTCATTTTCTCATTTAAATAGGGAAATCTTTGCCAATATGTTTTTTTGACTCGTTACTCGATTGCTAAAATATATGTATGAGCATAAAAAACAAAACTTGTTTAAAAACGAATATTTTTATCTGGCACCCGTTGAGCTATTACCTATAAAACCCAACTTGTACCAGACTCAATTTGTTCGTATTTCACTTTTATCTAAAGTACAAATATACGGAGTGATAGGAAAAAAAAAGAGAAAGGAAAAGAGTGACAAAGTAGAGAGCCACTATTTTTTATATTTTGGGTTCAATTATTTTGTGAGCGTGTTAAAAAAGGAGAATAATAGAACGAAAATGAGGGGGGAAATTGGTTAACCTAACTTAATTGCAGTGAAGAGAAAATAGACAAATAACTGAATTTTGCACTAATAATTGTTGCGACTTTTTTAGTATAAAAAGAAGGTACATTAATTTGGTAAGGAAATAAAGGTAACATCGAAGACTTCTTATTATTACCCCAAAAAGAAAAGACTTCTTATTTGGTGTGAGGACATCAAAACTTGTATGAGCTCAACCATCTTAAGGTTGGTAGGGTTGATGTTGATACTTCAAATTTTCTTCTACGAAAACAATAAGTGAGCTATGTATGACATGTTACACATACCTATACAAGCTAGACTAGACTTCATTACAAAATTTGTGAGCATGACCCCCATTAGTCTTTGAAACTTTTTTAGCTTTTAAGTTAAAAAAAATAATAAGATAATATTTGGCCCATTTCCAAAGTTATCTAAATTCTTAAACCTAAACTTTTTTTTTTCCCTCACTTTTCACTCTCACTCTGTTTGTCATCTTTGTGTCTCCGATCAATTTTTCGATAAGTTTACATTCTTTCATCTGTATCTTTCATATACCTATTTATTTAGTTTACTATAAAGCTCAATTTATAGATTTACATAATAAATTATAATTATTTGTTTTTTGCTCTCTGTTTTTGGGCAATCTATTATTTATGGATTATGAAATTGCTTGATATAATGGTATATAAATATGTAATTTAACTGATGGGAGCATGAGAGTGATGCTCAAATTAGTAACTTAGATTGAGAATTTGAGGATTGAGATTATCTTTAATTTTATCCAAATACCCAATAGAATCATTGCTATAACTCTTGGTGCAATATTGTAGTTTGTGAGAATCATTATTGCCTGATGGGTAGGCATGAAATTTTGTGACAATTATCAATTGGTTTTTCAGTTCAATTTAGATGCAAAAATTATATATAGAGATACATTGATGGGTTTAAATGACATCATACAAAGAAAAATTAATTTCTTTTTATTACAAGCCGAGCTGAATTGACAACAGTTGGACTTGGATATTTAATTTTAATGGTACTAATTTTTTTTCTGTGACAAACTTATTTATGTTTAGTTTTATTATTTGAAAGCTAAACTAGCGGGTATGTTCTTTTTTTCTTGTTTCACTTGTAGTATGATTTAGAATGTAATTATTTTTATTCAGATAATATTCATTTTTTTTATTCAAATAGTATGTTATTAGTTCAGAGTTCAAGAGTTAATTTTAGTCTGACCTAGTTTTATAATTCAGAATTCATAATTTTGTTTGTCTCCTTTAATAGTATCATTGATTAGAGTTCAGAGTTCAGACTCACTCATTGACAAAGACAAATCGAGGATCATAATCTTTTGTTCATTGCTTCCCATCGGCTGTCTCCGAAGTCATCATTTCTAAGTCTCCATCGAACCTTACCTCTCAATGCTTAAATAGGTATATTTACATCTCATGCCTCTTTATTTCAATTTAAATTAGCTTGTATTTTTTTTTAATATATGTGGTTTTGGTATATATTATATTTAGGTATCTTTAATTTCATATCTTTACGATGATTTTTTTAAAAGCAAGTTTGTTTTAGAATTTGTTTTAATTGCCTATTTAATTTTTCTCATAATTATTGAAAATTGATTTTTTTTTTATATATGTTGCTTACTTTTATATGTTAAACACATAAAACACACTATGGTTAAGCATAATACTATTGATTCATTTTGTAAGAAGAAAAATGTTGAGGCGCCAAAAGAAAATTCACATTTGACACATAATTTAAATTCTTCAAGCCTTGAAGGGTGTAATTCAAAGTTTTTAAGGATTGAACCCAAAAAGCATTCTAATAAATCTCCAAATGATCATATAAAAAGAAATTGACATTAATTCTTTAGAACGTGACTCGAGGTTACATTTTCAAATGTGAGAATATCCAATTAAAAAAATAGATGAAGTAGGAATATAGCTTATTTGAAAGGTCTTATCAAATATATCTCTCAATATATGCTTTTTATAGACGAGAATATCATCATATCCTAGTTGATTTCAATCTTCTTGGTTTGGTCTCTTTTCTTCATGGTTAGAGTATTATCCTTTCAAAAGATATTGTATATTGCTTACTATGTTATCTTTTTAGTAGACCAAATGGATATCTTGGCTCAAGTGTATTTATTGCTTTTTTGTGGCGTTTTGGGTTTTATTGTCTATAAACATATTGTAATAGTTTGATATCTATGACTTTATTTTGACTTGGTTAATTATAATATATATTTTAGACTTGAGAATTATATTTTGTTAACTTTTTAGTAGGCTTGAGTTTAAACCATTAGAAACTTCATTGATAATCTTAGAAATTTACTAATAATGTTAATTTGTGAGTCACACCTCTTCAAGATTATCAGTTAAGTTTCCAACTGGTCTAAACCATCGAGTTTAAACCTGAGCCAACCAAAAATTTTTGCTCCATGTATCCATCCATCATATATATATATCTTAGAGTTTTACGAACTAACTTTTGAAAAAAATATTTTTTTGACTTTTTTTTGTTTCCCTTGACTTTTCATTAAATCCCCTTGATAATTAATCAATAATTAATATTGTGTATTTTCAATAAAAAAATTATATCATGTATTTTCACTAAAAGTACAAACTAACATGTTTATTCTTATTTATTTTACTATTAATCGATAATTGATGTACTATAAATAACAACAATTGATATTACTCAACAAATTACTAATTAAGTTTCACTAATGACAGAAACAATTCAATCAAGAGTGGCTTTTTTCACAACATGCTTTCAAAATATTTATTAATATAAAAAAATCCGATACTATACGTTTGTTTTTATAAAAATATTTTAGTAGAAACGAACTAAATTAGGGTAGAAAAAACTCATATTTCAATCAAAAGGTTTTATTACTGTCAATCGCGAGTAGTGATTATTAAAATGAAGGTATGCATTGTGTTCTCACCTACGCGTCTATTTTAACCGTAAGTTACTATGCTAACTCACTCTAAGCAATTCCCTTCAACCAAATTAAATTGAAATTCTCTTGCTCCATTGAAAAAAGATAAACCTCAGGAGTCAATTATCAACGATTTTAGAGGGAAGAAATCGCCACGTCACCGTATCAATAACCGAAAGTTCACACCATCTCCTTCCATGTGCTATTCCCTTCAACACCCCTGAAATCAAGAGAAGCTGTTGGGTAAAGTACTCTCAAGCTGACGTCATCGCCAAGTCATCACATTGCTCTCCATCAAGGATGTCTCCACTTTCGCCAAGTCATCACTTGGCCCCATTTGGCCACCAAAGACCCCGCCGCACCCAGAGAAATCCCACGTGTTGCCACCAGCCCACATTGGTCAACACTCCAACCAGTAGTTCCATCCGACGGCTTATAACCCATCAAAATTTATCAAGATAAAAATAAACCAAATTAGTGAGAAAAAAAATGGACTAATTATTAATTTTACGAGTGAACTAAAAAAACTATGCTTATCAAAACCCTATGGAATATTCAAATATTTGAAACACTTAATTACAGTTTTATTGGTCAAACAACATATTCATAAAAATAATTTAATATATATATATAATAATATTAATAAAATTTAATTATAAAAAATACATTGTGGTTGATTTTATTTTAAAAAAAACCTTAAAGTTTTTTTTTGTTTGTTGACAAAAAATACTCTGTAATAGACTAACAGCAAATAAAAAGTATTTTTTGTTAACAGAAACATACCACATGATTTTTTTTGCTAACAGAAACGTACTATAGAATATTTTTTACTATAAAAAATTTTATGATATTTTTTGAAAATGAAATCAGCCACACGATATTTTTTTTGTAATTAAATATATTAATAATGTTACATCAAGAGAAGAATGATGATACCACCGACTCCGTTCCGTGGTAATTATCACGGAATAAGAAAAATCTATTATTAATCATGAAAAAATTAAATAATAATTTCGATATTTAAAATTTTTAAAACATCTATAATTATTAGTACTATGATCACAAAAAATAAACACTATTTTACGATTTTAAAAAGCACTATCAATTTTTTAAAAAAAATAATAATTACAAGACAAACGAACCGGTAGTACTACAATCGGAAAGTTGAAAGTTCAAAATTTATGATTTCAAAAAATATATATATATATATATATATATATATAAACACACTAGTCTACTACTACATTGTTTGAGTAAATATTGTAGGACCTCCTTGCTTGGTGGGAGAATTGTGGGAGGGCGGGTGCACCGAGGCAAGTAGGACCGTACCCAAGTGGGGGGCATAGTGCTTGGTGCAGCGAGAGAGGGTTTTTAGGGAATGTAGAATTTTAATTTTTGAGTGAGAGAGAATGTCAAATGTGGGGAGTGTGATGCGTGTGGGAGACAAAGACAGTAATGCAAATCTTTGACCGTTGACATTTTTTAATCAGGATTAGATATTTTAATTCAATTATTTTTTGTTGGGAGACTTTTAACATCTCGAGAAAAAATGGTAAGAAAATGGAATGGAATTAGTGGATATAATAATTGTGGAAGAAAATAACAAGATATATATGGAATGTGATAAAAGAAAATAAAAAAGCTTGCTCAAAATCCTTGTTCTTCTTTCTTGTCTCCCATGATCCCAACTTTCTTCAAAGCATAAAATCTAAAAAAGATGAAAATGAAACAAAAAAATTTGAAGTTATTATTTTCTTTTTTTGAAAACTCATTAACTTTTATTTCATAGACAAAAACAAAAACAAATATAGAGATAAAAAAACATAATCTGAAGTGGACATAAACCTAACATCATATGTGACATTGAGCTTGAGTCGTCTTAGTACATAAGTAAATTATAACTTTTTACAATAGAATAGATAGATACTGAAGTATATTTCACAGTTACGAAGTATTAAATATATAATTGTGGCAATGAAGCTTATATTCAATGGTAAAAAAAAAAACAATATTGGAGCTCTAAGATAATAAAGTTTCATATTCGACTTTCACCGATGTGTAAAATATTTGTCCAATTATATATTAGTTATTTCTTTAATCACTTTAAATGAGTATTAGTATCATACGTTGAATTATATAATGATTTGTGAGGTTATATTATGATTTAAATATACTTGTATATAAAAAAGAAAACCTTATATATATATATATATATATATATATATATATATATATATAACATTCAAAGAAAGGATAAATATAGAAATAAGATGATATATAAAAAGAACATTTATTGCTTTTTAAAAAAAAGTATACATAGCATTATATATTTACATGAGTTGTTGCTTTCAATAGTTTAAAATTTATTAGATAATGTAGATTTTGAAATTTGCACAGTTATTTTCAAAAAATGATGAAACATGATCTAATTTACAATTTACGTGTGTTTGTCATATATAACAGACAATAATCACATGCATAGAGACGGAAAGATGGGTT
The DNA here is from genome assembly GCA_023935145.1 of Bretschneidera sinensis. NCBI lineage: Eukaryota > Viridiplantae > Streptophyta > Magnoliopsida > Brassicales > Akaniaceae > Bretschneidera > Bretschneidera sinensis. Next base: position 67,968,854 of record CM043704.1, read on the forward strand.
TCTTTGGGACATTGGTAAAAAGGACTGCTCCATCAACAGAAAAGCAAAACTTGGCTGAATAAAGATGGTTTGGTCATGTGCAAAGAACCACGATGAAGTGATAAAAGTTCATCGTGAAAGTGAAAGAAAACCTAAACATGAGAAAAGAGTGCCAAACTTCACTTCTACACTCCAACAACATATTCGGATATGAACTGTGGCAGAGCCAGATTTGTAAAGGGAGCAAATATTAAATGATTTTTTTAAATACTCTTTTTCCCATTTGAGATAAGATAAAGATATGCAGTACCTATCAATATTTTATAAGGATTAAGGAAAAAATTATACATATGGATTAGGAAACAAAAAGGTTTTAATAGATATTGAATAATATTATATAGTGTCAATAAGTTCTTGGATTAGTGGTAAGAGTTCATCCACTTTACTAGAAATGTTTGGATTCGAGTCTTTTTATTGACGTTTGTTGATGTTAAACTTAAGTTTTTATCGCACAGGCTAACTATAGAGTAGTTCTTAATTTCGTGAGACTATTCCATATTCACTCACTAAGACCTAATACTCCTTAGTAGGTATGTAGGGTAGCTTACATGCTTACCAATTTTGGGTACCAAAAAAATTTAATTTTCATTTGGTTTTAAAATTCAATTCTATTCCTTAAGAAATCAAAGTTCTAATTTAGTTGTGAACATGTGAGTGATCCATTTTCTCAAGTTATCATTGACAACGTTTGGGTATAGCTTAAAGCTAAATTTAAGTTGAAGTTTATTTTTAAAATTTATCAAAAACTTAATTAAATCAAATCAAATAAAACCCAAACATTACCATTAATCGGTTGAAAGGGGAACAAACCGAATTATCTATCAATTGGCTTAGTGGGGTTTTTCTTTTCTTGGTCAAATAATCAATCCAAGCACAAAACAATAATGGTAAGGAGCTTCATGCATGTAATTATCAAGTAACACGTGAACTAATTTCCTAAAAGCTTAAGAATTAATTTGATCAATCATAATATCACAACATGTGTGTGGTATACGTAGTGAATGTTGATGAGAGATCTTGCAGCACGAGAAAGAGAGAGTTTTCCAGCCCACAGCACATAGAAAATCTACAATTAATTTAGACTAAGACAACTTTTTAACACATAATTAAAACCTAAAAAGAAACCCCATAATGTGGTCCCTAATATCATGTTCCCATTTGGGTGTGGCATTGAAGATAATGTCATTGACAGTACTAACATGGAGACATTTTATCAAATCAATAAAGGAATATATGATCACTGCATCGTTAAGGCAGGATCCTGCATGCCCTTATTTATAATTAATCTGAAAATTTTGTATAATTAATTACCATGTTTAAAATTTAAAATATATAATTACTTTATGTTAATTGGCTGTAAATCGTAAAGGATTCCTTAATCACATGCAACTTTTTGTTTAATTGTTATAAAAATATCAGAGTCAAGGGTAAAAAGTAGTCTCTCTTTGACACTTCAAAAGGGCTTTGGAGATACTCTTCAAAAGAAAAAAAAAAAGGGGGCTTTGGAGATTGTGTTTAATTAATTTATAATCTTTTGTAACGAATATTTGGATTTGCTATTGATAAATCATGGTTTTGCATGGTAATTTGCTTTTAATTAACATTACCCACAAGAAGGAAAGCTGAGCTTCCAATTCATGCAATGATGGAGTTAACTGAGAAGACTCTTATGGTGCCTTTAAGTGTGAACATGTTTTTTATTTTTCATTAAGCATGTACTATACATATAGAAAAGCCCACAACTCACTTAAAGTGAAAAAAATAATCGTTATATAAATTGAACAAATAATTCACACGTTCACAATACTACCACAACTCACTTAAAGTGAAAAAAATAATCGTTATATAAATTAAACAAATAATTCACACATCACGAGAATCGAATTTGGAAAATGTAATCCCATAGCCCCAACCTTAACCATTAGGGCAAGTCCTCGTTGGCAAATTAAGAATGAAATTAAATATGAATAATTTTGATATTTCGAATCAAAATGAATAAAAGGGGATAACATTATCTTCAAAAACTTTCAAATTAAGAGAACTCCAAAAATTAGGCATGTTCAGCTTTGGATAAAATTTTCAATTTTCAATTTTTCTTAACATTTTTCTCAACAATATGCACATTATTAATATAATTTGATAAACCACACTTCTTTATTTTTTTTATTTTAATCTTTTCAACATTATACTAAAAAATATGAGAAATAAAAATATTTTTTACTAAATTATGTTGAAATGATAAAAAAAAACAAAAAAAAATTGTTGTTTTTCATAAATTAAGAACGTGCAAATTATTTAATAAAATGTTAAAAATAAAAATAAAAATATTTTTCACAACTAACAAACCCTAGTTAGGTTTTGAAAGTAAATCAAGGATTTTAAATTCAATTCCAACCCTCTATAAAAATCTCCAAACAAGAAAAGTTCCATACCATCTTCACTATTCATTTCTTTATTTAATTATGAAACTCTTTACTTTTTATTCAATTATTTTTCATTTGACCCTACCTTGAAGAATTATTGAAAGGAGCCTTTTTTTACAAAAATCATGAAAGTTATTAGACATGTTGAAAGTAGAAAAAATGTGGGGAATATATATATATGTGTGTGTGTGTGTGTGTGTGTGTGTGTGTGTGTGTGTGTGTGTGTTTTTGAAGGTTCTATAGTGTTTCCTGGAAAACTTCAAGACATACTTCCATGTCCTATATACTTTGTCTTAAATTTTTCTATTTTTTACATTGGCAAGAGGGAATCAAACCCAATTCTTTTATATGAAAAAATATTGAAAGTAAACATTAAGTTAAAAGAATTTATATCATTAACAAGTAATTTTTAAAAGAATTAAAAAAAATCTAAATTTATACTTTATTTATATCAACGTTGGTAACAGATTAAACGGATAATTGGATAAAAAGTGGCACCAACGTACGAAATTGAATGACAAAAACAGTGAATTGACTTTACTTTTTTTCTCTATGTATGATTTCAAAATTGAATCAACCAACAAAAGTCATTTTAGAAATTTAGAAGTGCCTTTTTAGGGCATAATGATTTTTTTATCGTTAATTTTTTTGAGTAAATTACACAGATTTTTCTTGAAGTAAAGTATAATTACACATATTTTTTTTTCATTTTCTAAAACGTCACTTACACCCCTTAACAGAAGAGTTTAATTACATGAAATCACATGAAGTCAAATTTAATCTTTCATACCAAGAGTTGTAAGGACTTATACCCCTTGGTAGAAGAGTTTAATCATATTGAATCAAATTTAATCTTTCCTATTAAAAAGTGTAAGTGACGTTTTAGAAAATACAAAGAAAGTCTATATAATTATACGTTACTTTAAAGAATATTTGTGTAATTTAACTTGATCTTTTTGTATAGTTGGTTTTGTTAATAAAACATTTCTCTGATCTAAAACCCCATATTAAAACTTACAATACTTTCTGCATATATTAGGGTTGGAATATGGGGAACCATAAGTAATGTTGATGTGTTACCATACATGTTTGATTAAGATTAAATTACTTAAAATTCATTTCCATGCATGTTTGTTTCTCCATTTGTTTCTTTTAACTTAATTTTTCTTCCAATTTAATTTACATCGCTAATCTATCTTTTTAATAAAATATTATTGTGTTGATTTTATCCATGAGATTTTTTTAATCAAAAATATTTTCACGATCATAAGAAAAAATATATTGAAAATTTTTTTTATAATAAAAAATATCTCTGATTCAAAAAAAAAATCTCATATACAAATTAAGCCTAAACAAAATTCTTTCCTTGCCGACACAATTTTCATGCATCACTTTTGGTATTTTTCTCGTTGTGTGTTACTGTATGAATATGACTACACAAGATGACGCAGGTACTAGGCTAGTACCTCAATAAGGACATGCACCTTACATTCTTAAATGATAGAAGATAAAAGTTACATTGTGTGGATACAGCAGCAAAAAATATCAAAATTTATTGTCACCTCAAAATATACTCGTATCAGCCTTGAGAAAGAAGAAAAAAAAAATATACTACTAAAAAGTCAAAAAGAAAAAGGCTTTAGCTTTATTGATCATAACATGCATATTATGTTTTCCACTTTCATGCACAACGACACAAAGTTATAGATGGCACACAACACCATTACAACAAAAGTGAAAACCACTGTCATTTTTTTTTTCACTCTCTGAAGGGTAACTATCAAAATCCCACCAGAAATTTGATATCTTCGTACTCTTGTCTTCTCTTTTTAATTTTTTTTTTTCAAGAACGCAAAGTTCAATCAAATACCATGCATGCATCTTTTATTGGTGTAAGACCTTACCTATAGTACGACTTTATCCATGGACAGAAAATTCTTGTCTAGATAAGATTTCCGATTTTTTATCTGAATAAGATGCATATATTCTTCGCTGTAAAATGAAAAGAGAGACAGAAAAAGTGCAGTAAAAAAATACTTTTAATCCACAAAAATCTAATTCATCTTATCGAGCTGTTATCTTTATTTCCTTTTTGCTTCCCTTTCATTGATCATTTTGATGGATATAATGATTTTTACCCATTTGATGAATATATAGGGTGTTGCATGCCAATTCATGGATATATATATATACACATATATATATATATATATATATATACACATATATATATATATATATATATATATATATATATATATAATTTTGCTTTCTTTTTGATCGATTTCATGGCTATAGTGATCATGGGGTTTTCTGGTTAAGGATCTTTATCCACTTACTATTCTTGCACTCTTGTCGGTCTACTAGTGCTTCAAAAATTAAGGGAATAGTGTTCATGCCTCTGTATATAAGTCAATATACATCTGGTTGAACAATTTAGAATTATTCTTGTCTATACAATTCTTGTGCAGAATGACTAATTAAGGAAGCTATGTAGTATACGATTGTTGTGTAACTAAAAAGTTAAAAACTCACATTTTTTGAAGAATAAAAAAATTATATATGGTGTTGGCATTTTCTCTAGATCAAGCCCTGACTCGTGTAATTTAAAACATTTACTAAAATTTTCTATTTTAAAAATAAAATGAAATTCAAAGAAGGATAATATTTAGGGTAAACTGTTAAACACCGTTACATATGTCAAGTTTGGTAATAATTACAATTTAATTTGAAGTTTTTTTATAAAAAAAATAACAACTTCATTCCATCATAAAGGAACTTAGTAAAAAATTAAAAAAAAAAACAAATGCCTTTCAACTAACCCATCACATGTGTAAAAAGCAACTTGCATATTATATTATATGGCTGACAGAAAAGAATTTTCCTTAATTTCTGCTCTCATAGTTAATTACTTTGGATATATATAATTGTTATGTTAACTAAAACTTTTGAAAAGAAATATTGTTTTTAAAAAAAAAGAGATTATACATGCATACATAACATATATTGTGACAAGATCGAAAAAGTTTAAAAAGAACAAACTTACAATTTATCTGCCACAATGTTTTTTTTCATGTGGGATTGAGAGGTTTGTTGAGAAATAGAAACACAATCATGTGTGGAAATTTGTTCTCACAAATGGGTAATGCACTATTTTCCTCCCTTTAGAACATAAACCTTTGTGCTGGCAATACAAACCCAAGTAATCTACACCCATTGCATGCATGCAGAGCTGCAGACTACAAATTAAAAACCATAACTACCAATAGTTCTGTCTAGTAAAATACTTTGTAATCTTAATCTCTTGATTCAAGTTTGCCAAGTTGATTTTAGAAATTATGTATATATATTTAATAAAGCCAATAGTACCTGGGCTGACATTAAGTTGACTAGGAAATTCATGCAATGCATAACACAGTAGATCACTATTCTAAATAATGTTTAGAGAAAGAAAAAGGAGTCCCAAAAAGCTGAAATGAAATCTACTTTAAAGTTAAAAGCAAAGATGATCAATGGCAAACAGAATCTAATAGCAAAGATGATTCTAGCTGGACTCAGCTTAAAGATATTGGTGGTGTCAACTGCTGACAAAGATCAAGCTATTGCCCATATAGCTTTTTACCTTATGATTACCATAAGAAAAATTCTTTGTTTAAGTGAAGGCTTAGATTATAATCATTTTTGTCACGTTTGTGGTTCCATAAACTACTAACATGATAAAAAATATATACATTATTATATTTAAAAAAATGCAAAATAAAGTGCTAGCCCTTCAATTGTTGAATGGCTAGCTAGCTACATGGCCTACACAGAAGACCTAATTAGGAATACTTCCAAAATAGGAAGTGCTTGGCTAAATTAATATAAATTTAATTTGACCCGTAATAAGATGAAGCAACCAAATGGGTGATCGACTTTGGTTATGGCCACAATCACATGGTAATACAAAATAAAATGAGTTTGTCGGCACACTTTTTAGGGCTAATATTTCATGACTTAGAGACATGTTACACTTTGTGTCGAGGCACAAACATTGTGATTATGGTCTAGCATGTAGGAGAGGATAAACTTTAATCTAAGTTGAAAAAATTGACTAGATGAACCAAAAAAGGAAAAACACAAATTTGGCAAAAGATAAGGCAAAATTATATTTTTGATCCTTGAGTATATTTGGAAAAATTCAAGTTGATCCCCAACTAAATTTTTTCTAACTTGACCTATTAGATTATTGAGTTTGATTTAATGTCACCCTTTTGCTGGATGTTGTTAATAAAAGTCCTGTAAGATCTAGCTCATCGTGTTGATCTGGCTGACCAAAAATTCCCATTAAGTGGGATTTGAGTAGTACGTGTATCCCGTAGCGGATTCATAACTTTTTTTTAGCAGGAGCAACATATATATATATATGAAAATGCTAACATGTCTTACTTAAGGCATAAGTTTGCACTGTGCTTTGATTTTTTTTTTTACCACAATATCCCTGATTTCTCCTTACCAATCTACCACCCAATCAAAGTAAGGAATTTTTTTAGTATTTTATTTTTCCTCTAAAAAATAGTGACCGAAAATCAAACTCACACGTTATCGACGGCGTGTGAGGCACGTTTTTGTAGTTGATTGTGACGGAATCAGACCACTACGGTTTGACAGTTCGTTAGATCTAATCATTTTTGACTTGACAGTAGTGGTTACTTTCGGTAATACTAGCTAAAAAAATATAGACCTAAACCAAATCTCTTCTCACACAGGCAGCATGTGAAGGTGGTCCGACAATCAGTCAATCATTTTTCTCCTATACGATTTGCATTATATTATTTATAATAAATAACCATCGCAAAAGGTTAGATAATTTACACATAAATATTTTTGAGAAATTTTTTATTTTTAATAAAACAAAAGGTTTTACAAGACAATTTGTGAACAATTACATCAAAACTAAACAATTTACACATAAACTCAATGCTTTTGAAATACATAAAAAAATTACATTAATTTTAGATAATTTTTAATATTTGTGAGAACAATTTATTTATATCAGTGAAGATCATTTTAAAAATACATATAATATTAATATTTTTTCAAACATTAAGTGGGGTCTCATAGTGTAGATCCGCCCTTGCGTGTAGCATTGGGTAATTTGGGAGGAAGAACAATGGAGCAATGGAAAAAAGAGCAGTGTAGCTGAGTAATTTGGGTAAATAAATAGAGGAAGATGGTTGGGTATTGTTCTCATCACCAATTCTGATCAGCCGGATTAATGAAATTTTAATCAGACAAGCTAGCAATTAACAGGGTTTTGCTAATCACATCAAACAAAAGGGTGACAATGAATCAAATTCAATAGTTCAACATATAAATCAATTGAAAACAAAAATAGTCAAGGGATCAATTTGAATTTTCTCAAATAGTAAATGGATCAAAAATACAATTTAAGCCAAAAGATAATGAAGGTGACTTTTTTTTTGGTGGGTTTATGATTCCAAAGCATGAATTCTCCATCGTTTAGCATTGGGTTAGATTCCTTTTTTAATTAATGGGTTTTTGTTCCCCAATCAAAAAGCATTTTTTGTCAAAGTGATTTAGACCATGGAGTTTGTCTAATCTCTAGTGATCAATTTGGCTTATAGGTGAAACCTTTAAGCCCATCGCTTCATGTCCCCAATTTAGGTTAGCCAGCGGGTCCCTAGAGGCAGCGAACACCCGCTTGACCACAAGTACGCAAAAAGAAAGTATCTCTCTCTTTTTCACAAGATGATTGCAGTCATTTACTCATTTGGAGTGGGGGCACACTTTGAGCTCACTTATGTCATAATTCAATAATTCGTATGTTTTTCATTGCGTTTAAATTGTAATATTGCAATTCAAATTATTTAAATTGTATAGCAACATAAATATTATGTTTTGATTATAATTTGACTTCACTTAGATCTCCATCAAAAAATAATTATTATTAACATCTGACTCAACACATTTTTTTTTTTGGCTCTTAGTAATCACTTCCATAGAGAAATTTTTTAATAGAATAGTTTAACACGAGAAATTTAAGTTGATTCAATAATAAAATCACACATTAATTATGTAGAAATCTTTGATCAGTATCATTCTTTACTTAACTATAGATTAACTCACCAACATGATTGACATGTTTTTTTTATTTTTTATTTTTATCGTTTGACAAGTCTAAAAAAATCGAGTTAATTTCATTTTATCCAAAAATTTCTACTTTTAATGACTTTTCATTTGTTACTTTTAAAGAAATGGAAATATTTTGTGACAAAGAGAATTAGATTTTTAGATTTTAGAGGGAGATTTAGAGAGATACAGATGGCTGGGGGAGTATTGAGACCAAAGAAGGTGGGGAACATATTCATAAGGAAGTTGAATATATATATATATATATATATATATATATATATATATATATATGTGTGTGTGTGTGTGTGTGTGTGTGGGCACAGGGTGCATAAATGAGTTCCTCACTTAAATGGGGGAATTCAGGGATTAGCTTATTTTCCAATAGACACAGTTTTAATTAAGATCAGGGGGTTGAGGAGGTTTGTGGACCGTCTATGTTTTTGAAGAGTTGCTGGTTTGAGTAGATAGTGCTATAAACAAATGGAGATAAATATGTTATAAGCATGATTTTAATTTGGTTTAGATTATATTTTTTTGACTTCTCTGGTTTGTGTTTTGTGATATGGGTGTTGTTGTATGATAAGAGAGGTTGAAGGAGGAGTTGGTCCCATTTGGAAATTCATCTAAAAAGGGGAGGTGGTGTGGTTATGTCCCCTTTTATTTGACCCCCATGAAGAATGGAATGGGAATTGCATAATTATGTCTTTGTTTAAGAACCCTTTCGGCCCCCCCTCCTCCTTCACCTCCTTCTTTCTCATGAAAAAGGGGAAGGTGGATGAACATAAATCACAGCTTTGAGTTTTGCCCCCACTCCAACCTCTTATATGATGGTAGGTATGGGTTATGGGTACCTAGACATGAATTAAGAGTTACACCACTACCAGCCATCACATAACTTAGCAACATATCACACCTTCAAGACCCTCAATATTCTTTTAAAAAAAAACCCTAAATCCAAAAAACTTAGGATTCTTAACATGCAAAGTATATGATGTGAATCTATTGAATTTATTTGAATTCAGATTCAAACATAAATATCGAATATGAGTGCATGTCTAATATAAATATTTATTTATTTATTATATACTTTTTATTGATTTGAAAGATTCAAAAGTTATATCATATTTTCATCCGACACAAATTCTTCAAAATAAAATTAAAAGTAAAGCAACATTAAATGAGACTTTTCTTACAAGCAATCAAGGGCAGGGAACCTTTCCATCATCAACAGTGATAAAATTGTGACAAAGACCCAACTGAATATGTGACAATGTGATCATGACATTTGAAGAACCTCAAAGCATCTAGAACCACACTGAATGTTTATACCCTTGTATTCCTGGGTAATGGTTACCCTTATGTTGTAAATAACGAGACAGGAGAAGACAAATACTCTTTAAAAAACGGTTTTTAAAAATAATCAAACACTAAAAAACGATTTTAAAACGCTAAATTTGTATAAAATTTTGTTTTGAAACTAGTTTTACCTAAAACTGTAAAACCATTTTGCTACCCAAAAAATACTGAAACTATAACTAAACCAAACAGCTGAATTGGCCTTAAAATCAAACATTAACACAATCGTTTTGCTTGTATTTGGAAAGCATTGCAACTTAAGCCTGCAAATATAGTTTCACTTTCTAGGAGTAATTGATTCATCAGAAAAAAAAAGAAAAAAAGATACATAGTCTGCATCCATTGCAACTGTCTAAAGCACACAGCAATTCTCAATTTCTCATCCTAAACCAAAGATTTAGCGAATAAAAGGTTATGCAAAATAATACAAAAACAAGAAAGTAGTCACAAGGCCTTAAAAGGTTATGCATATACTATACATAGTAATTCCACTTCCAAAGTTGCAAAGATCACCAGCATTACCATTGTTGATGAGACAAGACACCAGTTGGTCCAATGCCTCGGTTATGTTTATATGTTACACTTGATCCATATTCTCTATCATGCTCATTTGGAATGGAGATGTCGTTGAATGTCTGGAAGTTTCTATGTCAAATGGTGGGTAGAGACAAATTCAATATCCCCCAATATATTTACCATGTTAGGCTGCATGATAGAATACCAATCTCCCATGGAGGAGTATAAATTTTGATTTGATGAGAGATTATCACTTTTGGACACTGTAAAACTCCAAGTTGATCTTCACACCAAAAGAATATAGTTATAAGCTTTTTCATTGAGAGAGAATTCAAATAAAGTTTTCTAGGTTTCACTAGATTAAGTGGACAAAAGTTTTAGGAAAAGATGGACAAGTTATGAAGCAATGCTCAAAAGAACAATTTCATTATTAGACTGCTAACTTGGATAGTCAAGTGTTTGCAGTTGCACAAAGCTCCCCTTTGGCTGATCAGCAGGATTAACAATCAATAACTTCAGGTTGTACAAAGGTATTTCCAAGTTGTTGCATTAAAATTTCTTTTAATTTTTTAAATAAAAAAGGTAAAATTTATCAATGCAGTTTATCCAACCCAGAGAGCCGTAGCACTTATTCTCACTGATGCAATCAAAGCATATAGAAGCAGAAGTCCATTTATCTTATTGTTCTATGTAAGTATTCATTACATCTTGTTGAGAAAGATCGAAACAGAGGAATGATTTCCTTTTTGTTCTGAAAGAGAAAAGGAGCCTACAAGAAGTAAATTAGCAGCAGCTTATCTAAGGATTATAAAAGGCTATAGCGCTATACACAAAGAACTGGCTTTTTTCCCAGGTCAGATTTGTCTTGTGGCACCTGCATTTTCGGAGGGCTCATATGATTGCGCATGTATCCATCACAGCGAATCTTTATCAGTGTAAAAGCGTGGCCTTTCGAAATCTGATTCATACAAAAGATCACTATTTGATCAATACAATCAGGAATAAACCGGGTTCATGTTCAATCCGTTAAAATGTAAATGCCAAATGAAAACCTTACCAGATTAGCATAATCAGAACATTTGGATGTAACTCCATTATGTCAGAGGTCATATGACTCAACTAAATCGTACAGCACAATAAGAAAGGGGACTTTTTTAAATAAAAAATGAATGTATGCTTTTATGCCTGAGTAGCAACAATATTGAGCAAAGCATAAGCTTCCTAAAATATAATAAATACGAAGGATCAAAGAACCATAGAACGGATATGAGTGCAAAAAATGATGAAATGGCGATTCTTGGAAAAGTAGGATATGATTTGTCAACAATATGCAGACGAATAAATATGTATATATATTCTTAAAGACTAGTTCCACAAACTCATTTTTTTATAAGTGACTACTTCCATTCTCTTTCTAATTTTACTTCTAATTATATTTCTGGCTTTTTCTAAGAAAGGTTATATCCTAACATCAACATGTGATTAGATATGTATCCAAGAGCTGGTAAGTACCTGATATGCTTTTGAAGTTAATAAAATTTATTTCCAGATCCGGACATAAATTAGCTGAAAGCAACCAACTATCCGGGAAGTACCAGTTTGCAATATGGACACAAACTTTCTTGTAATATATTCATGCCAAGCATAGTGGGATAAAGGGGTAGACTATAACAAGTAAAAAAAAAAATTGTCAGAGGGATGCATTTGAAGTTTTTTTGACATGTAAAGTATAAATATATGAGGCACCAAGGGAGTGCCACCGCTTTACAGAGAGTGACTCGTTACCAACTGAATTCAAACTAATAAGCTCTGGACAGCAAAGATAAGAGGGTGTTTGGGTCACCAAAAAGATCCTAATTCAACCAAAATTAGAGGGATCATGACATGAATGACCAAGATATAAATGGAAAAAACAACTTTAAATAAATCTAAACAGAGAAGTTGAAAATTGGGAGCAGGTTTACCATGAAAATCTCAGTGATGGAAAGTAAGATATAATGGGAGTAGTCTCTAACCTGATTAGACAGCGTAACCTGTCGTGAGACGTCCCAAACAACAATAGAATTTTCACTGACATTGCCACTGGACACATCACTGGAAGATATGAACTGCTTCCCATCAATGATAAATTCAATGTCAAGAATTGGACCTAAACCTCGAATATATTCATGGACCACCTTGCCAGTTCTTATATCCCATAATCTGAGTCGGCCCTCTGATCCCCCAGAAAGGAAAAGGTTGGAGTTCTCCGGGTGGAATTTTATAACTCCAACAACCTGATCCTCCTTGAAACAGTGTCTCTATCCCCTTCTCAACATCAACTAGCCTTAATGAGCAATCAAATCCACAAGAAAGCAGGAACAGTCCCTGCTGTGGCCACTTCACATCTTTCACAGCTGCATTGTGAAAGGTAAATACACGTGCTTTCTTCTGATCTCTGCTCCATACATTCCATATGCAGATCGCTTTATTCAACCCCGCAGAAGCAAGAAGATAAGCTGTAGACTAACTCTAATGAACAGATGAATAAGGCCAATGGCACATACAATAAGCATAATGCTTTATAAATCAACATATCAGTTAATATTCAAATTAGTCATGAAACTCAACGATCTAATAACAAATTTAAATGACTGATTGATTGACAAAAGCATCCTGCATTGAGGGCTAAATTGAAATATTGAATTACAGGGAAATATAAAAAAGAAACAAATTATACCCAGAAGAAAGCAAAAATATTAGTAAGGTGCATACTATGACTTGGCGACCAATGAATAGAATTGACAGCTTTTGTATGGCTATGCAAAGCTATGGACAGCCTTTTGGGTATTTGGCTTTGCTGTACATGGCCCTTTGGCTGATGTCTCAATGACGGCAAAATATCACAGGGCAGACAAGAATCTGAAATACTTCCCAGAACTGAGAACAATTATTAATTGTATCAGTCATCAGCTAGTGAGGAGGCATATGCCATTAGATAATGAAAATTGATCATGCAACTGACAACTTATAAATTTTAACATATTTTGCATATGACGTTATCTAGTGTCTCTTCATGAGAAGCAAGGTTCTGGGAGGAGTGATCTAAAACTTTCATCACTGCACCAGATGATGACCCCATATATTCGGCAGTACCTACTGCCTTAATTCATGCAGACATCTGTAAAGCTGGAAATAGACCTAAGAATAGGAGTTTTAATTTTGCTATAACCAGGAAAGTCACTATATATATTTACCAGATATTTGAAATTCCGTTAGGCTAAGTGGGAAACTTGAAGGAGCACTCATCTCAATCGATTCCAATCCTTTTTCTGAACCATCTAATATAGCTACATGAATACAGCTCCAATAATACATTTTATTATTAATAACATGTCACTACTTGATTGTATTCCAACCCCCACATAGTACTAATTGTAAGCATTCAAAATCTTGCATGGGGAAAAAGCTACATCCAATCCTTTTATTGTGCTTGTGTGGAAGCTCCACAAGAAACCTATGCCAGCCAAATGACAACCTAAAAATTAAACATATTGAATGTCAAATGATGGTTAAATGTTCGTGGAGATTGAAAATATGAGAAACAAACTTAACCACGCAGGAAATTGCTTGGATAATTTACATATAAGCAACCAAGACAACCAAAATTTAGGGGATCCAATCAGAAAATACCATGTAGGGAAAGATAGTGTGCTACAGCTCCATGACTAGCAGGTCAAACATTTCGGAAGAAAAGAGGTGGAGAATGTAATATTAAAATATGCAGTAGCATATAATCCGCACAATGAGTGAGAGAGGGAGCACAAAAAACTGGCCAGTACTGCTAAGATGTATACGCTGGAGAAGATAGAGCATGAGTAAAAGAAGCATCTAAGTATTTGCTCAATTGGGCGATAGAAGTTAAACTTGATAAGCCATGAACCTTCAAATCTTAAGATACAAGAAAATAACTGAATTATAAGTAAATAGGATATGAAGACTCTAAAAACTTCTAGTGAATGGGAATCAATGTCTCTATTGCTTCTGACTACTTGTGTCCACAAGCACGCAAGTTTACTATTCGCGTTGTGCATGTTGGACACTAACACTTCAAACACGTGAGTGACTGATGTATTGACATCTGCAACAAGTTTGTAGTTGAGAACACTCCCCTTGAATGGATTATTAAGGGGGTAAAAGTAAAACCAACACCCTGTGCTCCAAAGGGCATTCACTTTACATGAAGCACACAATTGGCTTATCACAAAATCGTTATCCAAGCATGCTTCACGCCTCAGAGCATGGTCAAGGATTGCCAACTTGTAACAAATCAATTAAATTTCTATATCGGGCACTATCCAAAGATCTATGTTACAATAAGTTATAGTTCGTGAAACTGCACATGCACCATGACGACTACTATAACTTTTTATAAATCTACACCGTACAGCTTATTGGACTTAATTGATAAGAACACCCAAGCAAAAAACATGTCTTCCACAAACTTTCTTACTAGTTGTCAGGTACTTCAGGGCAGCACACTGTTTGATAATTTAAAAGTTGAAGAATGGTTTAACTGATACAGTAAACCAAAACATGCATTCCAAGAAACCTACAGAAAGAAAGTGTGCATTGGGGAGTTGCGGATTGATGGGAAACATTGTCCTATTTCAACTGATATTTAAGCATTATGTTTTTTTTATAAAAAAAATAACAGCCAGTCTTATTAATTTTAAAAGTACTATTATATCAACAGTCATGCAAAGCTCTTATAAATCTTAACTAGAAAGCAATAACAATAACAATTTCCTTTTCCTTTTCTGAGTACCAAATGAAATAAGAATTACCTCTTTTCTCCTTTCTGAAGTACCAAAATGACATGAAAGTTAGATTAAACTACTACCAAAAACTTCAACTAATCTCATTAATTTAAAAATTACCCTAATCGTAGAAAATCCTTCAAATCATTCTTCTTATATCGTAAATTTCAAGGCGAAATGGCTTGAAATTTAACATAAAAAAAATGAAGCAAACATCAGTAGTAATGAAAAACTAAAATTAGAAGAATAGAAAAAACCAGGAGGAACGCTGACTGAAGAACTCGGTTTCGTGTTAAGGTTCAGGGTCGGGTCAGGAACGGCTAGAATCGAACCCAATAGTGCTCGCTCTCTCTTGGATATGTATCTTCCAGATATCGGAGCTTCCCTTTGAATATCTGAAGGGTAGTGGTTTGGGCGAGGCATCGGGTGATTCTGGTATCCGGGTTATTATTTCAAATGATTTAAAATAATAAGAGTTAAATTTAAATTTAATTTTTTTTATTAATTTGCAAAATTTGATGTATCATTTATTTGTTATAAAAGATTATTTGTAAGTTACGAATTATGAGAATTGATATATTTTATAGGTTACAAAAAATAATGTTCAGTATGTAAGTTATGAAATATAAAAGAATAGTTATGAAATTTAATAGTATTTTTGTTGAAAAAATGATATACAAGTTAAAAGTTAAGTTACAAAAATATTAAAATTAAAGCACATATTACGAAAAATATTTAAATTACAAAAATTTAATAGTATTCAGTTGCATTATTATTTAATGATATCTAATTAAATTTTGAACCCTCTAAGTTATAACATATCTTTTCATGTAATGAAAATGAGATAAACAAATAAACCCTTTTTTTGTGTCCCCTGCTATTCCATTGATCATTCTCAGCTTTTCTGCTCTCTTCAAGTAGGAAGAGAGGGAGAGAGAGGAGCCATTGACAATGCCTGCCAATACCGGTAGAAAAAGTAGCATCCATTGTAGAAGTTGCAACAGTGAAACAGCCAGTTGATCAAATTACGAAGCTGCTTTTGAGGGAAACTACTCATGGGTACAATAATATGCCTCAGATTCTATTTTCAATTTTGTGTGATTCAAAATGGAGAACAATTGAACAGTTTGTCAATCTGCCACTCATTTAATGAGGCCTTCTATGGTTAAAAAACATCTATTTGTATAATGATTAGCTAAGTATGCTTTGTGTTGTGACTTGTCAAAAAAAGAAAAGCATAGTTCTGTGGTTAATTTTAGCCAAGGTGCTCATTTTTGTAGCTATGCCTGCGTCTCTAGGAATTGATATCTCAGCAATTTTGTTTATCTGCCAAAAGAACTTGCATCCGCAACAGCCGGACAGCTGAAAGTGCACTCTCACTCCTACAGCACGTGAGGTCTCTAGTTATTTTTCACTTGGAAGGATCTGCTAAACAACTTAAGGGGGAAGAAAATGGTTGAAAACCTACATAGGCTACAAGTGTAACTATAAGCAACTTAATATAGTTGAATAGGTCCCTTCTTTCCCCAGGACGGAAGCAGGGGCATAGGACGGGGAAGGAGGAGGGCTTCGGGATAGAGTTTGGAAAATCATGTAAAAGGAATAAACTTTCAAACGTTAATCCCCTTGTGTAGCAGAAATCTCAACCAAAATAATAGAAATACTAAACACCAGAGCGAAACTATCTACACAATGGAGAAGAAAACAAACTGATTGGACATCTTTTAACTTCCAGAAGATCGATAGAGGCTATGCTACCTCGCGAGAAGTCAAAATGCAGACTAGAATTGGTCATTTCAGTATACCTAACTCAACTCAGCAATCCAATTCATTCTGTCCTCTATAAGACCCATCTGTAGTCTGGTCAGAACTGAAAAGAGCTGATCTGACACAACACCAAAACCCCCTTCTCCATAAAGTGAATAATATAAGCGTTATTTAATCCACTGTTTCCAAATGCACTACACTACATACCCAATTGAGCACTTAGGTGACCGTGAGGCAGGCCAGAACAGTATGGCCTCACTTCAGCATCACTACTATGTACCTTCAGACCCAAGGCAAAAACCTTGCCGATATTTTGATTTTCAACAAAAGCAAATAAAAAAAAAGGAAGTATAGAATTCCTCTTATACATTCATGCATAAACGCAAAAATATTTTACAATTCAGGCTACAAAATAGGAACACTGAATATATTTTAAATACCATATGTTTTCTATGTTTACTAAACAGTCAATCCACCAGGGAAGTGTTGCTTTAACTAACTTGCATTTGGAAACAAATATATTGTTTTCTGCAACTTCACTATGCACATTCAAAATTTTAATAACCGCCCCACTCAAAAATAGCCCCACTGCTTAGTGCTTATCCTTTACATTAGAAATTACCATAGCTGTCATATCAGTTACCCTATGACGCAGATTGCATATGTGAATTGAAAATAAGCCAGAATCATAGCTGAATCAATGATTCTATGGAGCGAATCGTACAATCATACCGTATCACAAGGAGATGAGGTATATTAATTAATGGAAGTATATTTTGTTATACGCAACACATTAGAATGCCTTATTTTTCAACATATTTTATTTTGAATATCTCCTAAATCATGCTTACTTATTACCACCAAAAAAAAAAAATAAAAATGAATAAAAAGGCCTGAAGATGATGAAAAATCCAAAGAGCAAGGTCATGCAATATTCACCAAGCAGGAAATTCACATTTTACCTATATATGTAATGCTGCCAACAGGTGACACAACTACAGCAGTCCCAGTACAAAACACTTCATCAGCATCAAGCAATTCATCCACTGTCACAAGGCGTTTCTCAACCTGCACACATCCGGAAGAAGAGTGATTTAAGAACCTCGTTGCATGCTCTAGCTACAGCAGACAAGCTACAAAAGTGAAGGACTAACGTAACACATGCAGGTTTAAGTGAAATATCTCCATGAATTTGGAAAGACAAACCAAGATATGAGACCAATGACTAAATCCTTCTTAGTATTGAAATATCCAATTCTCTGTTCACATAACTTATTCTGACAGTCTACAAAGAAAGTTGAAATCTACAGTTGGCAAATACCAAAAACTCATCGTCTCTAGGTGAACAAGAAAACATCTACATAGTAAAACTTTGTGATGGGTCATAAACAATGAATATAATAGATTCTAAAACCACCAACATCATATTGTGAAGATGAAGACAAGTGGAAGAAAATGTACTGACATGACAAAAACAGTTGTAGATTTTTTGTGTCACTTTCTCAAGTGCATTGTAAATAGATTAGATCACCCATAAAAATACTTGGGTAAATACATACACCTCCCATATGGTTTCTTGGGTAAATACTTATACCTCCCATATGGTTTCACCTTATTCAGGATATACCCCATTTTTTTTTTTGTGACAATTGAGGATATATGGTTTCTCAATTACACATTTTAAGTTTACACCTTTAACTTGACTTACACCTATGTCACATTTCCGTCTAAGCGAGCTAAAATGTGCCATAATATGGATGATTAAACATATTGCTTGAACATTTAAGGCCCAATAAACATTGAAGAACTCCCCCAAATCATGAAATATTAACAAATCGTGGATTTGGTCGTTCTTTAATGTTTTTAAGGCTCAAATGTTCAAGACATATGTTTATTCATTCATATTAGGGCACAATTTATTCCTTAGAGGCGGAAAACACGACATGCTAGTCACGTGGCTTTAAGGTATCAGCATTAGCTTAAAGTGCGTAACGGAGAAACCCCATATCCTCAATTGTATTTACCCCAAAATACTTTCCAGCAAAAGAATATTTTTGTTTTGGCTAAAAGCACATTTGACATCATAACTCATCCAAACTGTGAATTTGAGAATCCAAGGATTTTGTACATTTACCAAGGCCACCAAGCTGCAGTGGTTCGGTCTATAATTATTAGGGACACTGGCAATAGTGATTGTTAAAAGTGTACCTCAGGCGCACCTAGGCTCAAGGGCTCACCTAGGATCCATAGCCTACGCTTGGACTAACCTCATGCCAGACGACCTTCATCAAGCAAGCACCTAAGAGCACCTTAGTCCAGGCTTAAGGCTCTAAAAAGTGAACCTCATACATATGTCATTCTCTTTAGTTAGTTTTATTTATTATTTATTTTCTTATAGAAATCACATTGACAAGATATTCAGGTGGTGATCTTCCAAACACCAAAGTCTAGAATGACTTGTAAAGATTAGGAATCGAAAACAAGAATAGAAATCAAAGAAAGAAAGAAGACAAGCAATTTGTTATCGAGGTTCAGCAATAGCCTATGTCCCCGTGAGTTCCTCTGAACTCTCTGCACTAAATCAATGGTTCTTTTACAATCACAGCCAGCCCTCTCCAAGAAGCTCAAATTCTTGAAGAAACCAAGAAGAGGATAAAAACTATTACAAAAGCTCTCTATCAAATCTATGCTACTCTCTCTTTACAACCAACCTCACTACAATGAGTCCCTCTTGTGTTTTGTGTCTTTGCACTCTCACACAATTCTCTCTTGTATAATGATCACATTAATTGTAACGACCCATTCCAGGTTGGCCACCCCTAGACGGTGTTATCACATTTTGAAAATCCAAGCACGACGCATATATGCAACAATAAATATAATATTACCAATTTTTATTTATTTATTTATTTATTTTATCCTTTAACAGGAAAGGTAAAGAAATCTGATATTCACTTAAACATAATATACATAAATGCATGAATATTTACAATAAATTTTTACAAGTCTTTAACTCGATTGTCTGAGGATATTGACATGTACTTGGCTTACAGAAAAAAAGATCTCGTCTGATTCTCAACCCACCAGACTATTTATCTTGACTGTCACCTGAAATCATTGAACAGTGAGGAGTGAGCTTCACAAGCTCAGTGAATTAAATTTACTGAAAGTATTTCAAATTCCATCAATAATCCTTTAATATTAAAAAATTATTTTCGCATAACCTGATGACAACTTTCTACTATCAATCTCTTCTTCTCAATCATTGGTTCACCTTAAGACTATCAATTATCTCCTAATTACCTCGTAATGAGGTTCATATCAAAAAGTCCATCATTTAGGTAAGTCTTATCACCCTACTGTCTCTTTCTATGAAACTCAACCTTCTATAATTAAATTCACAAAAAATATCACATCTTAGCATCTCAAAAATCTCATCATTATAGCTGTCTCTTTTTATGAGACCCAGCCATCTATAATTTAATTCACAATTAATATACCACATCTCAGCATCTCAAAAATTTAATCATTATAGCTGTCTCTTTTTATGAGACCTAACCATCTATAATTTAATTCACAATTAATATACCACATCTCAGCATTTCAAATAATGCAACGATAATTAAAACAGATGCAGATGCATAAATAATTATGATGGAAATGTCTTCCCACCTGTCGACAGGTTATTATTATCTTAGACCGGCTGCCCCCCTGTTCTTTTATTCTCATCAGATCAGCTGCCTTCTCGGTTAATTCCAGCATATACCGGCTGTCACGGTTTTTACTTTTCATCCCAGCATATACCGGCTGTCACGGTTTTCACTTTTCATCCCACCATATACCGGCTGTCATGGTTTTTACTTTTCATCCCAGCATATACTGGCTGTCACGGTTTTTACTTTTCATCCTAGTATATACCGGCTGTCACGGTTATTTCATTAGACCGGCTGCCTTCTCGGTTCTTTCGGTTATATTATTAACTGCATATGTGCATGAACAATGATATGAAGCAGTAATATAAACAGTAATATAAAAACAATATAAAGATTCAAACCACTTAATTTGGCTATCCTAATTATCCACAAATTTTATATAACAAAGTTTCTTTAAAATTTCTTACATCCAATCATCCTGATTTTTTTTATATCAAATTATATAAAAATTCCGCTAAATTCTTTTCTTCCCAAATCACATCAAATAATCTATTAAAGTCTGTCAAGATCTACTGAATTTCATCTCAAATCATCCATCAAAATTTGTAAAGTTCCACTAAAATTCATCTCAAATCATCCACCAAAATTTGTCAAGATCTACTAAAATTCATCTCATCATAACTCGTATTAAAACATCAATATATCTCATCAATAATTTATTTATTGCTTTTATTCTCAAATAAACTTATAATTTTCACACAAAAAAAATATCATTTCTCACCGAGAAATATTTCTACCTGTCCAAATTTCCCATCATACCCATAAATCAATTTTTTCATCTATCACCCAAGCAAACTTTAATAATTAAATTTAATATTATCACTAAATAATTGATTTTTGATTTAGACTACTTAAAGTAAATCCAACTCACCACGTAGCACTTAAAGCTACTCGTGGGCCACCTCTTTGCCTTTCCCGTTCTTCTTCGAATTTTCTCCCGATTGCTGACTACCAACACTTGACATAATATTTGAAATTTGAAATTTCTTATTATTTTTTCTTTTCTCTATAAACCACACAGTTTGAAAAATTCCCATTTTAATTTCCTGATGCTTTCATAAATGTTAAATTTAAAAATAAATATTACCTTATTACTTCTGCTATTCTGATAGCTTCCCGAAATATTTTCGAAAATACCCTCAAAATTTTGTGTTTTCCACTTTTCTTTAAACTCCCAAGTGTTTTAAGAACACAGATGAATTATTTGGAACTATAGAAAAATTTCTTCGTGTAATTATACGAACCTAATGCCCATATTTATAGGGGAGCTCGACTGAAAATCAGCAGCCTCCCCTCTCTCCCAAATTCTCCATGATATGGAGATATCAATTTAATACTAAAAACATCATGATTAGAAAAAAAACATCATGATTAGAAAAAAAACATCATCATTAAATCTCTCCACTTACACCATTAAAAATTCTCTCCACTTACACTCAGAAAAAAAATATAAAGACAACTATTTGCATTATTCTTTCGGTGGCAGTAGCTGGCAGACCTGCTGCCACGATCTACTGTTCATAGTTGATTTTTTTTTTTTGTTTTTCAACCTTTCTCTCCAGAAATCTTTATTCAGCCATTCTGGGATTTTTAACTCTTTGCCATATTTATTAAAAATACACATTCACCCTTACTCTTAAAATACGGATATTACAAATCTACCCACCTTACAAAATTTCGTCCCCGAAATTTCCTTGCTGAAATCAAGTAAAGAGTTGGGGATAATCCTTCCTCATTATTTCTTCATGTTCCCACGTGACTTCTTCGACATCTTTATTGCGCTATAATACTTGAATCAATGGAATAATTTTATTGCGTAAGACTTGCTTTTTTCTGTCTAAGATTCTGACTGGTTCTAGCATAATAGTCAAGTCCTTCTGAATTTCTATCTCCTGATTCGTGATATCATGGGACTCATCGTGCAAGTACTTTCTCAGTAGTGACACATGAAAAACATTATGTAATTGCCTTAATTTCGGAGGCAAATTCAAACAATATGTTACGGGTCCAATTCTTTCGATTACCTCATAGGGCCCCATAAATCTTGGGCTCAACTTTCCTTTCTTCTTAAATCTCAACACTCCCTTCCACAGAGATATCTTCAAGAATACCCAATCACCAACTTAGAATTCAAGAGGTCGTCTTCTTTTGTCAGCATATCCTTTCTGTCTACTCTGAGCTGCTCTGAGGTTCTCCCTAACCAGTTTGATTCTTTCAGTAGTCAAGTCTATCATTTCTGGGCCATATATCTTTCTCTCTCCAACTTCTTCCCAGCATACTGGAGTTCTACACCTCCTTCCATACAAAGCTTCGAAGGGTGCCATCCCAATACTAGTTTGATACTGATTATTGTATGCAAACTCTATCAAAGGCAAATAAGCATCCCAGCTTACTGAGAAGCTCAGTACACTTGCCCTCAGCATATCTTCTAGTATTCTGATGATTCTCTCTATCCGTCCATCAGTTTGTGAGTGAAAAGCTATACTAAACTGTAATTGCGTACCCATAGCTTATTGAAAACCCCTCCAAAATCTAGAATCTTTATCTGATACAATACTCAAGGGCACTCCATGTAATTTCACTATCTCTGCCATAAACAACTCAGCCAACTTTTCTGGACTCCAAGTAGTTTTAATAGGAAGAAAATGTGAAGATTTAGAAAGTCTATCCACTATAACCCACACAGCATCATACCTTCTCTGGGTATGGGGAAAACCAGAGACAAAATCCATACTTACATTTTCCCATGGCCACTCAGGTATCAGAAGAGGTTGTAATAAACCTGCTGGATGCCTATTCTCAGATTTTATCTGTTGACAAGTCAAACATCTAGCAATGTATTCTGCTACATCTCTCTTCATCCCTGACCACCAATAATTCTGTTTGAACCCCCTGTACATCTTATTATTTTCCGGGTGCATGAAATATATCGAATCATGAGCCTCCTTTAGTATTTCTTTTCTGATCTCCACATCATTGTGAACACAAATTCTTTGTCCCGATACTACTATACCATCTTCTCTGATTCTAAACTCGGTCGGCTTCCCACTCAACACTTCCTGCCTGATTTTCTCTATCCCCTCATTTTTACTCTGTAGCTGTAATAAACGATCAATAATAGGAGATTGAACTACCATATTTGCCATTAATTCTCCTTTATCACTGACACTCAATTGTATCCTCATTCCTCTTAATTCTATCATCAGGCTAGTATCATGACTCCCAAAAGCAGCTAATCTCCCTGTAGCTTTTCTACTCAATATATCTGCTACTACATTAGCCTTTCCTGAATGATAATGAATTGTACAATCATAATCACAAATTAATTCCATCCACCTCATCTGCCTTGTATTCAATTCCTTCTGGGTTGGTAAATGCGTCAAACTTCTATGATCAGTAAAAATTTCACACTTGGCTCTATATAAATGGTGTATCTAAATCTTCAAAGCAAAAACTATGACAGCCAATTCTAAATCATGGGTCGGGTAATTTCTCTCATGATTCTTCAGTTTCCTAGATGCATAAGCTATAACTTTCCCATGTTGCATCAACACACATCCCAACCCCTAATGTGATGCATCACTATAGACCACAAATCCTTCCTCACCAGATGGAAGCACTAATACTGGGGCAGTAGTCAGTTTTTCTTTCAACAGCTGGAAACATCTCTCACATTCCTCTGACCACCTAAACTTTTCATCTTTCCTGGTCAATTTAGTCAAAGGTCTAGCAATCATAGAAATTTTTTGAATAAATCTTCTATAATAACCAGCCAATCCCAAAAAGCTTCTAATTTCAGTTACATTTGTGGGTCTTTCCTAAGTCAACACTGCTTCTACTTTTTGTGGATCAACTGCTATTCCCTCTCCCGACACAACATGCCCCAAGAAGGATATTTCATTCAACCAATACTCACATTTAGAGAATTTCACATATAATTTCTCCTTCCTCAGAATCTCCAACACTATCTCCAAATTTCGTATATGCTCCTCTTCATTCTTAGAATATACTAAAATATCATCAATAAACACAATTACAAATCTATCCAAGAATGGTTTAAACACCAAGTTCATAAGATCCATAAATGCCGCAAGAGCATTGGTCAACCCAATAGGAATCACCAAGAACTCATAATGACCATAACGTGTCCTAAAAGCAGTTTTAGGCATGTCCCCTTCTTTCAATTGATGATATCCCAACCTCAAGTCTATCTTAGAGAACACTCTAGCTCCCTGTAATTGTTCGAATAGGTCATCTATCCTGGGTAAAGGATATCTATTTTTGATTGTGATCTTATTCAATTGTCTATAATCAATACACAACCTCAATGTCCCATCATTATTCTTGACAAATAACACAGGGGCTCCCCAGGGTGATGTACTGGGTTGGATAAACTGTTTATCTAGCAACTCCTGAAGTTGAACTTTCAACTCTCTCAATTCACCTGGTGCCATTCTATAGGGTGCTATGGATATGGGTGCTGATCCTAGAATCACTTCAATAGAAAATTCGATCTCCCTATTGGAAAGTAATCCAGACAACTCCTCAAGGAATACATCAGAAAAATCTTTTACCATAGAGATTTCTTCTAACTGTCTACCCTCTTTGCTAGAATCCACCACATATGCTAAATACCCCTCACAACCCTTTCTCAACCATTTACTAGCAGTTAAGGCAGAAATTAGACAATTAACAAGTATTTTACGTTCTCTCTAAAAATTAAACTCCTCATGCCCGGGTATCCTGAACACCACATTTTTCCTAAAACAATCTACCCATGCATAACATGCAGATAACCAATTCATCCCTAGAATCACATCAAAGTCTGTCATATCTAAAGGCAATAAATCAACCTCAAATTCTCGGTCAACAATATTAATCATACAACCTTGATAAATTGTTCTGATAATAACCCTATCTCCAGTAAGAACCTTAACAATAATGGCATGCATCAAAGGACTAGCACTGGCATCAATAGATTTCATATAACTACTAGATGCAAAAGAATGGGTTGCACCAGGATCAATCAATAATCTAGCAGCCCTACCAAGGATAAATATCATACACATAACAACATCAGGAGTGGCTTGTGCATCCTGTTGGGTCAATGCATAGACTCTGCCATTTCTGGAATAAATCTGACTACCACGTCCTCGATCTGCTATAGATCCTCGACCTCTACCCCGCACACTTCCTGATCCCTACCTCTCTCCATCGGTCTTCTCCTGACACTTCCAATGCTTGCTTCAACTGACTTTCCCGCTGGACAATCTGCAGCAACATGTCCTCCCTCACCACATACAAAGCATATCTGTGTAGGGCAGTTCCGAGATAAATGCCCCATCTGATTACATTTAAAGCAAACCCTTGACTCCCGATCATAAATCAAATTTCCACTTCCCCTTGGTGGTATATTCATTCCTCTACCATAACTCCCAATCCCCATAGTCTGTCTCCCAAATCGAGGGGTCCCATTGGTATTACTCTGAGCTACTGAAGTAACAGATCTTGCTTATCTCTGAGTCTGCCTTACCGTTCCTTGTGACAAAGAATGCCCCCTCTGGGGTGGTCTCCCGCCCTGTACACCCATACTGCTACCACCTTTAGATCTCTCAAATCTAGTTCTCTTCAACCAATCCCTCATACCTTTAAACTCTATTAAATCTCTCTCAATCTGCAATGTTTTATCTACCAGTACAACATAATTTCCTATGCCCATGTAAGAGAGTTTAAAACGAATTTCATAGTGTAATCCATATAAAAATATCTTGTATTTCTTTCCTCCGTATTCACGAACTCGGGTACAAATCTTGATAGGGCTACAAATTTACTATCATATTCAACCACCGATAAATTTCCCTGCTTTAGATGGATAAATTCTCTTTCTTGTTGTGCTCGAAAAGAATCTGGAAAATACTTTGCAAAGAATTCATTCTTAAATTTATTCTAAGTCAAAGGTTGATCTATTCGTGTATTCATCCTGGGCAAAATATCCTTCCACCATTGAGAAGCCTCACCCTCCAGCATAAACGAAGCAAAAGCAACCTTCTGTTTATCAAACACCAGTAAGACCTCAAAATATTTCTCCACATGCTCAATCCACTGTTCAGCTTCCACCGAATTTACAGATCCTTTAAACGACTGAGGTTTAAACTTAAGAAATCTCACAAAACAATCCCCTTGCATTTCATTTGCAAATACCCCTCCATCAGGAACCTCTTGCTTCACTACCTCTAGTTCTCTTCCATCCCTTTCCTCTAATCTTCTCTGCAAATTAGCAGCCCGTTCCTCGGCTGCATTCATCCTCTCTAAAGCATGGTTAAGAGCATCTTGCAATTCTTCATTCCTACTTTTAGATACTTCCCCAGCTCCACTCGTACCAGCTGAACTACCACCAAGTTCCCTTGTGGGAACCACCGACTCAACTTCTTCCTCTGCTTCAGTCCTCTTAAAAATTGGGGGTCTACCACGTCCCCTCTGATTTTGAACTCTACCTCTAGTTCTCGCACGACCACGTGTCATCCTCAGACTCTGCATTTAAGAATATTATTTATTTAGATCCTCCACTTTTTAGGTTCTCATGCAGTCTACAGAATCTTAAAACCTAATGCTCTGATACCAAAATTGTAACGACCCATCCCAGGTTGGTCACCCCTAGACGGTGTCATCACATTTTGAAAATCCAAGCACGACACATATATGCAACAATAAATATAATATTACTAATTTTTTTTTCTTTTTTTATCCTTTAACAGGAAAGGTAAAGAAATCTGATATTCACTTAAATATAATACACATAAATGCATGAATATTTACAATAAAATTTTTACAAGTCTTTAACTCGATTGTCTGAGGATATTGACACGTACTTGTCTTACAGAAAAAAAAGATCTCGTCTGATTCTCAACCCACCAGACTATTTATCTTGACTATCACCTGAAATCATTGAATAGTGATGAGTGAGCTTCACAAGCTTAACGAATTAAATTTACTGAAAGTATTCCAAATTCCATCAATAATCCTTTAATATTAAAAAAATATTTTCGCATAACCTGATGAAAACTTTCTACTATCAATCTCTTCTTCTCAATTATTGGTTCACCTTAAGACTATCAATTATCTCCTAATTACCTAGTAATGAGGTTCATATCAAAAAGTCCATCATTTAGGTAAGTCTTATCACCCTATTGTCTCTTTCTATGAAACTCAATCTTCTATAATTAAATTCACAAAAATATCACATCTTAGCATCTCAAAAATCTCATCATTATAGCTGTATCTTTTTATGAGACCCAACCATCTATAATTTAATTCATAATTGATATATCACATCTCAGCATCTCAAAAATCTAATCATTATAGCTGTATCTTTTTATGAGACCCAGCCATCTAAAATTTAATTCACAATTAATATACCACATCTCAGCATTTCAAATAATGCAACGATAATTAAAACAGATGCAGATGCATGAATGATTATGATGGGAATGTCTTCCCACCTGTCGACAGGTTATTATTATCTTAGACCGACTGCCCTCCCGGTTCTTTTATTCTCCTCAGACCGGCTGCCTTCCTAGTTAATTCCAGCATATACCGGCTGTCACGGTTTTTGCTTTTCATCCCAGCATATACCGGCTGTCACGGTTTCACTTTTCATCCCAGCATATGCCGGCTGTCATGGTTTTTACTTTTCATCCCAGCATATACCGGCTGTTACGGTTTTTACTTTTCATCCCAACATAGACCAGCTGTCACGGTTATTTCATTAGACCGACTGCCTTCCCGGTTCGTTCGGTTATATTATTAAATGTATATGTGCATGAACAATGATATGAAACAGTAATATAAACAGTAATATAAAAACAATATAAAGATTCAAACCACTTAATTTGGCTATCTTAATTATCCACAAATTTTATATAACAAAGTTTCTTTAAAATTTCTTACATCCAATCATCCTGATTTTTTTTTATCAAATTATATAAAAATTCCACTAAATTCTTCTCTTCCCAAATCACATCAAATAATCTATTAAAGTCTGTCAAGATTTACTAAATTTTATCTCATCAATAATTTATTTATTGCTTTTATTCTCAAATAAACTTATAATTTCCACACAAAAAAAATATCATTTCTTACCGAGAAATATTTCTACCTGTCCAAATTTCCTATCGTACCCATAAACCAATTTTTTCATCTATCACCCAAGCATACTTTAATAATTAAATTTAATATTATCACTAAATAATTGATTTTTGATTTAGACTACTTAAAGTAAATCCAACTCACCACGTAGCACTTAAAACTACTTGTGGGCCACCTCTTTGCCTTTCCCGTTCTTCTTCGAATTTTCTCCCGATTGCTGACTACCAACACCTGACATAATATTTGAAATTTAAAATTTTTTATTATTTCTTCTTTTCTCTATAAACCACACAGTTTGAAAAATTCCCATTTTAACTTCCTGGTGCTTTCATAAATGATAAATTTAAAAATAAATATTACCTTATTACTTCTGCTATTCTGATAGATTCCTGAAATATTTTCGAAAATACCCTCAAAATTTTGTTCCTTCCACCTTTCTTTAAACTCCCAAGTGTTTTAAGAACAAATATGAATTATTTGGAACTATAGAAAAATTTCTTCGTGTAATTACACGAACCTAATGCCCATATTTATAGGGGAGCTCGGCTGAAAATCAGCAGCCCCCCCTTCTCTCCCAAATTCTCCATGATATGGAGATATCAATTTAATACTAAAAACATCATGATTAGAAAAAAAAAACATCATGATTAGAAAAAAAACATCATCATTAAATCTCTCCACTTACACTAGGAAACAAAATATAAAGACAACCATTTGCATTATTCTTTCGGTGGCAGTAGGTGGCAGACCTGCTGCCACGATCTACTGTTCATAATTGAATTTTTTTTTTTTTTTGCTTTTCAACCATTGTCTCCATAAATTTTTATTCAGCCATTCTGGGATTTTTAACTCTTTGCCATATTTATTAAAAATACACATTCACCCTTACTCTTAAAATACAGATATTACATTAATCTCTTGTATTGCTTTGTCACAATTGTTATTGAGAATGAAGCTAAGTAACCCTTTATATAGTGCACCAACTTCTTGTCCAATCTTGAGTGTCATTCTCAACCCTTAGATCTTGATGACCAATCAACTATGACCCTCCTTCAATCCTGAGTGATACTGTGCGTTTTGGACTTACACCCACGCACTTAACAAAAAGCTGAATCAAGTTAATCATGTGTGCATCAGTGTACCTAGCGCCTAGGCCTCCAATAAAACGCTTTGCGACCTTGGGCCAAATACCTTTTCACCACTTTCTGGGCGCCACGGCCTTGGGTAAGAGGCGCCGCGGCCTTGGCTTTCCTCCATCATCCTCACTTGCTAGGTGCCGCGGCCTGAGAGGAGCAAGGCTGTGGCGCACACTGATACTGGACCCTTCAAAGCTGTGCGCGCTTCTTTGTCTTGCTGAAAGGAGAGGTGTGCACACACCCAAAGTGAGGCGCACACTTGTGTGCACTCCTTTAACATGCTGAAATTCATTCTTCCATCTCTTGTTTAAACCTTAGCCATGTTTAAACCATGTTTAAACCTTAGACAAATACCAATAATCTCTGGCTTTGTCTAAGCGTTTAAACCCGAACCAATGTGCAGAGAACTTCAGGATCCAAACTCATCTTGAGTCATCAATCAACTGACTCCAATCCTAAGTAGTCCAAGGCAATGATTGAACTTACTTAGAGGTAGAACCTTGGTGCCTAAATTTGCAGGATTTTCCTCCGTGGCTACCTTGTCCACATGCATCATTCCATAACATTTTCTTGAATGAAATGATACTGAACATCCATGTGCTTTGTCCTCTCATGGAACACCGGATTTTTACACAAGTGCAATGCACTTTGACAATCCGAAAACACCACAACCTGCTCTTCTAGGACTTTCAACTCTTCCAACAACCTTTTGCACCACATAGCCTCCTTTATGGCTTCTGTAGCCGCTATGTACTCAGCCTCGGTTGTTGAGAGTGCTACCACAGGCTGTAACTGAGCCTTCCAACTTACACAACATCCGTTTAAGTTGAAGAAGTAGGAGGTAATCAATCTTCTTTTGTCCCGGTCTGCTCCATAGTCCGAATCTGCATAACCCTCAAGACAGATGGACTTACCCCTATTCTCATAAATCAGCCCCACATCTGGGCTTCCCTTCAAGTACCTCAGCAACCACTTCATCCCAAGCCAATGCTCCTTTCTGGGATTACTCATAAACCTGCTGAGAACACTTATTGGATGAGCAATATCAAGTATAGTGCTTACCATGGTGAACATAACAGAACCAACCGCACTAGAGTAAGGGACTTTTTCCATTTCCTTCTTCTCTACCTCCGATCTCGGACACTGATCATTGGAGAACTTGAAATGACTAGCAAGGGGAACCTTCACTGGTTTGCTATCTTCTATAGAGAACTTAGATATCATCTTCTCTATGTAGGAAGTTTGAGAGATCTTCAATCTGTTTCTTTCCCTTTCCCGGGTGATACACATCCCAAGGATCTTCTGTGCATGGTCAAGATCCTTCATCTCAAACTCCTCACTGAGTTGAGACTTCAATTCTTTTATCCTCTCCATGCTGCTCCCAACCAGCAACATGTCATCAATACAGATGAGGATAATCACCACTTCCTCAACCTTCTACCCCTTGTAGTACAAGCACGAATCATAGTAGCTCCTCATGAAACCCAAGCTGATTACAAAGGAATCAAACCTCTTATTCTATTGCCGAAGTGATTACTTCAGGCCATATAGAGATTTCTTCAATTTGCACACCAAATCTCCCTGCCTTCCTTCCTCATAGCCTTCGGGTTACCTCATGTAAATGGTCTCATCAAGCTCTCCATTTAAGAACGTTGTCTTCACATCATTTGCTCGATTTCCCAATTGAATTGGACCACCAATGCCAATACTATCCGTATTGTCTTGTACTTCACAACCGGTGAGAAGATTTAGGTGAAATCTATGCCTTCTTTTTGTGTGAACCCCTTCGCCACTAGCCTAGCTTTATACCGGACTTCATCTCCTGGAGTATTCCCTTCTTTGATCTTGTAGATTCATCTATAATCCAGAACTCTTTGTTTTTCTGGTTTGGGCACCAATTCCCAAGAGTTGTTCTTCATCAAAGAATCCATTTCTTCCTCTATAGCTAGCTGCCACTTTGAAGAATCCTTACACTCCATTGCATCTGTGTAAGTTTCTGGTTCAACCTTTCCTTCTATCCAAGGAGCTGCTACATTAGCATCCGCAAACCCATATCTTAAAGGTGGTCTAACCACCCTTCTTCCCCTGTCCCTTGTGAGCTGGTAGTCATTCTGACTTGTTGCATCAATCTCTTCTAGTTCAGCCTCTTCTTGATTTTCTTGAGCTTGACCTTCATCAATGGACTCTACCTGGTCCGAACCCTCTTGCCTTCCTTGCTCTACCTGAACCGAATTCTCCTTGATGCGATGCTCCACAAATTTCGGACTGGTTTGCTCACTAGCCCATGCAGGGTTAGTTTTCTCCAAGTAGGGAAATAACAATTCATTAAAAATAATATCCTTACTTATTATGAGTTTCATGCCCTTCTTTTCTAAAGACCACAACCTATATCCCTTAACCCCATCACCATACCCTAGAAATACACATTTTCTAGACATTGGGTTAAGTTTATCATCCTTTTGATGTGCATATACAGCACACCCAAAAGTCCTAAGGTTGCTCAACTTAGGGGGTTTTCCACTCCACATCTCTATGAGAGTCTTAAGCTCTAAAGCTCTAGAGTGTGATCTATTTACCAAGTATGCAGCAGTAGACACAACTTTCCCTCAAAAATATTTTGGTAAACCGGATCCTATTAACATGCACCTAACTTTTTCCCTAAGGGTTCTATTCATCCTCTCAGCAACTCCATTTTGCTGAGGGGTTTTTACAACCGTTCTATGCCTTAGAATGCTATTTAATTCACAGAATTTATCAAAATCCTTATTACAAAATTCTAAGCCATTATCGGTTCGTAAAGCCTTAACTACCCTACCCGTTTGAGTCTCCAGCAACTTTTTCCACACAACAAATTTATTCAATGCATCTGATTTATTTCTAAGAAAATAAATCCACACTTTTCTTGAATAATCATCAATTAAAGACAGAAAGTAAAAGTTACCTCCTTGTGTTGGTGCCCTTGCTGGTCCCCAAAGGTCTGAATGAATGTAGTCAAGAATCCACTTAGACTTATGCACTCCGGTGTTGAAGTTGACCTGGTGTTGCTTCCCAAGAATGCAACACTCACAGAAATCAAGTTTCTCTACTTTGTCTCCACCAAGTAGACCATCATTGCTAAGAATTTGTAGGCCCTTTTCGCTCATATGTCATAAGCGAGTGTACCAAATGGCTGTCCTATCCATCTCAACCATCAAGCTTGCTGCTTGATCATTGATTTCTGTCTCTCCGATCATCTCATAGAGTCCATCCTTTATTACTGCTTTGATCACTACCAAAGATCCCTTGACCACCTTGATCTTTCCTCCCTCTACTTTGCATGAATACCCCAAGGAATCCAGTTGCCCCAATGAGATCAAATTCCTCTTCAAATCTGGAAGATACCTCACATTTCGCAGCAGCCTTGTGACTCCATTGAACATCCTCAACTGGATGTCTCCTATACCCCTCACTTGGCAAGAATTGTCATTCCCCAAAAAGACCCTTCCATCATTGATCTCCTTAAAATTCTTGAACCATTCCTTGTGAGGGCACATGTGATAAGTGCACCCGGAATCCAGAATCCACTTTTCATTGCTTTGCTTCCTGCTCACATTTGAGCACACAACAAGAACATCATCTTGCTATTCTCCCTTGGCAACCGAAACCTCTCCATTCTTGGTATGGCTTCCTCTCTGATCCCACAACCTCTTCTTGCAATCTTTCTTGAAATGACCTTCCTTATTGCAGTAGAAGCACCTCTTTCCTCCAAGTCTTGTCTTGGAATGAGATCTTCCATGGTTCTGCCCTCTACCTCTTGATTTTTCCTGGTAGTTGCCATGAATTCTACTGCCATTCCGAGTTACTGGCCTTCCTCTAATGAACAGCCCATCTCCACTTGATGCTTCCCTCATTTTGGCTTTGAAATCATGAGCCCTTATGACATTGACCACAATTTCTTTGGTTAGTGTATCTCTTCCATATTCAGTTGCATTAATTAACTATCAAAACAATCAGGAAGAGAATTTAATAACATAACAGCCAATTGTTCATCCGGGAATTTAATACTACAACTAGCCAAATCTTGAACTAGTTTATTAAAGACATCAAGATTATCTTGCAACTCCTTACTAGGATCCATTTTAAAAGCAAAGATTCTTTTAAGAAGATAAATCTTGTTAGGGAATGTTTTGGTAAGAAACAACTTATCTAGTTTCTTCCATATAACAGCAGAATCTTCTGAGTCTCTACACTCCCTTGTGACACTATCCGACATGTGCAAGAAGATGGTGCTATATGCCATCTCCTTCATTTCAACCCGTTGGTCCTTCGTGATACTTGCTGGAAAAGCATCATCTTCTCCAATAGCCAAGTTCACTTTCTGTTGCATAAGAACCGCCTTGATCTTCCGCTTCCAAAGGGTAAAATCTCCCTTTCCATCAAACTTCTCAACAACGAAATTTGAAGCCATCTTTGCAGAGAAAATCCCAGATTTATGCAATACCCACAAATGCTTTCTTCAACCTCAAGAACATGATCGAAGATGGATCTTAACACTGTTCTTGAATCACTCTCAAGAACACGATCTAATCTTGATCTTTACACTGTTCTTGAATCACCTAAGAAGTTGATCTTCGATTCTTGGAGTCTCGACTCCGTCACCTTCATGTTCTTGCTTCGATACTCTCTAACCAAAGCTCTGATACCATTGTTGGTGGTATCTCTTCCAACTCTGATACCACTGTTGGTGGTATCTCTTCTAGCTCTGATACCACTGTTGGAAATCACTTTGACAAGATGCCCAGGTGGTGATCTTCCAAACACCAAAGTCTAGAATGACTTGTAAAGATTAGGAATCGAAAATAGGAACATAAATCAAAGAAAGAAAGAAGACAAGCGATTTGTTATCGAGGTTTGGCAATAGCCTACGTCCCCGTGAATTCCTCTGAACTCTCTGCACTAAATCAGTGGTTCTTTTACAATCACAGCAACCTCTCTCCAAGAAGCTCAAGTTCTTGAAGAAACCAAGAAGAGAAGAAAGAAGATGATAAGAACTATTACAAAAGCTCTCTATCAAATCTATACTACTCTCTCTTTACAACCAGTCTCACTACAATGAGTCGCTCTTGTGTTTTGTGTCTTTGCACTCTCACACAATTCTCTCTTGTATCTCTTGTATAATGATCACATTAATCTCTTGTATTGCTTTATCACAATTGTTATTGAGAATGAAGCTAGGTGACCCTTTATATAGTGCACCAACTTCTTGTCCAATCTTGAGTGTCATTCTCCACCCTTAAATCTTGATGACCAATCAACTATGACCCTCCATCAATTCTAAGTGATGCTATGCATTTTGGACTTGCACCCACACACTTAACAAAAGGCTGAATCAAGTTAATCATGTGTGCATCAGTGTGCCTAGCGTCTAGGTCTCCAACAGGGCGCGCTGCGGCCTTGGGCAAAACACATTTTCACCACTTTCTGGGCGCTGTGGCCTTGGGTAAGAGGCGCCGCGGCCTTGGCCTTCCTCCAGCATCCTCACTTTCTGGGCACCGAGGCCTGGGAGGAGCAGGGTTGCGGCGCACACTGATGCTGGACCCTTCAAAGCAGTGCGCACTTTTTTGTCTTGCTGAAAGAAGAGGTGTGCACACACCCAAAGTGAGGCGCACACTTGTGTGCACTCCTTTAACATGCTGAAATTCATTCTTCCATCTCTTGTTTAAACCTTAACCATGTTTAAACCTTAGACAAATACCAACATTTTCAATAATTGTGTGTATGATAAATGAACATATGAGGGTCACATAGGAACAAGTTCAAGTCCAAACATCAAAAGAAAAAGTAGAAAAAGATTCTAGATATGTCCTATTTCTGATGCATGTCCTTTCTTGGTCTAGACATAAGAATTCAAGCAACGTCTCTCTCAAGACCAAGCTAGTCCCTTTTTATCTTTTCTTGTTCTCTCTTTCCTCTCCCCTTCTCTATCCCCACATTTTTTCCATTTTCTCTCATCTTCTCTTCTTCTTTCTATGTCCTCTCTTTCTTTTTTCCCCTTTCCACCCTTCTATCTCACAGTTCTCACTCTTGGTCTCTCCCTTATTTTTTTTTTTTTATCTATGTTAGCTACATCTTCCCAAAAACAATTGTTGCATTTTCTTTTAAAAAAATTATCTGTAATTAGCAATGCATCCTATTTCTAAGATATTTTTTTGGTTGTATGTCCCCTCAACCAGTTTTGACTCTCGAGAGAAACAATTACACACTAAATGTATTTTTAATATGTTTCCATTAAAATAATAGTGATAAGTTATTTAGAAATTAAAAACCTATGATTTCTTAATATAGTTTGTTTCATATGAATTATAAGTATTCTATACATATTTTAGTAAATTTGCACCTCCCCTTCTTCAGGAGCACGCCTGCGCCTTGTGCTTAGGCTTTAGGTACCCTTTGCGCTTAAGTGCACCTTGCACTATTAACAACGGTAACAGTGAGAGCTCATATGTTGATATTTGTCTAAGGATTAAACGAGATGGAAGCATGAAGCTTCATCAGCATCAGGTCCAAGTGTGCGCCGCGGCCACCAGCAAAGGACAAGACCTAGAGGAGGTGTGCACCGCGGCTCAGCCTCCCCCACGCTGCGGCACCTAGAAAGGATGAAGACCTGGGGGATTTATCCCCTGTGTGTGCCGCGGCGCCAGGCACACTTGGTACATGTTATTCAGCCTTGTGAGATGGTGCGTGGAGCATGGTTAAAACGCATAGGTTCATTTAGACTCTTAAAGAACCATGAGTTGTTGGTTTTTGAGATCTAAGGGTTGAGATTGATCTCAAAGATTGGATGAGGAAGTCATTGCCCTATATAAAGGGTCATCTAGAAGCAATTCAACATAACATGTGATAACAAGTGAGATCAAGTGTGAGAGTGCAAAGACACAAAACACAAGAGAAACTCATTGTAGAGAGGCTGGTTGTTTAGAGAGAGAGTAGTATAGATTGGGGATTCGAAGGCTTTGTAAGGGAATTTTCTTGGGGAAAATTCTAGGGAAACACTAGTCTTTATCACTTTCTTTTTCTCTTCTTTCGTTCTTCAAGAACAAGAGATTCTTGAAGAGATGTTGCTGTAATTGTAAGAAATCCATTGATTTAATGCAGAGAACTCGGAGTAGCTCATGGGAATGTAGGCATTTGCCAAACTTCGATAACAAGTGTTTGTGTTCTTTCTTTGATTGTTTGATTTTTGTTCATTACAAGTCATTCTAGACTTGGAGGTTTGGAAGATCACCACCTGGGCATCTTGAGGTGATTCCCAACATCATACATACCATGCAAAAACTGCTATATGAGCAATAATTGTAAGTGAAAGACTCCATTGCAAGATATCATAAAACTACATAAACCATTGAAGGAGGCCAACAATCAGCTTCAAGTAAACAGCAAAATATGTCAGCAAAACGAGCGTGGTCTGCATATTCACAGTACATTCCCACATTAAAGTGTAACAAACCTAAAATTACAAACCCTACATCTTCAACCATATCTTCGGCAAAACCAGTTAGAAAGCATAGAACAAGCTCAATCACAATAAACAACCAGAAGTTTTTTATCTGGAAGCACAGATTCATCAATGGTCTCCAAAGCAACATAACAAGTACCTGGAACCCTTGGCTGCGAGCAACATCAATTATACTCTTCCGTGTGATGCCGGGCAGGATTGTCCCTTTTATCGCTGGAGTGGAGATGATGTTGTCCTGAACAAGTGCGTAATAAAAGAGAATATATTAGTTGTAGCTGCCTCAATGAAACACTTGAAATACAAGATATAGAAAGAAATTGTTGTGAACAACATTAAGTTACCAAATGGCACAGGTGTACTTGAAGATGTGATCAAAGTGAAGAACACAACCAAAAACTTCCAGCAATTTATTTACAAACATCGACTAATGAATAACATCAGCAAATCATGGTCGCTTGACATTCAAAAGAAAGATAAAATATAGTTCTATAATCTTCGTATAAGTTCTGACAAAATTTTAGTAAACTGGCAAATCGTGGTTCTTAAGTATAGATGTTTAAAGGCGCTATTGCAAGCCTAGCAGTTCTTTTTGCACTAGGCAAAAAGAAATTAAAAGTATCTTTCATTTTAAAATAATATCATCTAGAACACAAATCTTGAGCATAAAAGAAACACTTATACTAAATACCAACAATCTGTTAATCACAATACCTTCACAACAAAAATATTGCAAGGCGAAACCTCCTCTAGATATCTTTTGTGAACACAATCAAGATATAGAACATCAGAATATCCTTTGGCTTTTGCAGCAGACTGTGCCTTCAGAACCTACAAATAAGAATTTCATTAAAAAAAAAGTAACTATACCTTTGTTTGGAATTTGCTTATTTTCAACCACTTGCATCTTAAATTGTAAGTAGGTGCTTTAATTAATGATGTTTTGTGGGTAAATAAGTGTTTAAATCAACTTAAGGTTTAAATAAACGAAGCGAAGGTGAATTTGAATTTCAGAAACTAAATTTCGAAAGTTACTTTCCCTGATCAAAGGATAGTCATTACTACCATCTTCCGTTTTTCATCACTGTGTTTACACATTCCATAGTTACATTTGACCCAGATAGACGATTGTCGCATGATTATTTATGAACTCAACCTTAAATTGTTGGAATAAGCTTTGTTCAGTCATTAACTAGAGTATGAAAGTAACAGAATACTCAAAAGCACCAAAAGAACTTTTGTTCTTTTATTTATCAAAGGGCAAATGGCACTTTAAAAGTGGCAGAACCCCAGTACAGAGGAAGAGATGCACCACAACTGAAAGATATTTAACCATCAAAAATCAAAGCAGAAAAAGTGCATAGCTCCAAACAGCTTCAGCCATTGCGCCAGATAATAAAATAAAAACTAAATTTACAAACAGTTCTTCTGGCCTTTCATGCGCTAAGCAATAAAAAAAATCTGCTGAGCAAAAGTTGAAGCTTGAAAACACGCAAAGAATTAATCTTTTAAGAGAAACAAACCTTGCAAACAGGCCTAAGAAAGATATAAACTTACGAACTTAACAAGCATCACAAGTTTAGCTCACCGATAGTTTTCACACCTCCAGTGCCACCAGGAGTTACCCGATGTAATTCATGCTCAATGACCAAATTAATTGGTGCTACACTTTCCTGACATTAGATTTAAAATTATGATACACTAAATAATCATTGAATTTACTTAAAGTATCAATATGTCATGGAAACAAAAGGGATTATAGAGTAAATCTAAGGCAAATGATCATACATCTAAAGAGAGAACAATAATTTAGATATCATCATTTAAAAAACAAATCAATACAAATATTGCAAAGCATCACTACAAATGATTGCACATCTCATATGGGAACCAGAACAAAAAGAAACAATTCATCACCATCAGTTCCAAAGTAGTGTCATCCTATAAATTCAGGTTCACCATATCTTCAAAAACAAAATTAACAAGAGATGCATTTCAATTCTATTTTTATGCTTTACGAAAAACTTAGAAGGGGAAAAACTTAGAAGTTTGACTCATTAAAGAAGACATAACAGAAGGAACCACATATATTATGCATCAAAAAATAGAAAATAGGAATGTGGTTTGAAGCTGATAGGGAAAATATCATACTCAAAGCCACAACTTACAAAAGATCGAGACAGGCAAGTGCAGAAGATAACAAACCTTAAAGTAGTTCCCCACAGGTGAAACATATATCAGAAAGGTGTACTCAGGAGCTGGAGCAAGACCAAGAATAGCTCCACTTCCCATTAACAATGGCCTTATATATAAGGAGCCTTTACGAGGAGGGACCTGAATTGAGACATTATATATAATTGATATAAGAGGTACTGCAAACCATCGGAAAAAACTGATAACTCAAATCAAGTTTGTGCATTACCCAACGTTTGTTTGCTAAAATAATTCCCTTAACAGCTTCCACAAACTGTTCAATAGTTGGTGAAGGCATGCACATCACCCATCCTCATCCGCATTGCATTTTATTCGGGGCGAAACAAGAGAATATTACCATCTTCTTTCTTGTAGGCTTTAAGACATTCAAATAATCCCTGAAATCACAAGCATGATAAGGGGGGAGAGGGAGAGATTAAATAAGACCTACAGACACAAATCAGAGACAATTAATGCTAAGGGCAGTCAAGTAGGGTTCCAATATCATATCTTGTCGTACAATCCAAAAAGACATGTAAAGACATAGAGGCACACACCACCCATACACACTAGGTGTTTTGTAAATAAATAAATTATTACACTTTATACTTTATAAACACCATAAATAAACAATGAACTAAATAAAAATACTTTGTAATACTCTTTTATTTTGAAAATAGCTTTCATCTTTGCCTAGAAAAGAACAATTTAAGGATCCTTAACAAAACAGAAAGGAAAGAAAGAAAGAAAAATAAAAAGACAGACATGTAGACCACATGTTTTAGTTGTTCCTCAGTCATTTATTTACTATAGTTAATTGTGGTGGTTTTTTGCAATCTCTTTCACTTTATATTTTCATTTAATCTTATATCTCTTTCATTGAACCGCCACTTCAAAGAGAGCACTCTGCCATGGCCAAACTCTTTGGTTTTCTAAGTGGAATAGAAAAAAAGAAGAAAAAATCAAAATTAACTTCTAGAGAGACGAAGAAATAGGAAGTGAGGTTTATTTTAATTTTGCTTTTTGGTTGAGATCTGTTGCTCTGCAAGAATACACACACACAACCTGTGTCTCTATGCACTTATATTTTCTTCTTCATACCACCACAGATCTCCTGTTTCATGGTGAGAAAACAGCTCCATATGGTCTTTGGGGGTCGAAATTGACCGTGTTGAATCTTTCCTTCTCCAAAAGAGTTCTCCTTAAGTTAGTCAAGAAATGTTTGCCCAAACGTGTGCTAAATGAGACTGCGAAGCTGGGAATCTGAAACCCAGAAAGCGTACACTCTGGATTTGGAGGTGAGAAAAGCTCATGCCTCACAAAGAGGCGTACGCCCCACCCGTCAAGGCGAACGCCTTCCAGGAGTATCGCCCAATATTCAACGCCTTGAGGCAATTTAGTATTGCCCCGCTCACTTTAAAAACATTGCACACACTGACACACGCATGTACACCCCATATATCTCATTTGACCCTAACTAGCTCAAGTGATATTCAGATACAGGATTAATGCAACACAGATTTTCCAAGAAAAGCATCACAACTGCAGTCCATGAGTGATTTGTATCCTCTAAACCCTGGAATCTGCTTCCCCCACCTCAAATAAATAAATAAGCGAGATTTTTTTTTATTCATCACCAATTTTAAGAACTATTCACTCAAATGATTATATTTGCACGCCCAAATAATTACCATGGACAAGAACAAGTCCCATAAATTTCTTTTGGTCAAAAGAGAACAGAACAAGAAATCAGTAGTTCAAAATCTATAAACTAAGTGTGGATTCCTTGACTTTATTTTAGAATGCAGACTAAATGGCTATGGACACAGCAAATGCTATTGATATAAAATCCAAAAAATGAATGTAAAATCTAGTAAAACAGTCAAGTTTTGCAAAATTTGTTAGTACACAAAATGAAGGAAATAATTTAATAAAATATTAGCAAAATTGGTTAGGACAAAATCTTGAAGGCTTAAATATCTAACCTGTCCATAATTTAGGACGCCAGCTGAGGGGCTCAATTCAATGTCTCCAAAACGCTGCAATTCACCTTTAGAAAAGTTTCCACCTTGAGTACATTTCATGATATACATATAATCAGTAGGCTTAAAAATCCTAAAGTTCCTTGGCATAAGCTGATCTGGTTTACTCCTCATATTCCCAAACACGGCTTTATTAGCTGGTTAGCCATTCTTGATAGGCTTTCTAATGTGAGGCAACAACATCGGGGAGCTCTCATCAACACTACTTGTATTCTCTGCAACGCAGGAGCTGAAAATAGGGATCATCTTTTCTTTGACTTCAATTTCTCAAGCAATTTTGGTTTCAAATTCTAGCCAAATCTAAAGTGGCAAAGGCTGATCTGGTTTACTCCTCATTCCCAAACACAGCTTTATTAGCTGGTTAACCATTCTGGATAGGCTTTCTAATGTGAGGCAACAGCATCGGGGAGCTCCCATCAACACTACTTGTATTCTCTTCAACGCAGGAGCTGAAAATAGGGATCATCTTTTCTTTGACTTCAATTTTTTTAAGGAATTTTGGTTTCAAATTCTAGCAAATCTAAAGTGGCTAGGCCTACTATTTGTTCCTGGCAGGATGAGTTGAGCTGGGTTTCTTCCAATCTTAGAGGGAAATCCCTGTTTGTCATTCTTCTTAAATTTGCTTGGAATGGTTTCCTTTATCATGTCTGGATGGAAAGGAACTTGAGGATACATCAATCCATTTTCCATACTCCCTCTGAGATCCTTAACTACATTGTCTTAGACGTTAGAGATAGGCTTCTTGGCCGTTATAACCTCAATAGTAGCTCCCTTGACCATTCTATATCTCACAACTAGGCCTCTCAGCTCTTATAGATTAGTTTTGTTACTTGTTTATTAACAGTCTGTTAGATGGCTGTAAGTAGCAGTTTCTTTTTGTATTGTTCCTAGATTAGCTGGTAGCTTTACTTTCTGTTGTTTATCTTTGGCATAGTTGTCTCTGGTAGCAGTTTTCTGCTTGTTTCTCTAGGATAAATAAATTTCACCCTTTATCCAAAAAATAAACTATTGAGAATAATCCTTCAAAAAAAAAACTAAGTTCTTCATAGATACGGAAAGTGTCCTTAACATTATAATCCTTCGTTTCTTTTCACAGTTATGAAGAAATGATCTACTTTCTATTTCTAAACAGAGAATCTTTGAGGGGGCATCCATCATTTCATATATGAAAAAATGAAACAGCACAAATGAATTGTGATGCAGCCAAAAGGCACACCCACCAATGGCATGGGGACACATGGACAACCTCTCCGTCCAACAGCGCAGCGACATGTGGGCGGTTCTCAACCAATAGCACAAGCGGCACGTGGACAATCCTCAACCAATAGTATAGTGACGCGTGGGCGGTTCTTTCCCAATAGCGCAGCGACACGTGGGCAGTTCTTCCCCAATAGTACATTGACATTTGGATGATCCTCAACCAATAGTATAGTGACACGAGGGTAGTTCTTACCCAATAGCACAACGACACGTGGACGATCCTCAACCAACGGTATAGTGACACGTGGGCAAAGCCGTGGGTAGTTGCCTGTAACGACCCATCCCAGGTTGGCCACCCCTGAGACGGTGTCATCACATTTTGAGAATCCCAACACGACACATATATGCAATAATAAAGTAATACTAACAGAAATTTTTATTTTAATCATCAACCCTCAACAGGGGAGATACATCAGTCTGATATTAATTTAAACATAACATACAACGTAAAATTCATGAATATTTACAAATAAATTTTTTTTTTTTATTTTCTCTTTTGTCTGAGAATGTTGACACGTACATAGCTTACAGAAATGACTTCGTTTGACTCTCAACCTACTAGACTAATTGTCCTGCTTGCTATCTGAAATCATTGTACAAGGAGAGATGAGCTTCACAAGTTCAGTGAATTAAATTTACTAGTAGTACTCAATCTGTATAAATAGTGTTTCACTATTTTATCCTTTATGTTTCATAGATACTAGAATTCCACTATCACTACACATATCATAATATCCATTCTCTATTA
This sequence comes from Bretschneidera sinensis, assembly GCA_023935145.1. Classification (NCBI taxonomy): domain Eukaryota; kingdom Viridiplantae; phylum Streptophyta; class Magnoliopsida; order Brassicales; family Akaniaceae; genus Bretschneidera; species Bretschneidera sinensis. The sequence continues at coordinate 68,012,618 of CM043704.1, forward strand.
CTCTCTTCTTCTTATTTATTGGTTCCTCTTAAATCCATCAATTATCTCAAAATTTCCTCGTAATGAGGTTCACATCATAAAATCTACCATTTAGATGGTTCTTATCACCATAACTATCTCTCTGTGAGACTCATCCATCTATAATTTCACAATAACACACCGCACATCAACATTTCAATAATGCAAGCAATAATTAAAACAAATGCCATGCATGAATTATTATTATGGGGACGTCTTCCCATATGTCGACATGTTTTTATCTTAGACCGATTTTCTTCTCGGTTCTTTTCTTTCTCATTTAGACCGGTTGCCTTCCTGATTTTTTTATTCTCATTAGATTGGCTGCCTTCCCAGTTTTTTTCTTTTATTTAATGTATATGCATATGAAAACTGATATGAATATGCATACAAATAATAAAATAAAAACAAGCATGTATTCAGACATTTGAACTAGCTATCCTGATTATTCGCAAATTATTATAAGAAAATTCCACTAAATTCCACTCATCATAATTCATATCAAATCATTCACCATTGTTCATCAAGAATTTCACTTATCACTTTTATTATTAAATCATCTTATTAGGCCAAAAATATTATTTCTCACCTAATAATTTTCTACATGTTCAAAATTCATATCATACATATCAATCAGATTTTTATCTACCACCAAAATTTAAGCTAATAATTTATTTAATATTATCACTAGATATTTCATTTTTTTTATTTAGATTACTTAAAGTAAATCTAACACACCACGTAGCACTTAAAGCTACCCGTTGATCACCTCTTTGCCTTTCTCGTTCGTCTCAGAAATTTCTCTCGGTTGCTGATCGTCAACACCTGACATAGTATTTGTATTAAATTTCTAATTATTTATTCAATTCTTCATAAACCATATATTTTGAAAATTCCCACTTTGAATTCTGAAATATTTCATATATGCTAAAAAAATTTAAAAATAAACTGTACATTATTACCTTCTATGTTGTGGAGACGTGTAAGACATTCACAATTACCTTCTTAAATTGGCAGCAGGTGTAACACCTGCTGCTGCCATGTTGTTTGACTTTTTTTTAAAACCTTTTTTTTTCTTTTGTTTCCGATGTCCGTTTTTTTTTTCTTTGTAACTATGCCCCCACGCAATCCATTTTTTTTCAAAAGAATTATTTTATTCAATACTAAATCATTCGCGTAACTATAGTATTTTAATTTTCATGTCATATTTATTAAATTACTTCTTTACCCTTACTTTATGATTACGGGTATTACAAATCTACCCAACTTATAAAAATTTCGTCCTCGAAATTTTCTTACTTAATTCAAGAAAAAAATTGGGGGTAATCCTTCCTCATTCTTGCTTCATGTTCCCACGCGACTTATTCGATATCTTTGTTCCGCCACAATACTTGAATCAAAAGAATGACTTTATTGCACAAGACTTGTTCCTTTCTGTCTAGGATTCTGACCAGTACTTGCATAAAAGTCAAATCTTCTTGAATTTCTATCGCTTGATTCAAGATACTATGGGATTCATCGTGCAAGTACTTTCTCAGCATTGACACATGAAACACATTATGTAATTGCTTTAATTCTGGAGGCAAATCCAAATGATATGCTACTGGTCCAATTCTCTCGATCACTTCATATGGCCCCACAAATCTCGGGCTCAACTTTCCCTTCTTTTAAATCTCAATACTCCCTTCCACGGAGATATCTTCAAAAATACCCAAACCAACTTGGAACTCGAGAGGTTGTCTTCTTTTATCAGCATACCCTTTTGTCTGTTCTAGGCTACTCTGAGGTTCTTTCTAACCAGTTTGATCCTCTCGATAGTCAAGTCTATCATTTCTGGGCCATATATCTTTTTCTCTCCAACTTCTTCCCTATATATTGGAGTTCTACACATTCTACCATATAAAGCCTAGAAGGGTGTCATCCCAATACTAGTTTGATACTGATTATTGTATGCAAACTCGATCAAAGGCAAATAAGCATCCCAGCTCACTGAGAAACTCAATACACTTGCCCTCAACATATCTTCTAGTATTCTGATGATTCTCTCCGTCTGCCCATCAGTTTGTGGATGAAAGGTTGTACTAAACTATAATTGTATACCCATAGCTTCTTGGAAACCCTCCAAAATCTAGAGGTAAATCTAGAATCTCTATCTGATATGATACTCAAGGGTACTTCATGTAATGTTACTATCTTTGCTACATACAACTCAACTAACTTTTCTGGACTCCAGGTAGTTTTAATAGGAAAAAAAATGTGAAGACTTAGAAAGTCTATCCACTATAATCCACACAACGTCATGTCCCCTCTAGGTACGGGGAAGACCAGAGACAAAATCCATACTCACATTTTTCCATGGCCACTCAGGTACTGGAAGAGGTTGTAATAAACCTACTGGATGCCTATTCTCAGACTTCACTTGTTGACAAGTCAAATATCTAGAAATATATTCTGCTACATCTTTCATCATCCCTGACCACCAATAATTCTGTCTCAATCCCCTGTACATCTTATTATTACCCAGGTGCATGGAATTTACAAAATCATATGTCTCTCTTAGTATCTCCTTTCTCATCTCCACATCATTGGGAACACAAACTCTATGCCCCAAAACTACCATACCATCTTCTCTAATTCTAAACTCAGTTGACTTTCCACTCAACACTTCCCGTCTGATCTTCTTTATCCCTTCATCGCTACCTTACCTCTGTAATAAACGATCAATAATAGAAGATTGGATCGCCATATTTGCCATCAATACTCCTCTATTATTGACACTCAACTTCATCATCATGCTTCTTAATTCTATCATTAGGCTAGTATTATGACTCCCAATCATAGCTAATCTCCTTGTAGCCTTTCTACTCAATACATCAGCTACTACATTAGCCTTTCCTGGATGATAATGAATCGTACAGTCATAATCATAGATTAATTCCATCCACTTCATCTGCCTCAAATTCAACTCCTTCTGATTCAGTAAATGCATCAAGCTTTTATGATCAGTAAAAATTTCACAATTGGCTTGATATAGATGATATCTCCAAATCTTCAAAGCAAAAACTATGGCAGCCAATTCTAAATCATGGGTCGGATAATTCCTCTCATGGTTCTTCAGTTGCCTAGATACATAAGCTATAACTCTCCCATGTTTTATCCACACACATCCTAACTCTTGATGTGACGCATCACTATAAACCACAAATCCTTCATCACCAGAAGGAAGCACCAACACCAGGGCAATAGTTAGTTTTTCTTTCAATAACTGGAAACTTCTCTCGCATTTCTCTGACCACCTAAACTTCACGTCTTTCCTGGTCAATTTAGTCAACGATCCAGCAATCATAGAAATTTTTTGGATAAATCTCCTATAATAACTTGCCAACCCCAAAAAGCTTCTAATTTTAGTTACACTCGTGGGTTTTTCCTAATTCAACACTGCTTTTACTTTTTGTGGGTCAACTGCTATCCCCTCTCTCGATACAACATGCTCCAAGAAAGATATTTCACTCAACCAAAACTCACACTTGGAGAACTTCACATATAATTTCTCTCTCTTCAGAATCTCCAACACTATCTCCAAATGTTGCATATGCTCATCTTCATTCTTGGAATATACCAAAATATCATCAATGAACACAATCACAAATCTGTCCAAGAATGGTTTAAACACCCGATTCATAAAGTCCATAAATGCTACAGGAGCATTAATTAACCTAAATGGCATCACCAGAAACTCATGATGACCATAACGTGTCCTAAAAGCAGTCTTAGGCACATCCTCCTCCTTTAACCTCAATTGATGATAACCCGATCTCAGATCTATCTTAGAAAACACTCTAGCTTCCTGTAACTGCTCGAATAAATCATCTATCCTGGGTAAATGATATCTATTTTTTATGGTGATTTTATTCAACTGTCTATAATCAATACACAACCTCATTGTCCTGCCCTTCTTATTGACAAACAACACATGGGCTCCCCAGGGTGACATACTAGGTCGGATAAGCTGTTTATCTAGTAACTCCTGAAGCTGAATTTTCAACTCTCTCAATTCAGCTGGTGCCATTCTATAGGGTGCTATGGATATGGGTGCTGATATTGGAATCACCTCAATAGAAAACTCAATTTCCCTATTGGGAGGCAACCTAGTCAACTCTTCAGGGAAAACATCAGAAAAATCTTTTACTACCAAGATTTCTTCTAACTTCCTACTCTCATTGCTAGAATCCACCACATATGCCAAATACCCTTCACACCCCTTCTTCAACCATTTACTAGCAGTTAAGGCAGAAATAAGACAATTAGCAACTATCTTACGTTCTCCCTGAAAATTAAACTCTTCCTGTCCGGGTATTTTGAACACCACATTTTTCCTAAAACAATCTACCCAAGCATGATTTGCAAATAACCAATTCATCCTCAGAATTAAATCAAAATCTTTCATAACTAAAGGCGATAAATCAACTTCAAATTCCCTATCAGCAATATTAATCACACAACTTCAATAGATTGTCTTGATAATAACCCTATCTCCAGTAGGAACCTCAAAAATAATCGCATGCATCAAAGGACTGGCACTAGCATAAATAGATTTCAATAAATACTATATGCAAAAGAATGAGTTGCACCAAGATCAATCAATAATCTAGCAGGCCTACCAAGGATAGATATCATACCCAAAACAACATCAAGAGTGGCTTGTGCATCATGTTGGGTCAATGCATAGACTCTACTATCTCTGGACTGAAACTGGCTGCCATGTCCTCGCTTTGCTACTGATCCTCGATCTCTACCCCGCACATTCCTCGCTTTGCTACTGATCCTCGATCTCTACCACCTCTCTCCAGCGATCTTCTCCCAACACTTCCAACGCTTATGTCAGTAGATTTTTCTACTAGACAATCTGCAGCAAAATGTGTTCCCTCACCATATACAAAGTATATCTGTGTAGGGCAATCCCGAGATTGATACTCCGTTTGATTACATCTAAAGCAAACCCTTGACTCCCGATCATACATCAGATTACCACTTCCCCTTGGTGGCATACTTACTCCTCTACCATAACTCCCAATTCCCATAGCTTATCTCCCAAATCGAGGGGTCTCACTGGTATTACTCTAAGTTACAGAAGCAACAGATCATGCTTGCCTCTGACTTTGCCCTACAGTTCCTTGTGACAAGGAACTCCCCCTCTAGGGTGGTCTCCCACCCTATACACTCGTACTGCTACCACCTCTAGGTCCCTCAAATCTAGATCTCTTTAGCCAATCCCTCATACCTCTAAACTCCATCAAATCCTTCTCAATCTGTAATGCTTTATCCACTAGTACAGCGTAATTCCCTATGCCCATGAAAGAGATTTTAGATCAAATTTCGTAATATAACCCATCTAAAAATCTCTTACATTTTCTCTCATCTGTATTCACTAATTCAGGTAGAAATCTTGACAGAGTTATAAAGCTGCTATCATACTCCGCCACAGATAGAGTAATCTGCCTTAAGTGAATAAAATCTCTCTCCTACTGGGTTTGAAATGTATCTGGAAAGCATTTCACAAAGAACTCATCCTTAAACTTACTCCAAGTTAAAGGTTGTTCCACCTGTGTACTCACCCTAGGTAGAATATCTTTCCACTATTGTGAAGCCTCACCTTCCAGCATAAATGAAGCAAAAACAACCTTCTGTCTATCTGTCACTAGTAAGACTTCAAAATATTTCTCCACATGTCTAATCCACTACTCAGCTTCCACAGGATTTACAGATTCTCTAAAAGACTGAGGTTTAAACTTAAAAAATCTCATTAAACAATCCTTTTGCATCTCATGTGCAAACACACTTTCTCCCTCATAAACCTTTATTCTCACCACACCAGGTTCTACTCTACCCCTTTCCTCTAATCTCTTCTGCAGATTATCAGCCATTTCTTCAGCTGCATTCATCATTTCTATAGCATTATTAAGAGCTTTTCTCAATTCATATTTCCTAACCTCAGATTCTATCCCGACTCTACTAGTACCAGTTGCACTATCAACATGTTCCCTTGCAGGAATCACAGACTCAAATTCCTCATCTTCTTCAGTTTTCCTAAAAATTGGGGGTCTACCACGTCCCCTCTGATTCAGAACTCTACCTCTAGCTCTAGCACGATCACGTGTCATCCTCAGACTCTGCATGTAAAATGTAGTTTATTTAGATCTTCCATTTTTTTTAAAGTTCTCATGCAGTTTACATAATCTTAAAACCTAATGCTCTGATACCAAAATTGTAACGACCCATCCCAGGTTAGCTATACATGAGACAGTGTCCTCACATTTTGAGAATCCTAGAACAAAAAATATATGCAACAATAAAGTAATACTAACAAATTTTTTTATTTAATCCTCAACCCTCAACAAGGGAGGTGCATCAGTCTGATATTAATTTAAACATAACATACAACGTAAAATGCATGAATATTTACAATAAGTTTTTTATTTTACTTTCTCTTTTGTCTGAGGATGTTGACACGTACGTGGCTTACATAAATGATTTCGTCTGACTCTCAATCCACCAGACTAATTGTCCTGCCTACTACCTAAAATCATTCTACAATGAGAGATGAGTCTCACAAGCTCAGTGAATTAAATTTACTAGAAGTACTCAATCTGTATAAATAGTCTTTCCATATTTTATCATTTATATTTCATATAACTTAATACTAGCATTCCCTATCACTACACATATCATAATATTCATTCTCTATTAATCTCTTCTTCTTATTTATTGGTTCTTCTTAAACCCATCAATTATCTTAAATTTTCCTCGTAATGAGGTTCACATAATAAAATCTACCATTTAGATGGTTCTTATCACCATAACTATCTCTCTATGAGACTTATCCATCTATAATTTCACAATAACACACCACACATCAGCATCTAAATAATGCAAGCAATAATTAAAACAAATGTCATGCATGAATTATTAATATGGGAACGTCTTCCCACATGTCGTCATATTTTTATCTTAGACCGGCTGCCTTCTCGGTTATTTTCTTTCTTATTTAGACCGGTTGCCTTCCCGGTTATTTTATTCTTATGTAGACCGACTGCCTTTTCGGTTCTTTTATTATCATTTAGACCGACTGCCTTCCTAGTTCTTTCATTTTCATTAGGCCGACTGCCTTCCCAATTTTTTTCTTTTATTTAATGCATATGCATATGAAAACTGATATGAATATGCGTACAAATAATAAAATAAAAACAAGTATGTATTCATACATTTGAACTAGCTATCATGATTATTCTCAAATTATTATTAGAAAATTTCACTAAATTCCTCTCATCATAATTCATGTAAAATCATCCACTATTGTTTATCAAGAATTTTACCTATAACTTTTATTATTAAATCATCTTATTATGCCAAAAATATTATTTCTCACCTAATAATTTTTTACATGTCCAAAATTCATATCATACCTATCAATCAGATTTTTATCTACAACCAAAACATAAGCTAATAATTTATTTAATATTATAACTAGATATTTCATTTTTGAATTTATATTAGTAAATCTAACTCACCACGTAGCACTTAAAGCTACACATGGATCACCTCCTTGCCTTTCCCGTTCCTCTCAGAAATTTCTCCCGGTTGCTGATCGTCAACACCTGATATAATATTTGTATTAAATTTCTAATTATTTCTTCAATTCTTCATAAACCACATCCTTTGAAAATTCCCACTTTGATTTCCGGGAAATTTTATGTATGTTAAAAAATTCAAAAATAAACATTATGTTATTACCTTATATTTTTCTGATAACTTCTCATGATTCTCTATGAAAATCCACTGTAAATCCCTTCAAAATTTTGCTCTTTTAACTTTTATTTGGGTCCCCAAGTGTTTAAAGAAAACGATTAATCGAAGGAAAAACTAAACACAATAAGTAACTTAACTCTTTTATATATATAAGAGTGAACCTTTGTAAAAAATTTCGGCAGTCAAAAAGGCAAAAACATACTCAGGAGTTCACGCCCCCAAGGCCTCCATGTTGTGGAGATGTGTAAGACATTCACAATTGCCTTCTTAAATTGACAGCAGGTGTAACACCTGCTAGCCACATTGTTTGACTTTTTTTTTGAAAACTTTTTTTTTCTTTTGTTTTTGGACGTCCTGGATGTCCGTTTTTTTTTCTGTTCTTTTTTTTTTCTTTGTAACTACGCCCCTGCGCGTCTAATTTTTTTTTTTTCAAAGGAATTATTTTATCCAATACTAAATCCTTCGCGTAAATGTATTATTTTAATTTTCATGTCATATTTATTAAATTACTTCTTTACCCTTACTTTACGATTATGGGTATTACATTACCACCACTCCGGGACTCCCCGAACAGAAATGAAAGCTTGATTACAGGGATTACGACCGTCCCTAGATACACGACTAGACCTTCCGGTGGAGAACGGGATCTCCGGGATCACACCATCCTTACCACGTGGGGGACCTCACATCCGGAGCGCTATAAAAGTCCTAGGTATGCAAACCAAAATATATTCAGTTTTTACGGACTCATCACTAGAGCATTGATCATATCTCTCCCTATTTCCTCAAAACCTTATGCTAACAAGAACGTCAGAGTGTCCCTGGAGGAATCACCCACATTTTCCTCTCCGGTGACCCCCTAGTTCACCCGTATTTCCTCGTGCAGGCATCGAAGTATCGACCTCCAGTTCGGCAACATATTTTGGGCATAAACAGCTTGACACTGTCTGTGGGAAACCACCATCTCTCGCTAACAGTAAAAGTGAAGAAGTCTAAAGAACTCATATGTTACCATGCCATCCAAAAATACCACAAAGAATGTCTGCAAAGAAGTTGCCGAGGCCAGTGCTGCACCTACACAAAACAATGCGCATAACCAACGGTCCAGGTTAAGACTCCCCACTATATTCGAGCAAAGGTGCTTTGGAGGAGACCCACAGCCCCTTCTCGGGACCCAACGCCCTCCCCACATGGAGACTGATCCATCAGAAAACCTCCAAGAAATCGCTGCAATGCATCCCACTATTCCTGTGCTCCAAGCACAATTTTTGGAACTCTTGCGTTTGGTAGCCGACTTCATCGTCGAGGTCCACAGAGGGGTTCACCAGCCCTCCCCACGCCTTCTTGACAAAGTCCTGGACACATGAGCCCTGCTTGCTGTGGGTTCCCTATCGACAACTGTTCCACGGCGAAGTTATCATCACCTCACATCGTCAAACCCAAAGAGAGTCCTCCCTCGAAGAGCAACCTTGGCCTTGACAGATGGATCGAAGAAATGGAGGAGTGAATCGACAAAACACTCAAGTGTCGAAACCACAGTGTTCTGGACGAGTTTAATGTTCAGGACCCTCCCTTCACCCAAGAGGTTCTCGAAGCTCCGCTCCTACCAAACTTCCGAATGCCCCAAATAAAACCCTATGACAGTTTAACAGACCCCTTGGATCATCTCCAACACTATAAAACTACCATGACGCTGTATGGACATTCCAATCTCGTAATGTGCCGAGCATTCCCCCTGACGCTCGAGAAGGCAGTTGGAACTTCGTACTCTCGTTTGAAACTAGGGAGCATCGGCACTTTCAAGGAGTTGAGCTACGCTTTCACGTCCCACTTTCTCTGTAGCAAAGAACCTAAGAAGACCTCAAAGTCCTTGTTTAACATCATCCAACTCCGGGCCTACATCTCAAGGTTCAACGCCACCACTTAGGAGATCCCCAACCTCGACCCCAACATCAAGACACTAGCATTCAAAAATGCACTAAAGTCTAGAATTTTTAGCTCCAAGCTTACTAGGCGACCGCCCAGTAACATGAATGAGATTTTGGCTTGAGCTAAGAAGTATATGCTAACAGAAGACGATCAAGCCTTCTGGAAAAAATGAGAAGAGGACACAGAGAAGAAGAAGAAGGACTCTGTCAGTCCTCGCCACGAACCAACCAAGCGATCTTTCCGCAAAAATAGGCATAAAGCCTCCAACCACTTCGAGAGCTTCACTCCTCTCAATGCATCTAGAACCAACGTCCTGATGCAACTCCAAGATAGAATGATCCTCTAATGGCCTTCGAGGTCGCAGCACCTCAGCGGGGATTATAGTAAGTGGTGTTGGTTCCACAAAAACCATGGGTACGATATCGAAGAGTGTTTGGCCTTGAAACATCAAATTAAGGCCCTTATCAGCAGAGACAGTTGAAAGAATTCACCAAACCACGGCAAGAAGAAATGCCCAGACGACCCCGAAGAAGTCCCGAGCGATCACTTAGTCGCAACCAAACAGACCAAGCCCCTCGGAGAAGTTTGGGGCTAAACAGAGAAGGGCCCAGTTTGAGAGGCCCAGGGGTTACCACAACCAAGATTATCAAAACCATCTGTGGAGGCCTTGCCACCCGGGGTACCTTAGGACACAGCAAAATAGGCCTATGCCAGGTTCGTGGCATCAGTTAGTGGGCCTTATAAACGCAGGAAGACGGACCAAGCGATCTTCTTCACAAACGATGATCTAGAAGGAGTATATACCCCACATGATGATGTTGTGGTGGTCTCTCTTCTTATGGCCAACCACGACGACAGGGGCATCCTGGTCGACAATGAGAGCTCGATCGACATCCCATTTTACGACATATTTCGACAGATGCAGTTGGAGGATGCCTATCTAGAGTCGGTGTCCACTCCGCTCTACGGTTTCTCGGGGGGCTTGGCATTCGCCGAAGGCAACATAGTCATCCCTGTTACCGCAGGGATAGCCTCGTAGACAACCACCGTACAGACTGTATTCTTAGTGGTCATACAACTGTCGTCCTACAACATGATCCTCGGTAGGCCCACCCTCAACAAGCTCAAAGCGGTCGTATTCACCTATCACTTAAAGATGAAATTCCCCATCGACGATGGAGTTGGCGAAGTTAGAGGAAACCAGCAAGTCTCTAAGTCCTGTTACCTAAATGCTGTGAGAGGGGAAAAAAGGACGGAGGCCCTCCCTCTCGAGGTAGAAGAATTCAGAAACGAAGTAAAAGTTCCTAGAGACCAACCTATGGAAGAGCTAACCGTAGTCTCCCTTGGTGAAGACACCTCCTGAACGGTCCAGATCGGTTTTAAACTTTTAGAAGGCCCGAAAAGATCCCTGCTCTCCCTCATTCGAAAGAATCATAATCTCTTTGCCTGGTCGGCCTCAGACATGCCCGAAATTTGCCCTAAATGATTGTGTATAGGTTAAATGTGGATCCAAAACATAGGTCGGTCATCCAGAAGAAGAGGTCATTCTCCCCCGAATGATAGGCCGCCATAAAAGCTGAAGTGGACAAACTGCTCGCAGTGAACTTCGTCCGAGAAACAGATTATCCCGACTGGGTGTCCAACATAGTGATGGTAAAAAAACCAATGGCAAGTGACGAATCTGCATCGATTTCATGGACATAAACAAAGCCTACCTGAAGGATAGCTTTTCGTTGCCATGCATGAATAGCTGGTTGACGCGACATCGGGGCAGGAGCTCCTAATCTTCATGGACACCTACTCTAGCTACAACCATATCCTCATGCATGAATCTGATCAGGAAAAAAATGACCTTCATCACCGGCTAGGGATTGTACTGCTACAAGGTCATGCCATTCGGCCTTAAAAACGTTGGGGCAACGTATCAAAGGTTGGTAAACAAGATCTTCCATGAACAGATCGGGAGGAATATGGAAGTCTATGCGGACGATATGTTGGTCAAGCGTGTCAAAACCAAAGACCACAAAGCTGATCTAGAAGAAGCATTCGAGGTGCTTCGACATCATCAAATGAAATTGAACCATGCGAAGTGCGCTTTTGGAGTCACTAGGGGGAAGTTCCTTGACTTCATAGTAACCCAAAGAGGTATAGAGGTCAACCCGAAAAAAATAGAGGCCATACTCTGTATGACCCCCCCTCGGATAGTAAGAGAAGTGCAGCGGTTGACGGGGCGGGTAGCCGCACTCAGCCGGTTCATGTCAAAATCGAAGGACTATTGGTTGGTTACAGCCCACCTAAACAATTGCTTGGTTTGAATCTTCAACAAAGAGATCTGAACTTAACCCGTGAAAGAATTTGATTTGTTGGGAAATTTGGCAGTTAGTTATAGTACATTAATTATTTTGAGGGTAACAAAATAGGCTCGACATTAATTTACTCACTTTCTCTCCAAAACTCTAAGCAAGCTTCCATATATGATACCATTGCTTTACAGGACCTACATTTTCCTGTTAAACAACCTTCTGTACAAGGTGGAAGCTGGGTTTTCTGGGCAACTCCTGCAATTGGATGTCTAAAACTGAATACAGATGGTTCAAGCCAGAAGGTATATGCACAGAGGATTGATTAGAGATCATTTTGGTTCGGTATTGGTGGCTTTTTCCTATCACTATGGTGTAGTTTTAAATACGGAAGGGGAAGAAGCCAAGGCATTGTTATCAGGTTTGCAACTTTGTAACAACAAGGGCATTCTCATTTCCAATCTTGAGAGTGATTCATGAGAACTCATCCACTGTTTATCAACTTCTTCATGGCCATGGAAGATCCATTATATTTTGAAGGAATAAATCTCTCTCCTGCCTAGAAATTGCACGTTTCAACATATAATATTCAGAGAAGTCAATAGGCCTGCAGATCTTCTAGCTGACTTTGCTCACTATCATTCAAGCAACAAACTATATACTGTACTGGGATCTTCGCCTAGAAATATTTCCCTTGCCTGCAGAGATGACTATAATAGGTTGAAAGTTTTTAGACCGTAGATGAAGGTCCTCTTTTGTAAGGCTTGGCCTATTATTACCTTACTCATTAATTTACTGATAGAGATTTGTCAAACCTTCCACTCCTTTGGTGGTTTTTTAATTATTTTAATTTTAAATTTGAATTATCACTTGGAAGCATAATGTTTGGTGAGTTTGCAGTCCTAGTAAATTTCGAAGTTTACACATATAAGGTTAAATTGCATTTTTTTGTCCTCTGATTATTTGGGGAAATTAAAATTGGTTCCTCAGCTTATTCCTTTTTCAATTGACCTTTTGTTTTATCGAGATCAGCTAAATTTTAGCCATCCTAACAAATTGACTTATAACTTAACGGGTTCTGCTAATGACATCCATGCAAGGAAAAAATTAAATCAAATTCAATAGTCAAATACATTAATTGATAAGAATATAATTGATTATTGTAAATGAGAGTCAGCGGTTGATCTGAATAAAATTTATATATTTCATCACAAAAATATTTTCAATTAATTTTTTATTTTACTTTTTAATGAACTGAGTCATAATTTAAGATTTTTTAAATAATCAATTTAAACATAAAAATAGATTAAGTTAACAATAAATACATAATACTAATTTAATACTTAAATAATCAATAAAATGAAATATAAATTAAAAAAATTTTTACCAATACAAAATACAAAAATTAGAAAGAGTTCATTTTAACACAAATCATTTAAAATGGAAAACTTATTACCAAGAATGAAAATTTTTCTTGCCTTAACACAAAAGACAAAAAATGTTACAATATTAATTTTTACTAATTAATCTATGTCGTTAGATATGACGACACACCATCATTCCTCAACTGATCAACGTTATATCTCTCTCTTCCATGTGGCTGACCTCCATTTCCATAGCTACTCTTCTCTTACTTTGTTTTTCCTCCTCTCCTTATGCTCCGGTATTCCTCGTTTTCTCTTTCTTCTTTCATCTCTCCTCTCCTCTCTTTATTCTATCTATTTATCTTCTTCATAGTCAACCGAATCTCGTTTTCGGTGAGGGTAAAGTTTGGTGTTGGTGGGGCAGCAACAACAACGGGCTGTGTAGTTGAAGAACATGTAGTTGCTGTGACTTGGATTATTGCAATTTTTTTTCTATTTTTTCCCGTAATTAATGGACGTTGGATTTAAAGAAGGATGGTGTTTTGTGGTTTAGTTATGTTTCCAGATCTGTAATTTATATAATATTATTTATTTTGTATAACGACTGTAGGGTTGTAATGGTGAGGTTTGGTGGGTGTAGGGTTGTTCAGGGCGATGGTTCTATTAACGGCGGTAACGGTGCCGCCATTGGTGGTGACAGCGGGCTTAGAGGGAGACATTTTTGGAGAATGGGTTTTGATGATCATAGGATACATGTGAGATTTTGATATCATAGGAGGGTATTTTTATCGAAAATACTATCTGAATTATATTAAGACTCTATTTTAAGTTTGATTCGATTGTATCTATTAAATATAATTAAAATGTAAAAAACAAACAAATTTAATAATACAAAATCTGTTCGAATTTAAATGTGGTGACATTAAGTGTTTCACCTGGATTGTAAACCCAAGTCCATGTTGTTTTTTCTTATTTTGTTAAAACTTCCTTAATTTTCATAAGAAATTCTAAGATTAACTCCGTATTTCTTTACTTTGTCCGCATTTTAGATGTAAGGACTTGACTAAGGTTTACACCACACAGAATTCACCTTGAGCTATTTTAAATGAAATAAGTTTTTTTTTTCTTCATTGCTTTTATAGGATCTAAAAAGCTAAAAATGAGAATTCCATAATATTTATCCAGTTTTATATGGTTTTTTTTTGCATTGTGGTTATTTTTCTTCTTAAAAGGCTTCAATCGCCAATGGTTTTGTCAAGAATCTCTTTTGAGTTTTGTTTCATTTATAGTTTATAACTTATATTTTTATGTCAAATCTTTTAATTATGTTCTCTATCTAATATTTATGCTATGGTTGGGGCTTATTACCAGTTATTAGAACGCCTGATATAGTGGACAAAAATATAAGATTCGGTCACTTATTGTTTTCCTTTATAAGATTTTTATCTTTTGTGTTATATGTATATATTTTTATTTAAATTTTGACTAGTGATTATTGTAAATATTACAATATGAATTTAATGATTAATTTTTGGATTTACTTTTTTTATGCTTTAGTATTTTATTTCTTATTAAACTTTGTTTTTTTGTTTTTTTTTTGAACAATTTGTAATTAAAAATTTATTATGTTTAACAATATTCACAACAAGAAAAAAGGGTTTTCTATGACGGGATTTCCCATCGCTGATAACCTGTTTCTTGTCGCAGATGCTCATCAGCGATGAAATCCCGTCATAGATCAAACCGTCGCAATTTTACACGTTGCAGATGTGAAAACATCAGTGACGGGATATAGTTTGTCAATGACAAGAACGCTCGCCACTAATGACTTTACAATAAATTAAGCGACAATAAAATAATATTATATTCATACCTGCGATGGTTTTTGTGACGAGAGTCTCATCGCAGATAAATGATGACTCAATAGTTACGGGTTTTCCTTCACTAACATCGTCCCTGAAATGTCCAAATCCTCCATTATCCATTTCAGCGATTGAATTAGTGAAGGAAACCTATCACTAATAAGCAGAGAGGTATCTACGATGGGCTTCCCATCGTTAATACCATCGCAAAAAAAAAAAAAAAAAAAAAATTATTTCAAAATAATTAATAATTACATGTTGAAAATTTATTAAATTTACATTCAAAATTTGATCAAATTTACATAAATACCAAAAAATGCTCAAATTCTAATTGTATTAGAAATAATAATAGTAAAATACGATATATATATATATATATATATATATATATATATATATATATATATATATATATATATATCATTGTGGCTAACACAGGGCTATTTAATTAAATAGTCCACTTCTCCAGTGCGTGGAGTGTGGATGGTCATGCACTTCGAGGTTTAGGGTTCATGATGTGTCCATCAAAGATGGTTGAGGTTTGGACCGATTCCTCAGTTACAAAAAAAATAATATATAATATTCAAATAAATATGTAATAATAAACAAACAAAATATGATAACATCATAAAAAAAAATTCATCAATCACAATAAAAAAATAGGATCCTAAGGGTCCTAGTGATCACCGGTATGCATGGCGTCCTCGTCACCTTCCCCATTGTCCTAATCCCAAGCATCATCGTCAATCGTATTAAGAGACTGGTGAAATAAACAAAAAATCTATTATTGAAGGAAAAAGCTAAATAAGTTAAGAAAACGCTAAGTTATGAACTTTTGTAGTCAAACACACACCGGTTTAGTAACCAGTGATTCAAAATTGATTCCGTTTTTTCCCAGTAGTCACATTCTACTAAACAGGCCAAATGGTAACCCGACCTCGTCTATTAGACACGCAGACATGTATTTTACTTTTTTCCTCTTAAAACTGCTAAGTTATTTACGTTTTTACTCGAAAACTTGCATGGTTTTTAATCAATGATCCAAAATGACTTATGTTTGTTCCCACTAGTTACATCTAACAAACGGGCATGACAATAACCTTGCCTCATCTAATAGATGATAAGTGCTTAAATAGTCATATTTAAGCCCCTTAATTTACGCTTGTTAGGCTCTGTGTTTATCTATTTTACTAGATTCTATTTCATTTTCATGTTTTATGTGTTTTGCACAGGGCTTTGACAAAAAGATGACATTTTGGAGCTCTAAGGAGTAAAAAGTAAAGTTCTACAATCCAGCAAGGTGCACTCGAGTGCACCTCCCTTATGATCGAGCGCACAGGCACACGAGCACACACTTAGAAGGCTTGAGCGCACATATACGCTCGAGCACAGCCCACATACGCTCGAGTGCACATACACCAGAGGCGGCAGAGCCAGATATGGAAATAAGTCTCCGGACCTTGAATAGGAAATTAAGGTTTCGGGGCACCCTTAGAGCCCTATATATAGCCTTGTAAAATACAAAAACCATACTTTTTGTTTTAGACTTGAAGTTGCAAGCTTGGAGAGGAATTGACGACTCGTCTCCTTAGTCTTCTTCGGGTTTTATTTTTCTGTTTTTGTTTGATTATGGTTATAGTTCAACTAGCATGTGTAGCTAAACTCTTATAGGGCTCGATTGAAGCCCTAATTATGCTTTTCCACATATATATTCATTGATTACCTTTGCCTATAGCCATGTTATAATGCTTAACTTGATTAATACCTGTTTTTATTAAATTCCTCATATGTGTGTGTCTGATCAACTTATGCATGTGGTATGGATTTATTATTTGAATCAATTTGGATGACCGAGTCCTAGGTTCAACAATAGTAACAAAAGATATCCACACTGGATTCTTGGGTTAATCAACATGGGAAACTGGGAGCGGACCAAGCCCTAGGTCCCGTGTGGTTGCCGATCTCCATAGCCCTTATGCTCTCTTAAGGAACAACTCAGTATACACCCATGCTGAATCTCTTAAGAGATAAAAGAGTTAGAGTATACACCATGCCTAACTCGTTGCTTAGGGAGATCAATAGCCTAAGATATGGACCAAGCCCTTAGGTTGGCAACCATTAGATATTCATGATAAGGCTAGAGAATTGACACCTTACTTAGGGAGAAAGTGTAATTAGTGGTGGATATCATAACCCTATGTTCTTATTATTATTAACTCACACTTTACATTTATTGCTCTTTTTACTTTGAGAAACTAATTCTAAATTGAAGTTTACCAATCTTTGTGGAAATGATCTCGCACTTGCACACTATGCTACCATTGACCTTGTGCACTTGCAAGTAAAACAAGTACGATTATTCGCGTATTTATTTAGGTAGATAATCGTACAACAAGTTTTTGGTGCCGTTGCCGGGGATTGCGCTTAAATTTCTTTTTAGAATTATCTTTCATTAATCATTGCTATTTCTTTTTCATTCTATTTCTACTTTTATCAAAAATCTCAAAAATTTTAAGTTTATGTTTTTATCTTATTTTTGTTTCATTAATCCCTAATCTAATTCCTTTTTGTTTTCTATTTCAGGCACTCCAGGAGAGTTTTCTGTGCCACTTGCGATCGAGTGCACCCTCTTGTGCGATCGAGCGCAATTGAGGCAGAGAGTTATCCGGGTAGCAGTGTTTAACTACTGCACTTAAGTGATTGTCACCGATTCATGCAAGGACTTCGATCCAAGCATCCAACATTCTTTCCCCTCGATACTGAACTTGAGTGAATGATCCGACAATGGCTTAGAGACAACTCGGAAAGAGGTAGAAGAAGAAATTGAGGAAGAAGTACCATTGGCGGAACAGTTAGAAAACCAACAACCTCCTGAGCGAAGATTGATGAAGCAATACTTCATCCCACCTAAACCTCGATCAACCGTCCTGTATTGCTTATCAACCTGAGGCGGAAGACAACTACTATATATTTCCGCAGATACTCAGTGCACTGACTCACTTTAGGGGTACACCTAATTAAGACCCACACTTGCACCTCCGAGAGTTCTTCGATCTTTGCAAGTTCCAGCACATCCAAGGCTTAGACCAAGAAGGAATAAGATTAATTCTTTTCCCTCCCTTTTTCCTTAAAAGATAATGCTAAACTGTGGTACAATTCTTTGCTTACAGTTTCTATCCACACTTGGGAGGAGTTGGCTAGCAAATTCCTAAGGAAGTTTTTCCCAGCCTAAAAGACGAGGCAAATAAGGAAGGAAATTCAGTCCTTCCAACAAAAGGATGGAGATCTATTCTTTGAGGCCTGACGACATTTCAACGAGCTGCTACTCAAATACCCACATCACAACTTACCTCAAGACGAACTGGTATAAGCTTTCTATGAAGGTTTAAGTGATACTAACAAAAGTATTATGGATTCAGGTTGTGGAGGAGTGCTGATGGAGAAAAGCAGCGAAAAAGCTATGGAGCTCTTCGAAACCCTAAGTGAACACACTCAGCAGTTCTCCTCTCGAGGTAGACATGTAAGCAAGAGTAAGGGTATGTATGAGGTAAGCTTCAATGGAGGATCATCCACTCAGATAGCTACTGTGGAAAGGAAAGTAGACCTGTTAGTTAAAGCCATGGCTGCTCAGAATGCCTCACCTAACCCACTAGCTACACCACTCCAGGTATGTGCTATTTGTTCCCAATTTGATCATAATACTGATACATGTCCCTTGTATTCATCTGTAGATTATGAGCAAGCAAATTTTGTGGGACCAAACAATTATCCACCGAAGAACAATCCTTATGCAAATACCTGCAACCCTAGATGGCGGAATCCCCCGAATTTTTCTTGGAGCAACAATCAGAACAGTCAAGGGAAGCAAAGAAACTTCTAACCAGTAGCCCATTCAACTCCCGAAACAAAGAAGAGTGACCTCGAAAGTCTTATGAGGCAATTGGCAACTCAGCAGCACAATTAATGACTTCACACAAACAGTTCATGGAAGAAACTAGGCAATTTCAGACTGAGATGAGACAAACCACTGCAAAACATGATCAAGCCATTCAAGGACTAGAGGTACAAATGGGGCAATTGGCCAAGGAACTGAGTAGTAGAAAGCAAGGTGAGCTTCCCGCCCAACCAATACCTAATCCAAGAGGACATCAACAACTGAATGCTATAACAACCCTGAGAAGTGGAAAGATCATAGGCATCGGTAAGTCTGCACGAGCATCTCCAGACAAAGGATCCACATCTAAAGTAAGTGAGATGGAAAAGGTAAATGCACCTCCATCCTTCCCTTAAAGGTTAGTAAAACCTAAGAAAGAGACTAAATTGATTGACATTTTCGAAACTTTGAAAAAAATGGAAATAAACATTCCTTTATTAGATGCAATTAAACAAATTCCTGCTTATGCTAAGCTTTTAAAAGATTGTTGCACTAGCAAAAGGAAGTTTTAGGAACATTAGATAGTAGCCTTGACTAAAGAGGTAAGTACTGTGCTATTAAGAAAACTACCACCAAAACTAAAAAATCCGGGTAGTTTTACCACTTGCAGGCTAGGTGACCAGCTATTCGAGCATGCATTATTGGATCTAGGAGCAAGTGTCAATCTGCTGCCATACAGTGTTTGGGAGAGCTTCAACCAACCTCCATCACTTGGAAATTGGCTGACAGAAGCATCAAACGACCGAGAGGTATCCTCGAGGATGTTTTAGTAAGAGTAGGTAAATTTATTTTACCTGCTGATTTTATTGTCATAGATATGGAAGAATGTCATATGCCATTGCTACTCCCCATCATCTTAGGAAGACCATTTATGATCACTGCTGACACAAATATTAGTGTAAAAAGGGGCATTGTCACTATGAAAGTAAATGATGAGGAGATGGAATTCAAAATATTTAATACATTAAAATCAACCAAAAATGATAATGAATATTCTAATGTAAGCTTAATGCAAAGTGTTGTTGAGAAAGTTTCTCAGGTCCATCACACTGCTCCATTGGAGACCATCCCCAACCATGATGACACAAGATTGGACATTAGACCAGAGGATGACGATGTGATTAAAGACATCAATAGAGCTATGCACCCCATCAAGAACACACCAAAGCCTTCAAGTAAATATAATCCTCGAGTTGAAAATATTGAACTTACTGATACTGCTTTTCCCTATTTTATTGACCAGGCACCAAAATTGGAGATGCAGCAGCTGTTAAGGGCATTTGAACCACTTGATGTGGGCTCTAAGTGCCCCCTTCGAAGAGAGTAGCACTGTATCAAGAGAGCGCTTGAGATGTTCCACCTTTGACAATCGTATAGCTCAAGCACCTCTACAAAGGTTAGTGGTACTGAGGCCACTAAAGTATGGTATGGTTGTATCATTACCAGTTCTGCTCCTTGTTCATTTCTTTTATGTTTCATCACTACCAGCATTTTCTACCTTACACTCGAGTGCACTACATAGTGTGATTGAGCACACTTATGCCCTGCACTTCAATATGCACAAGCGCATTACCCTACGCACTTGCGCACAAGTGCGATCGAGTGCACTTCACAATGCGCTCGAGCGTACTTGGGGCAGAGAGGTCACGTGCGGGTTATAAACAGTTTCCCTCTTATTCCCTCACTTACGCTCAATCTCATTTCCACTGTTTCTCTCTCGCAATTGCCATCTCACACGATAACCCTAACTCTCAATCCAGCTCCTGGCACATCACCAACCCTACCCCACCCCAATTTCATCAACGCATCATAAATCTCATCGCCCTTTACCTAACTAATCCCGTTAACATACTCTAGATAGGCTATGCCTATATTTCTTTCAAACTCTACATTGCTTATTATTACACACCCAAACGCATTTTTGAATTACATTTCATTAGTTAATTGCATCTTCATTTACTTAGTGGTTGTATTTACAATTTGCAGGAGGTTGGGCTACGATTGGTATAATTTCTATAGCTTCAAGTTCTCGTTGCACATCAGCTGTTTGATATATTGTCTGAGCAAGTGCGATCGAGCGCTAGGTAGTTGCAATCGAGCGCCCATCACTTTGTACGATCAAGCGCACCATCGGCTGCACACGAGCGCAAACACGACAGAAGCTGCATTATTTTTCTCAGCACATGGCCTTTACCTCCGGAGCCTCCAGCAGCAGCCACCAAGCCACCCGGCCCAATTTTGAGCAGTGTGAAATACTGTTCAAGACTATATTATACATAGTTGAGGACTTCAAGAGTTTGGACGCCATAAGGTGGGCGGTACAAGAATTCAAGGCCCGGGATCTCAAGCGACCTGTTCAAGCCGGTCAGTTCGACAGCTTACCCCAGATTTGTGGTCAGTTTCTACAAGAACCTGACTGATGACTGCACCAGGCCAGAGATTTTATCCTCTTTAGTCTAGGGTAAATTCATAGAGCTAACCACCACAGACATAGCCATATCCCTCCACTGTTGTGATGAGTCCCCTCTAGAGGACAGCCATATGAAGGAGCAACCGGACCCATTTCCTCTGCCATATATCATTGAGGACATGTGTGCGGGCCAGTATACAGACCGGCACAACAATGCGGGGAGCTGGTCAAGGTTGCCTCCCCGCTTATGGTTTGTGAAGTCCGTCCTCTAGTGTAACGTGTGCCCTTTGAGGCACAAGACTCAGAGGAGGGATCAGTTTTTACAAGCTCTCTATGCCTTTCACTAGGGTCACTGGTACTCCATCCAAGCTGTCATATGGAGTCAGATACATAAGTTCTGGGATAGTGTGCAAAACCGTCAGACTATCACGGCTAATGCATAGGGACTTCCTTTCCTCTTCTTGGTCAGCCACATCTTCAAGAAGAAGGGGATTAGAGGCTCCTCTATAGATGGGCCAGTTAGTAATCATCAATTCTTTGGGAGGGCCCAGTGGAGCCTCAGCCAGTCCCACATGCCTCGAGGACCTCGAATGCCGGTTCCTGTTGTTGAGCCTGTAGTGGATGATCCTATGGACATCGAGCACCCGAGAGTGAGCCCTTCGAGGGAGGAGGACTAGCCAAACATAGGATCCACTGCATCCCAGCCCTTTCTCAATGAGCTGTCCTCCCTTCGGCGTGAGCTCTCTGATATTCACAGAGAAGATGGGGAGGCGAGACTATTGATCCATCAGCGGATGGATGGGTTGGAGGCACAGTTCGCACAACAGGAGGTGATACTACAAGCCATCCTCGATCGCCTACCTCCTGCACCCGGTACCTCTTCGACTACACCACCTGATGACCAGTAGTGAGAGGATACCCCGTCTGGCTGAAGGCGTAAAACTTAGCGCTCATGGGAGGCACCCAAAACATATCATTTTCATTATAATATCTTTCTTTTATTAATATTTATGTTTATATTTAAATGTTTATTATCCATATTTCTTGTTTTCCGGCACAACGTTTATTTTTCTTTGTCAGGAACTTAGTGCGTGCATCCAGTTCAAGTTTGGGGGCGTGTACGAGCAATGCAAGCAATCTAGTTCTCCATCTCCCAGGTCAGATCTTTCCATGCCACGCACACATTGGGGGCAATATGTATATTAAGTTTGGGGGTAGTGGGAGACACTGACACATGCACACACTTGAAACACATGCACATACTAGGTAATAGTTTTTTATTTTTAGAAAAGATAAATGCATATTCATTTTATGTTAAGAATTTTGGTTGATCTAAAATATGATAAAACTTCATTAGTAAGCTTAAAATTTAGAACATGTAGTCTTTTAATAGGAATTTTAAAAGTTTAGTACCTACCTCAAGGCACTTAAGAACTCACAATTTTGATTCAGATCTAACACGAGCACATTAGCACGCATTTGCGTGGGGTATGACATATAATTCTTATGTATATGTTTCCATGACCTAACTGTAATCAGATAACTTGTTAAAAGAACGTTTTGGCATAAGAAAAATAAATAAAAGTGTCCATCATGCAAAAAGAGAATAAAAAGCTTCTAAATGATCATAAATAAAAATTTTCACTGAGTAACTGGGCCTCTTGCATCAGTAAGCAGTGAGTGTTCACGTCAAAAGGTGGGAATTTCACTTGGAAGAATTAAGACCTGTTAGTTCCGTAGCCTTTTTACTTGAGTTAGTAAGTCTTTAGGGGAGTTTTTACACCTAATACCCTAAAACCATCTGGTTTGGGAGTCATTGGCTAAACACTCGTTACAAGGGTCAATTAGAAAGCTTAATGGAACTCAATATGGCAAAAATCTCATGATGAAAGAAAAAGAAAAAGAAGCAAGCATTATGCCATTTTTATTCTATTTGATAAGGAATTCGATAAAGTTTTAGGCACCGAAACACTATACAGTAAAATTATTTGGAAGCTCAATTTCTATGTGCTAATTCATCACACACAAATCAAACTTGCGATGCCTTAAGCAACCTTAGGTAAGTAACATGAGCTTTTAAAATCCTTATTCATTAAAAAAAATGTGTTTTTATTATAAGCTTACTCATGAACGGTCATCATGGTTTTATGTGCAATCCAAATTTTTGAATATCATGAAGAATGAATTTATCTTTAATTTTGTTTTGACATAGTCTTTCGTTTTGTATTGCTAAAGGACTAGCAATATATAAGTTTGAGGGTGTGATAAGTGTTTAAATAGTAATATTTAAGCCCCTTAATTTACGCTTGTTAGGCCATTTGTTTACTATTTTAGTAGATTCTATTTCATTTTCATGTTTTATATGTTTTTCACAAGGCTTTGACAAAAAGATGACATTTTGGAGCTCTAAGGAGTAAAAAGTAAAGTTCTGCAATCCAGCAAGGTGCACTCAAGCGCACCTCCCTTGTTGAGTGCACACTTAGAAGGCTCGAGCGCACACACACCAGAGGCGGCAAAGCCAGATATGGAAAGAAGTCTTCGGACCTTGAATAGGAAATTAGGGTTTCGGGGCACTCTTAGAGCCCTATATATAGCCTTGTAAAACACAGAAACCATACCTTTTGTTTTAGACTTGAAGTTACAAGCTTGTAGAGGAATTGGCAACTCGTCTCCCTAGTCTTCTTCGGGTTTTATTTTTCTGTTTTTGTTTGATTATGGTTATAATGTTTAGTTCAACTAGTATGTGTAACTAAACTCTTATAGGGCTCGATTGAAGCCCTAATTATGCTTTTCCACATATATATTCATTGATTACCTTTGCCTATAGCCATGTTATAATGTTTAACTTTATTAATACCTGTTTGTATTTAAATTCCTCATATGTGTGTGTCTGATCAACTTATGCATGTGGTATGGATTTGTTAGTTGAATCAATTTGGATGACCGAGTCCTAGGTTCAACAATAGTAACAAAAGATATCCACACCGGATTCTTGGGTTAATCAACATGGGAAACCGGGAGCGGACCAAGCCCTACGTCCCGTGTGGTTGCCGATCTCCACAGCCCTTATGCTCTCTTAAGGAACAACTCAGTATACACCCATGCTGAATCCCTTAAGAGAGAAAAGAGTTAGAGTATACACCATGCCTAACTCATTGCTTAGGGAGATCAATAGCTTAAGGTGTGAACCAAGCCCTTAGGTTGGCAACCATTAGGTATTAATGATAAAGCTAGAGCATTGGCACCTTACTTAGTGGGAAAGTGTAATTAGTGGTGGATATCACAGCCCTATGTTCTTATTATTATTAACTCACACTTTACATTTATTTCTCTTTTTACTTTGAGAAACTAATTTTAAATCGAAATTTACTAATCCTTGTGGAAATGATCTCGCACTTGCACACTATGCTACCATTGACCCTGTGCACTTGCAAGTAAAACAAGTACAATTATTCGCGTATTTATTTAGGTAGATAATCGCACAATAATAGACAATTATTTTACTCTTTTAACCTGAAAACTACTAATTTATCTACATTTTTCTTATAGAAAACCCGCACGATTTTTAATTGGTGATCTAAGATAGATTTTATTTATCCCCACTAGTCATATTCTACCAAATATACGTGACGGTAACCCCGCTTAGTCTATTAGACAAGTATTTTACTCTTTTGCTTTTAAAATAATTAAGTTATCTACATTTGTTTTTACCAAAAACCCACATAATTTTTAATGGGTTGTCCAAAATGAATTTTACTTGTTCCCACTAGTAATATTCTACCAAACGGACATGAAGGTAACCACACCTTGTCCATTAGACAAGTATTTTACTATTTTGCCCTTAAAATCGTTAAGTTATATACGTTTTTTTTTATCGAAAATTGGCACGGTTTTTAACTAGTGATTTAAAATAGATTCCATTTGTTCCCACTACCAAACAGATATGATAGTAATCCTACCTAGTCCATTAGACAAGTATTTATTCTTTTGCCTTTAAAACTGTTAAGTTATCTACCTTTATTTACTGAAAACCTGCACGGTTTTTAACCGGTGATCCAAAATGAATTTTTTTTGTTCGCCCTAGTCATATTCTACCAAGCGAACGTGACAGTATCCCTGCCTTGTCCGATAGACAAGTGTTTTACTCTTTTGCATTAAATCGTTAAGTTATCTACGTTTTTTTTCATTGAAAACTGCATAATTTTTAACTGGTGATCCAAAAAGGATTTTGTTTATTCCATTAGACATGTTCTACCAAATGGATGTGACGGTAACCTTATCTCGTCTATTAGACAAGTATTTTACTATTTTGACCTTAAAACCGCTAAGTTATCTATGTTTTTACCCGAAAACCCGCAAGTTATAAACTATTTTATCCTAAAACCATGACGTTATGAAAAAATTTACCCTTAAACCACTAAGTGATGAACATAACAAAGTTAATATGTGTAATACCCGTATTTGTAAAGTAAGGGTAAAGAAATATTTTAATAAATATGACATAGAGTTAAAATAATATATATTTAAATGCGAAAAGTCAAATTTTTATAAAACAAGTTTTTTTAGAAAAAAAATCTGGGACGTGGACGTCCAAAAGAAGAAGAAGAAGAAGAAAAAAAGGAAAACATGGAGCAAATGGAGAAATTGGGAGAAAGGCATGCTGAGGATGCAAAAAGTTGGGGCTGCTTTTTTCAACAGTTTTTTCTTATATATGTATAATACGTAAACATAATTTTATACTTACTAAATTTCGTTTACTTTTCTTTCAATTACACGTTTTCTTTAAACACTTGGGGATCGAAAGAAAGGTAGAAAGAGCAAAATTTTGATGGGGTTTACAGGGGAATTTTATAGAAAGTATGAAAAGCTATCAGAAAAATAGAAACTAATAATTTAATGTTTATTTTTGAATTTTTAGCATACATGAAATTTCCTGTAATTCAAAGTGGGAATTTTCAAAGGGTATGGTTTATGAAGAATTGAAGAATAAATTAGAAATTTAATATAAATATTATGTCAGTTGTTGACGATCAGCAATCGGAAGAAATTGTTGAGAGGAACGGGAAAGGTAAGAAGGTGATCCACGGGTAGCTTTAAGTGCTACGTGGTCAGTTAGATTTACTTTAAGTAATCTAAATAAAAATCAAATATCTAGTGATAATATTAAAATAAATTATTAGTTTATGCTTTGGTGGTAGGCAAAAATTTAATTAATAGGCATGATATAAATATTGAACATGTAGAAAATTATTATGTGAAAAGAAATATTATTATAATAATGAGTCAAGTTAATAATGATAGTAATAAATAAAATTCTTGACGAGTTTTGGTTAATAAATTGATGTGATATATGAGGAGAAGAAATTAGTGAAATTTATCAAGCAGAAATTTGAGGAAAGATAGGATAGCTGCTAAATTTAATATTTGAATTCATATTGTTTTTATATTATTATTCATATGTATATTTCATATCATTGTTCATATACATGTATATAAAAGAAATGAACTAGAAGAGGGCCAGTTTAATTGAAAAACTGTGACAGCTGGTATATGCTAGAAAAAAATAAAAAATGGTGACAGTCGGTATATGCTAAAAATAAATACCGTGACAGCCAGTATATACTGGAAAGAAAAGAGCCGGGACGGGGTCGGTCTAAGATAATAAAAACATGTTGACATGTGGGAAGACATTCCCTAATAATAATTCATACATTACATCTATTTTACATGTTGATTTTATTCCTAAAATGTTGCGGATATTATGCATTTGTTTTATTTGTAATAAATGATTCTCACAGAGAGACAATTACAGTGAGAAAAAGACAGAAATATGATGTGATAGAAATTATTTAAATATTAGACTACATGCTATTGTCCAGTCATATGAGAGATAAATGATGAAATATTAAAAGACTATTTATACAAATTAAATACTTCTAGTAAATTTAATTCACTGAGCTTGTGAAGCTCAGCCCTCATTGTACAATGATTTCAGGTAGCAGACAAGACAAATAGTCTGGTGGGTTGAGAGTTAGATGAAATCATTTTCTGTAAGCCACGTACGTGCCAACATCCTCAAACAAATGAGAAAATGAAATATAAAAATTTTATTTGTAAATATTCATGCATTTTACGTTGTATATTATGTTTAAGTTAATATCAGATTTATGTACCTCCCCTATTGAGGGTTGAGGATTAAGGTAAAATATTTCTGTTAGTATTATTTTTATTGTTGCATATATGTATGTTGCTAGGATTTTCAAAATGTGATGACATCGTCTCGGGGGTGGCCAACTCGGGATGGGTCGTTATAATTTTGGTATCAGAGCATTAGGTTTTATGATTCTGTAGACTGCATTAGAACTTAAAAAGTGAAATATCTAAATAAGCTATATTTTTAAATGCAGAGTCCGAGGATGACATGTGGACGTGCTAGAGCTTGAGGTAGAGTTCTAAATCAAAGGGGATGTGGTAGACTCCCAATTTTTAGGAGAACTGAAGCAGAGGAGGAAGTTGAGTATGTGGTTTTTGCGAGGGAACATATTGATAGTGTAGCTAGTACTAGTAGAGTTGGGAGAGAATATGAGGTTAGGAAAGACGAATTGAGAGAAACTCTTAATCGTGCTATAGAGAAGATGAATGCAGCTGAAGAAAGGGCTGATAATCTGCAGAGAAGATTAGAGGAAAGAGGTAGAAGAGAACTTGATGTGGTAAGGCAAGAGGTTCATGAGGGAGAATGTGTGTTTGCACATGAGATGCAAGGTGATTGTTTTGTGAGATTTCTTAAGTTTAAACCCTAGTCTTTTAGAGGATCTGTAAATCCTGTAGAAGTTGAGCAGTGAATCAGACATATCGAAAAATATTTTGAGGTCTTACCAGTGTTAGATAGACAGAAGGTTACTTTTGCTTCATTTATGCTGGAGGGTAAGGCTTCTCAATGGTGGGAGGATATTTTTCCCAGGGTAAGCACACGGGTAGAACAACCTTTAACTTGGAGTAAGTTTTAAGGATGAGTTCTTTGCGAAGTAATTCCCAGATACCTTTCGGGCCCACAAGAGAGAGATTTTATTCAGCTAAGACAGAGAAGTTTATCGGTAGCTGAATATGATTGTAGATTCATAGCCCTGTCGAGGTTTCTACCTGAATTAGTGAATACAGAGAAGAGAAAATGTAAGAGATTTTTAGAATGATTACACTTTAACATTCAGACTAAACTCTCTTACATGGGCATAGGAAATTATGCTGCACTGGTGGATAAAGTATTACAGATTGAGAAGGATTTGATGGAGTTTAGAGGTAGGAGAGATTGGTTGAAGAGGTCTAGATTTGAGGGACCTAGAGGTGGTAATAGTATGGGTGTACAGGGTGGAAGACCACCCCAGATGGGGCATTCCATGTCACAAGGAACTGTGGTGTAGAGTCCGAAGCAAGCAGGATCTGTTGCTTCTGTAGCCAAGAGTAATACCAGTTGGACCCCTAGATTTAGGAGTAATGGTAGAGGAGTAAGTATGCCACTAGGGGGAAATGGTAACCCGATGCATGATAGAGAGGCAAAGACCTATTTAGATGTAATCAGATAGGGCATTTGGCTCGGAATTGCCCTACGCAGATATGCTTTGTATGTGGTGGGGAAGGACATGTTGCTGTAGATTATCTAGCGGGGAAATCTACTGACATAAGCATTGGAAATGTTAGGAGAAGATCTATGGAGAGAGATGGTGGATTAGGGAGTGTGCAGGGCAGAGGTCGAGGATCAGTAGCAAAGCGAGGGCGTGGCAGCGAGTTTCAATCCAGAGATAACAAAGTCTATGCATTGACCCAACAGGATGCACAAGCCACTCTTGATGTTGCTATGGGTATAATATCTATCCTTGGTAGGCCTGCTAGATTATTGATTGATCCTGATGCAACCTATTTTTTCGCATCTAGTGTTTATATGAAATCTATTGATGCTAGTACGAGTCCTTTGATGCATGCTATTATTGTTGAGGTTCCTACGGGAGATAGGGTTACTATGAGGACAATCTATCGAGGTTGTGTGATTAATATTGCTGATAGAGAATTTGAAGTTGATTTATTGCCTTTAGATATGACAGATTTTGATTTAATTTTGAGGATGAATTGGTTATCTGCATATTCTGCTTGGGTAGATTGTTTTAGGAAAATTGTGGTGTTCAAGATACCTAGATAAAAAGAGTTTAATTTTCAGGGAGAACGTAAGATACTTGCTAATTGTCTTATTTCTGCCTTAACTGCTAGTAAATAGTTGAAGAAGGGTTGCGAGGGATATTTGGCTTGCTAGATTATTGATTGATCTTGGTGTAACCCATTCTTTTGTATCTAGTGTTTATATTAAATCTATTGATGCTAGTACTAGTCCTTTGATGCATGCTATTATTGTTGAGGTTCCTACGGGAGATAGGGTTATTATGAGGACAATCTATCGAGGTTGTGTGATTAATATTGCTGATAGAGAATTTGAAGTTGATTTATTTCCTTTAGACATGACAGATTTTGATTTAATTCTGGAGATGAATTGGTTATCTGCATATTATACTTGAGTAGATTGTTTTAGGAAAATTGTGGTGTTCAAGATACCCAGATAAAAGGAGTTTAATTTTCAGAGAGAACGTAAGATACTTGCTAATTGTCTTATTTCTGCCTTAACTGCTACTAAATGGTTGAAGAAGGGTTGTGAGGGGTATTTGGCATATGTGGTGGATTCTATAAAAGAAACTAGGAAGTTAGAAGAAATCTTGGTAGTAAAAGATTTTTCTGATGTTTTCCCTGAAGAGTTGACTGGGTTGCCTCCCAGTAGGGAGATTGAGTTTTCTATTGAGGTGATTCCAAGATCACCACCCATATCCATAGCACCCTATAGAATTGAACCAGCTGAATTGAGAGATTTAAAAGTTCAGCTTCAGAAGTTGCTAGATAAACAGTTTATCTGACCTAGTATGTCACCCTAGGGAGCCCCTGTGTTATTTGTCAAGAAGAAGGTTAGGACAATGAGGTTGTGTATTGATTATAGATAGTTGAATAAGATCACCATCAAGAATAGATATCTTTTGCCCAGGATAGATGATTTATTCGATCAATTATAAGGAGCTAGAGTGTTTTTTAAGATAGACACTAGATCGGGTTATCATCAATTGAGGATAAAGAAGAGGGACGTGCCTAAGACTACTTTTAAGATACGTTATGGCCATTATAAGTTCCTGGTGTTGCCATTTGGGTTGACTAATGCTCCTGCAACATTTTTGGACCTTTATGAATTGGGTGTTTAAACCATTCTTGGACAGATTTGTGATCGTGTTTATGGATGATTTTTTGGTATATTCCAAGAATGAAGATGAGCATATGCAACATTTGGAGATTTTGAGAAGGGAGAAATTATATACAAAGTTCTCTAAGTGTGAGTTTTCGTTGAGTGAAATATTTTTCTTGGGGCATGTTGTGTCGGGAGAGGGGATAGCGGTTGACCCACAAAAAGTAGAAGCAGTGTTGAATTGGGAAAGACCCACGAGTGTAACTGAAATTAGAAGCTTTTTGGGGTCTGCTGGTTATTATAGGAGATTTATCCAAAAATTTTCTATGATTGCTGGACCATTGACTGAATTGACCAGGAAGGACGTGAAGTTTAGGTGGTCAGAGGAATGTGAAATAAGTTTCCAGTTGTTGAAAGAAAAACTGACTACAGCCCCGATATTAGTGCTTCCTTTTGGTGATGAAGAATTTGTGGTTTATAGTGATGGATCACATCAGGGGTTGGGATATGTGTTGATGCAACATGGGAGAGTTATAGCTTATACATCTAGGCAACTAAAGAACCATGAGAGGAATTACCCGACCCATGATTTAGAATTGACTGCCATAGTTTTTGCTTTGAAGATTTGGAGACATCATCTATATAGAGCCAATTGTAAAATTTTTACTGATCATAAAAGCTTGATGCATTTACTGACTGATGCATTGAGTAGAAAGGCTACAGGAAGATTAGCTGCTATGGGGAGTCATAATACTAGCTTGTTATTAGAATTAAGAAGCATAAGGATGCAGTTGAGTGTCAATGATAGACGAGTATTGATGGCAAATATGGTGATACAATCTTCTATTATTGATCATTTATTACAGATGAAGGGTAGAAATGAGGGGATAAAGAAGATCAGGTGGGAAGTGTTGAGTAAGAAGCCAACCGAGTTTAGAATTAGAGATGATGGTATGGTAGCATTGGGGCATAGAGTTTGTGTTCCTAGTGATGTGAAGATGAGAAAGGAGATACTAAGGGAGGGTTATGATTCTGTATATTCCATGCACCTAGGTAATAATAAGATGTACAGGGAGTTGAGACAAAATCATTAGTGGTCAGGGATGAAGAAGGATGTAAGAGAATATATTTTGAGATGTTTGACTTGTTAACAGGTGAAGTATGAGAGTAGACATCTAGCAGGTTTATTACAACCTCTTCTAGTACCTGAGTGGCCATGGGAAAACGTGAGTATGGATTTTATCTATGGTTTTCCCCATACCCAAAGGGGACATGACACTATATGGGTTATAGTGGATAGATTTTCTAAGTCTTCACATTTTTTTCCTATTAAAACTACATGGAGTCTAGAAAAATTGGCTGATTTGTATGTAACAGAGATAGTAAAATTACATGGAGTACCATTGAGTATCGTATCAGATAGAGATTCTAGATTTACCTCTAGATTTTAGAGGGGTTTTGTCGTTCAAAAATCTACCTAAATTAATGAGCAAATAATTGAACAATTTTACTTGCAAGTGCACAAGCTCAACATAGTAGTATAGTGTGCAAAACACGAGATCATCTCCACAGGGATTGGTAAATTTTGCTTTTAGAATTAATTTCGCAATATAAAACGATATAAATAAATATTGAGTTTGAATCGATAATGATAAAAGCATAGGGACTTGATATCCACCACTAATCATACTATCACAATAAAATAATATGTCAATGCTTCAATCACACCATGAATACCTAATGTTTGTCAACCTAAGGGCATGGTGTATACTCCTTAAGCTATTGATCTCCCGAAGCAACGAGTTAGGTATGGTGTATACTCTAACTCTTTTCTTTCTCAAAGGATTTACCATCGTGTATACTAAGGTATTCTCTAAGAAAGCATAATATCCGTGGAAATCGATAAACACACGAGACCTAGGGCATGGTGTATACTCCTGGTTTTCCATGTTGATTAACCCAAGAATCCGGCGTGGATTTCTTTTGTTACTATTGTTAAACCCAGGACTCGGTCATCCAAATTGATTCAACTAACTAATCCATACCACATGCATATGTTTATCAGTCAAACACATATGAGGAATTTAAATAAAAACAGGCATTAATCAAGTTAAGCATCATAATATAGCTGTCACAAAGGCGCCAATACTGAATTATTGAGTAAACGTAATCAGAGCTTCAATTAAGCCCAACTAAGAAGTTAATTACACATGAGTTTGATGTTAAACATCTTCATAAAATAAAATAAAGGAAAGAAGAAACCCAAAAGAGCTATAGAGAAGAGTCGTCAATTCTTCTGTAAAAATCTCTTCTCCGGAATCCCTCTATTTATGTGTTTATAGGCCTATTTATAAGGTTTAAAAAACATATAGAAACCCTAATCTCGTAAAACAAAACCTTATTATACTTTCCAAAATAGGTTCTGCCATTTTAATGTGTTACTGATGCTTGTGTGTGCTCGATCACAGACTGGTGCGCTCGAGCACAGGTGCGCTTGAGCCTTCTTCCTACGCATGAGAGCGTAGGTGCGCTCGATCACACTTGGCAGACTCCAGCTTTTGCTCTTTAAGCCAAACAGTTCCAAAATGCTTCATTTTCTTCATAAAACTATAAAAAAAAATAGAAAACACATAATGGAAATAAAATAGCATGAAATAACACAAACTATGAACTTAACAAATGTAAATTAAGGGGCTTAAATACAAATATTTAAGCACTTATCACACCCCCCAAACTTACATATTGCTAGTCCCTTAGCAATACAAAACTAAAAACTAAATGAGAAATAACTAACAGGAAGATAAATTCATCATTCATGGTATCCAAAAGTTTAAGTCGCACACAAAACCATGATTTTCATTCATGAGCAAGCTTAAAATACAAACCCATCTTCGTAATGAATAGGAGTTTTAAAATTTAATTACTTACAAGAGGCAGGCTAAGGTATCACAAGTCTGAATCAGTGTAAAATGAATTGGCACATAAAAATGAAGCTTCCAAATAACTCCATTGTGTAATGTCTCCATGTCTCAATATTCACCGAATTTCCCATCAGAATGAACAATAATAGTATAGTTTTATTTCCTTCTTTCTTTTATTATGAGACATTGCCATGTTTAGTTCCCTTAAGCTTTCTAATTGACCCATGTAGCGAGTGTTGAGTCAATGACTCCCAAACCAGATGGTTTTAAGGCCTTAGGTGTAAAGACACCCCTAAGGACTTACTAACTCGAGTAAAAAAGGCTACGAAACTAAACTAGCCTTAATGTTGCCAAGCAAAATTCCCACCTTTTGATGTGAACACCCACTGCTTACTAAGACATGAGGTCCAGTTACTCAGCGAAAAGTTTATCAATGATCATTATGATGAAAATTCCCACATTTTGACATGAACACTCACTGCTTACTGAGGCAAGAGGTCCAGTTACTCAGTGAAAAGTTTATTAATGATCATCATGAGCTTTTTTTTTCTCTCTTTCTGCAATTTTTTTTCTTCTATTTTTCTATGCCAAAGTGTTCATCTAACAAGTCATCCGGTTCAATAAAGGCATGAAAACATACACATTAAAATCATATGTCATGCCTCACACAATTATGTGCTAATGTGCTCATGTCAGATTAGATCAAACATTTGAATTCTTAAATGCCTAAAGTAAGTAACTAAAATTTAAAACTCTATTATCAGATCATGTGTTCAAGATTTTAAGCTTACTAATGAAATAATATCACAGTATTTGTTTAGATAAATTAAAATTCAAAACAACATGAACATGCATGTATTTTTTCTTTTAAACAATAATAAATAAATAAAAAAAACTGGGACAAAGTGTGTGTGAATGTGTCTCCCATACCCCCAAACTTAAATTACACATTGTCCCCAATTTTTTGCTTCATGGGTCTTCGCTCTGGTGGCGGTTGGTTGTCAAGTTGTTCCGCTATTGGTGCTTCTCCCTCGAATTCTTCTTCTTCCTCCTCAATGTTGTCTCTAGGCCTCTGTTGAATGGTTTGCTCAATTTCTATATCGAGTGGAAAGATGGTTGGATTCCTAGATCGAAGCCTTTGCATGAATCAGCTGAAACTTTTCAGTTCAGTACTGCTGGACTTGCGCTCGATCACACCAAGAACAACACTTGATCGCAGTGTGTTCGATCGCAATGGTAGTGCGCTCGATTGCAAGGTCGAACACTTGAAACAGAAAATAGAAAAACAAAAAGGCAAAAAATTAGGTTTTTGATAAAAGAATAAACATAATAGAATAAGAAAAGTAAATGGGAAATAATTATAAACAGAACTTAACGCAATCCCCGGCAACAGTGCCAAAAACTTGTTGTGCAAAAATCTACCTAAATTAATAAGCAAATAATTGCACAGTTTTACTTGCAAGTGCACAAGGTCAACATAGTAGTATAGTGTGCAAAATGCGAGATCATCTCCACAGGTATTGGTAAATTTTTCTTTTAGAATTAATTTCATAATATAAAACGATAGAAATAAATATTGAGTTTGAATCGATAATGATAAAAGTGTAGGGACTTGATATCCACCACTATGCATGCTATCACAATAAAACAATATGCCAATGCTTTAATCACACCATGAATACCTAATGTTTGTCAACCTAAGGGCATGGTGTATACTCTTTAAGCTATTGATCTCCCTAAGCAACGAGTTAGGCATGGTGTATACTCTAACTCTTTTCTTTCTCAAAGGATTTAGCATCATGTATACTAAGTTGTTCTCTAAGAAAGCATAATATCTGTGGAAATCGACAAACACACGAGACCTAGGGCATGTTGTATACTCCTGGTTTCCCATGTTGATTAACCCAAGAACCCAGTGTGGATTTCTTTTGTTACTATTGTTAAACCTAGGACTCGATCATCCAAATTGATTCAACTAACTAATCCATACCACATGCATATGTTTATTAGGCAAACACATATGAGGAATTTAAAGAAAAACATGCATTAATCAAGTTAAGCATCATAATATAACTGTCACAAAGGCACCAATACTGAATTATTGAGTAAACATAATCAGAGCTTCAATTAAGCCCTACTAAAAAGTTAATTACACATGAGTTTGATGTTAAACATCTTCATAAAATAAAATAAAGGAAAGAAGAAACCCGAAAGAGCTATAAAAGAAGAGTTGTCAATTCTTCTGTAAAAATCTCTTATCCGGAATCCCCCTTTTTCTGTGTTTACAAGCCTATTTATAAGGTTTAGAAACATCTGGAAACCCTAATCTCGTAAAACAAAACCCTATTCTACTTTCCAAAATAGGTTATGCCGTTTTAATATGTTATTGATGCTCGTGTGCGCTCAATCACAGACTCGTGCACTCAAGTGCATGTGCGCCTTCTTCCTACACGCGCGAGCATAGGTGCGCCTGATCGTTGGCCTGGGTGCTTGAGCGTTGGTGTGCTCGATCGTAGGTCTCCTGCGTTCAATCTCACTAGGCAGACTCCAGCTTTTGCTCTTTAAACCCGACAGTTCCAAAATGCTTCATTTTCTTCAAAAACCTATAAAAACATAGAAAACGCAGAAAGAAAATAAAATAGCATGAAATAAAACAAACTAGGAACTTAACAAATGTGAATTAAGGGGCTTAAATACGAATATTTAAGCACTTATTAGGTTTTCAATTAGAGATGAGAAATGAGATACTAAGGGAGACTTATGATTCTATATATCCCATGCACCCAGGTAATAATAAGATGCATAGGGGATTAAGACAGAATTATTGGTGGTCAGGGATGAAGAAGGATGTATTAGAATATATTTCGAGATGTTTGACTTATCAACAGGTGAAGTCTGAGAATAGATATCCAACAGGTTTATTACAACCTCTTCCAGTACTTGAGTGGCCATGGGACAATGTGAGTATGGATTTTGTCTCTGGTTTTCCTCGTACCCAGAGGGGACATGACGCTATGTGGGTTATAGTGGAAAGACTTTCTAAGTCTTCACATTTTCTTCCTATTAAAACTACCTGGAGTCCAAAAAAGTTGGTTGAGTTGTATGTAACAGAGATAATAAAATTACATGGAGTACCCTTGAGTATCGTATCAGATAGAGATTCTAGAATTTGGAAGGGTTTCCAAGAAGCGATGGGTACACAATTGCATTTCAATATAACTTTTCATCCATAAACTGATGGGCAGACAGAGAGAATCATCAGAATACTAGAAGATATGTTGAGTGTAAATGTATTGAGTTTCTCAGTGAGCTGTGATGCTTATTTGCCTTTGATTGAGTTTGCATGCAGTAGTCAGTATCAAACTAGTATTGGGATGACACCCTTCGAGGTTTTATATGGTAGAAGGTGTAAAACTCTAGTATGCTGGGAAAAAGTTGGAGAGAGAAAGATATATGGCCCAAAAATGATAGACTTAACTACTGAGAGAATCAAACTAGTTAGGGAGAACTTTAGAGCAGCCCAGAGCAAACAGAAGGGATATGTAAATAAAAGAAGACAACCTCTCAAGTTTTAAGTTGACGATTGGGTATTTTTGAAGATATCTCCGTGGAAGGGAGTGTTGAGATTTAAAAAGAAGGGAAAGCTGAGCCCGAGATTTGTGGGCCATATAAGGTGATCGAGAGAATTGAACCAGTAGCATATCGTTTGGATTTACCTCCAGAGTTAAAGCAATTACATAATGTATTTCATGTGTCACTGCTGAGAAAGTACTTACAGGATGAATCCCATTGTATCTCGAATCAGGCGATAGAATTTTAAGACAATTTGACTTTTATGCAAGTACCGGTCAAAATTCTAGACAAAAAGGAACAAGTCTTGCACAATAAAGTCATTCCTTTGATTCAAGTATTATGGCGGAATAAAGACATTGAATAAGTCACGTGAGAGCATGAAGTAAGAATGAGGAAGGATTACCCCCAACTTTTTTCTTGATTTTAGGTAAGGAAATTTTGGGGTCGAAATTTTTGTAAGGTAGTTAGAATTGTAATACTCATATTTGCAAAGTAAGGGTAAAGAAGTACTGTAATAAATATGATATAGAGTTAAAATAATATATATATATATATATATATATATATATATATATAAATGCGAAAAGTCAAATTTTTATCAAACAATTTTTTTAAAAAAATGGACGTGAACATCCAGAAGGCAGAAGAAGAAGAAAAAAAAAAGAAAAGGAAAATGTGTCAGTAGGTACCTGCTGCCAAGTGCAATTGCAAGGCCATGCATGTGTTGCATCTGGCCAAAATGTGAAGCAAGTGGAGAAATTGGAGAAAGGCATGCTGAGGATGCAAAAAATTGGGGCTGCCTTTTTCAACAATTTTTTCTTATATATATGTATAATACGTAAGCATAATTTTATACTTACCAAATTTCGTTTAGTTTTCTTTCAATTACATATTTTCTTTAAACACTTGGGGATCAAAAGAAAGGTAGAAAGAGCAAAATTTTGAAAGAGTTTACGGAGGAATTTTATAGAGTGTCATGAAAAGCTATCAGAAAAACATAAGGTTATAACGTAATGTTTATTTTTGAATTTTTTAGCATACATGAAATTCCCCGAAATTCAAAATGTGAATTTTCAAAGGGTGTGGTTTATGAATAATAAATTAGAAATTTAATATAAATATTATGTCAGGTGCTGACGATCAACAACCAGGAGAAATTGCTGAGAGGAACGAGAAAGGCAAGGAGGTGATCCACAGGTAGCTTTAAATGTTATGTGGTGAGTTAGATTTACTTTGAGTAATCTAAATAAAAATCAAATACTAGTGATAATATTAAAATAAATTATTAGTTTATACTTTAGTTGTAGATAAAAATTTTATTGATAGGTATGATATAAATATTGGACATGTAGAAAATTATTATGTGAAAATAAATATTATTAGAATAATGAGTTGAGTTAATAATGATAGTGATAAATAAAATTATTGACGAGTTTTGGTTAATAAATTGATGTGATATATAAGGAGAAGAAATTACTGAAATTTATCAAGCAGAAATTTGAGGGAAGACATGATAGCTAAATTTAATACTTGAATTCATGTTGTTTTTATATTATTGTTTATATGCATATTTCATATCATTGTTCATATGCATATATATAAGAAAAGAACCGGAAGAGGGCCGGTCTAATTGAAAAACCATGACAGCCGGTATATGCTGAAAATAAAAGGGACACCGTGACAGCCGGTATGTGCTGGAAATAAATATAAAACCATGACAGTTGCTATATGCTGGAAATAAATACTGTGACAATCGGTATATGCTGGAAAGAAAAGAACCGGGAGGGGGCCGGTCTAAGATAATAAAAACATGTCGACATGTGGGAAAACGTTCCCTAATAATAATTCATGCATTGCATCTGTTTTACATGTTGATTTTATTACTGAAATGTTGTGGGTATTATGCATTTGTTTTATTTGTAGATAAATGATTCTCACAGAGAGACAATTACAGTGAGAAAAAGACAGAAATATGATGTGATAGTAATTATTTAAATGTTAGACTACATGCTATTGTCCAGTCATATGAGAGATAAAAGATGAAATATTAAAGAGCTATTTATACAAATTGAATACTTCTAGTAATTTTAATTCACTGAGCTTGTGAAGCTCATTCCTCATTGTACAATGATTTCAGGTAGCAGACAGGACAAATAGTCCGGTTGGTTGAGAGTCAGACGAAATCATTTTCTGTAAGCCATGTACGTGTCAACATCCTCAGACAAATGAGAACATGAAATATAAAAATTTTATTTGTAAATATTCATGCATTTTACTTTTTATATTATGTTTAAGTTAATATCAGATTTATGTACCTCCCCTGTTGAAGGTTGAGGATTAAGGTAAAAGATTTCTATTAGTATTATTTTATTGTTGCACATATGTGTCGTGTTGAGATTTTCAAAATGTAATAACACCATCTCGGGGGTGGCCAACCTAAGATGGGTCGTTACAATATGTAAGTGTGTGTTTACTTACATTGGATCAAGCTGGTGGTGGAGGTGCAATATCTAAAGGACTTATGCCCAACTGTGTGTGTTGTGAGTTTTAATTTACTCGCAAGCGCACTAGTCGTTTGCAGTATAGCGTTGTGCAAGTGCGAGGTCGAATCCACAGGGAATCGCGTTGTGAAAATATAATTTTTAATCTAAACTAACTCTATCTTAACCTAGTTTCGAATTTTGAATGATAATTTGTAAAATAAATTAAAACTAAATTAAATTGATTTTAAAACTAATAATAAAAAGCACTAAGGTTTCCGAATCCACCCCACCGAAGTTAAGCATACATGTTCTAAAAATATAGCCTATCAAAACATTCTATGAATCCAACTATAAGACAAAAAACAAAGAATATCCCAACTAAACCAAAAGCACCCGATGTATCCGCTCTTAACAAATCACAAAGGGAATCCAATTTAATCGAAAAGCATTCAATATATCCATCAGATGAAACACAAAGAAAATCCAACAGACAATTTAAACTCAATCAATTATAAGATTAACTCAAATAATTGACAGAACATTTATACTAAAAATTGTCAGATTTGTACAAGCAAATCTGAACTACTACGCCAAACAACGGCGGGGCTTCATCTTCAACCTTAGCTGAAGAGTCTAGCCACTCATAACTATAAAACTATAATAAAAAGTGCTAAACATTTAAACTAAAACAACTGAATATAAAGAAATAAATAAACAACTTTACATGGGAGAAATTCCACTCGCTGACAGGCGGCGCTTCCCCTCGTGGTAGCAATGCCTTCGGGATCCACCAGAATGCTAGCGGACGTCCACCGGTAAACACAAAAGTGGCTTAGGAATTGTACACTGAATGATGAAGTGGAGTGGGTCTTATATAGGCAAATACCACAAGTGGAATGTGTTTCCAATCCGATGTGGGATGTGGGATATAGAAATGTGTTTCCAACCAATGTGGGATGTTGGATTTAAGTCTTCACATGCCCTTCAAAACTTCTGTTCACGCTGAAATCCCGCACAGCCCGCACAGCCTGACCTTTGTCTACTAAAACGGCCATAACTTTCCGTAGAAAAATCATTTTTACGAGCCGTAAAATTCTCCAGAAAATAGACTTCTGGATCTTTCTAAGCATATAT
Source organism: Bretschneidera sinensis (assembly GCA_023935145.1). Classification (NCBI taxonomy): domain Eukaryota; kingdom Viridiplantae; phylum Streptophyta; class Magnoliopsida; order Brassicales; family Akaniaceae; genus Bretschneidera; species Bretschneidera sinensis. The sequence continues at coordinate 68,053,620 of CM043704.1, forward strand.
GGCTCATATCCTGGTTCTTCTTGAATCAATACAGTTTAATTTTCAAAGATGATTGATCTGTACGGGCAATTCTGGCAATTTTAGTGAAACTCCTTTCCTAGTGCTTGTAAACCTGAAAAACAACGAAAACAACTCAAAGTAACAAATTCCTAAGCTAACAAATGTAAATTAGAGGGCCAAAATATGCAATATTTGGCATTCATCAAATACCCCCAAACTTACAATTTGCTAGTCCCTTAGCAAAACAAAATAAAAGACTCAATGAAAAACAAAGAACATAAAGATAAAGTCATCACTCATGGTATCCAAAAATTTAAGGAGCACACATCACCATGATATTCATTCATAAGCAAGCTTAAAAAGATAAACCCATCTTCGCAATGAATAGAAATGTTAAAATCTAATTACTTACAAAAGGCAGGATAAGGCATCACAAGCTTGAATCAGTGTAAGGTGAATTAGCATATAAAAATGAAGCTTCCAAGTAACTCTAATGTGTAAGGTCTCCATGTCTCAAGATACACCGAATTTCCCATCAAAAATGAACGACAAAGGCATAGTATTTTTTTTATATATTTTTTTTAATAAGGCACGGCTATGTTTAGTTCCTTTAAGCTTTCTAATTGACCCATGTAGCGAGTGTTAAGTAAATGATTCCCAAACCAGGTGGTTTTAGGGCATTAGGTGTAAAGACACCCCTAAGGACTTACTAACTCGAGTCAAAAAGGCTACGAAATTAAACCGACCTTAATATTACCAAGCAAAATTTCACCTTTTGACGTGAACACTCACTGCTTACTGAGGCAAGAGGTCCAGTTACTCAGCGAAAAGTTTATTGATAATTTTTTTTTTTTATATATTTTCCTATGCCCAAGAGTTCATCCAACAAGTCATCCAGTTTCAGTTAAGATAAGGAAAAATACACATTAAAATCACATGTCATACCTCACATAATTTGTGCTAATGTGCTCGTGTTAGATTAGATCAAACATGTGAATTCTCAAAATGCCTAAAGTAAGTAACTAAATTTTAAAAATTTATCACCAGATCATGTGTTCAAAATGTTAAGCTCACCAATGACATCACATCACAGAAAATTTTTAGATCAACTAAAATTTCACGATAACATGAGCATGTATTTATCTCTATGACGAAAAGACAACAAATTAGGACAAAGTGTGTGATGTGTCTCCCATACCCCCAAACTTAAATTACACATTGACCCCAATATGTGACTAATATGGAAAGAGCTGACCTGAGATATGGAGAACTATCTGGACTGGTATGGCTCATAGCATACCCCCAAACTTGAACTGAAGTACGCTTTGTCCCTGAAAAATAAAAACTGGAAAACAAAAAATACTGGAAACAAACATTAATCATAAATATGCGAAATAATAAATAAACAAAAGAAAAGATAAGCTGTGGGGTGCCTCCCATGAGCGCTAAGTTTAACGTCTTCAGCCAGACCCAACATTAGTAAACAGGCCCAACTAAGCTCTCCACCATCTGATCAATAAATGGGAATGGAAAATGATTAGGCCTAGTGGCAGCATTCAATTTACAGTAGTCTAGACACTTTCTCCATCTTGACTGCACTCGAGTTGGAACCAACTCGTTGTCTTTATTTACTACCGTAAATTCAGCACGTTTGGGCACGATTGGAATCTGGCTCACCCACTTGCTATCAGAGATGGGATAAATGATCCCTGCCTCTAACAGCTTAATATCTTCTGCCCTCATAACCTCTTGCATAGCAGGGTTGAGCCTTCTTTGTGGCTCCCTCGATGGCTTGGCATTCTCCTCCAACTGTATCGTGTGTATTACCAACGAGGGGTTGATTCCCTTGACATCCTCAATAGTCCAGCCTATAGCTTCCTTATGCTCTCTTAAGACGTCAAATAATTTCTCCTCTAGAGCATCACCCAAATCGGAAGGTATAATCACAGGCAAATTATCGGCTGAACCTAGGAACTTATACTTAATATTATCTGGTAAAGGCTTAAGTTCCTTCTTGGGGGTTTCAGGTGCGGCGGTCTCCTCCTTCTCATTGCTTTCTCGAGGATCAAACTCCAAAATGACATTTACTTCATCGAGTAACTTATCTAAGCCCAAGTCCTCTCCAAAGTGAGCAAAGCATGCCTCTAAGGGATCCTCAATACGGGATTCATCCATAGTCTCCTCTGTCCTACTATTCTCCCGAGGAGCAGACTCCACGATAGTATTTGCTTGCTCAAGTAACTTATCTAAATCCAAATCCTCTTCAAACTAAGCAAAGCATGCCTCCATAATGTCCTCAGACTTCCCTTCTTTCTTGGGCGCTTGTAGTCTCTCAGGGTAAGGCGCTTTAGGTAAAAACGACCTAGAGAGATCCTTAATAATATGAGTGGCTGTAGATGGCTCAGCATCTCTCTTCTCATTGTTGCCACTCTCTTGCCCTTGGTGCATAGCAGGGTTCTCTTCCATTTGATTGTCCACTTGTCTCCCAGACAAGTATGGGACAGTTGATTGCACTTGTTCCTGCCAATGCATTGGAGTTGAAGAATTTCCCACCGCAAATTGTTCCTTTGGGTTAGGCTTAGTTTGACTGGGGAACGTGTCTTCCTCTCCTTCACCCACATAACTTGCGATTTGATCAATTTGACTCTCTAGTGTGGCAATTGCTTAGGTGTTTTCTATTGTTGCACTCATCACTTCACTCATAAATTGGCTAGTCATTTTCATGAAATCATTGAGAGCGTCCTCCAATGACTGTGAAACCGACGCTGGCGCTTGAATGGGAGCTTGGTAAGCGGGTGATGGTGCTGGATAAGCTGAGTGATTGTAACTTGGAATTGGTGGAGGAAATTCGGGAGTGTATTGATTGTGAGCATGGTAAGCGGCTCCTCCCTGATTCATTGGTTGGTCTGCTCCCATAAAAAATTAGAGTGGTCCCACCACCCTAGATTGTATGTTTCGGAGCAAGATCCATTTGATTGCCAACAATAGTTATTGAAAGCATTCATTTGTTCCATAGGATACTCGGCACAAGCCGGCATTGATGGGCAATTCTGTGCTAGATGCATGGGACTAGCACAGATGGAACAGCTTTCAACATTAAAAGTGTTGGCAGCATTGAGCGAGGGGCCGGTCATTTTAATGAAGTCCTTGAAGGCGTCCTCTAAAGACTGTGAAACCGGCGCTGGATTCATCCACATGATTATTTTTTTTTAACAAAAACAAAAAAAAAATAACTAACTAGTAGAAAAATAAAATCATTTTAGACCAAAAATTTTCACAAACCAAACAATTCCCCGGCAACGGCGCCAAAAACTTGTTGTGAGTTTTAATTTACTCGCAAGCGCACGAGTCGTTTGCAGTATAGCGTTGTGCAAGTGCGAGGTCGAATCCACAGGGAATTGCATTGTGAAAATATAATTTTTAATCTAAACTAACTCTATCTTAACCTAGTTCCGAATTTTGAATGATAATTTGTAAAATAAATTAAAACTAAATTAAATTGATTTTAAAACTAATAATAAAAAGCACTAAGGTTTCCGAATCCACCCCACCGAAGTTAAGCATATATGTTCTAAAAATATAGCCTATCAAAACATTCTATGAATCCAACTATAAGACAAAAAACAAAGAATATCCCAACTAAACCAAAAGCACCCGATGTATCCGCTCTTAACAAATCACAAAGGGAATCCAATTTAATCGAAAAGCATTCAATGTATCCATCAGATGAAACACAAAGAAAATCCAACAGACAATTTAAACTCAATCAATTATAAGATTAACTCAAATAATTGACAGAACATTTATACTAAAAATTGTCAGATTTGTACAAGCAAATCTGAACTACTACGCCAAACAACGGCGGGGCTTCATCTTCAACCTTAACTGAAGAGTCTAGCCACTCATAACTATAAAACTATAATAAAAAGTGCTAAACATTTAAACTAAAACAACTGAATATAAAGAAATAAATAAACAACTTTACATGGGAGAAATTCCACTCGCTGACGGGCGGCGCTTCCCCTCGTGGTAGCAATGCCTTCGGGATCCACCAGAATGCTAGCGGACGTCCACCGGTAAACACAAAAGTGGCTTAGGAATTGTACACTGAATGATGAAGTGGAGTGGGTCTTATATAGGCAAATACCACAAGTGGAATGTGTTTCCAATCTGATGTGGGATGTGGGATATAGAAATGTGTTTCCAACCAATGTGGGATGTTGGATTTAAGTCTTCACATGCCCTTCAAAACTTCTGTTCACGCTGAAATCCCGCACAGCCCGCACAGCCTGACCTTTGTCTACTAAAACGGCCATAACTTTCTGTAGAAAAATCATTTTTACGAGCCGTAAAATTCTCCAGAAAATAGACTTCTGGATCTTTCTAAGCATATATGGCTCATATCCTGGTTCTTCTTGAATCAATACAGTTTAATTTTCAAAGATGATTGATCTGTACGGGCAATTCTGGCAATTTTAGTGAAACTCCTTTCCCAGTGCTTGTAAACCTGAAAAACAACGAAAACAACTCAAAGTAACAAATTCCTAAGCTAACAAATGTAAATTAGAGGGCCAAACTATGCAATATTTGGCACTCATCAGTGTGCACATCTAAATCATAGTCCTCTTCATCGTCTGATTCATGCCCTCTTGAATCTTCTGGTTCACATAGCACTGTTGGGACTCAGTAAAACCAGGTGATGATTAATCGAATGCAGAAGTGGGAGTGGGGCACAAAGCGCATCAAGATGAGAACCCTCACCTAGTATGGGGTTCCATCCAGTTTTTGTATCCATAATTCCCCCCTTGCTTGATCCGCCAGATACTTCCAACTACACCTTATCGTCGAAAACGGGATGTGAGTATGGATCATCTTTATATTTATCCTGCACAACATTAGTATATCTCTCCTAAAATGACAAATGAATGCATTTCATCAATATGCATAATTAAAAATTTATAAAAAAAATATTAAATATATTTACACTATATACTATTTATGAAACAAAAAATTATTACTTACAACCACGACTTTCAACTTGGTGTCCAAAAATTTATCAGTTCCCTTTCTCTTATGTGTTTCTAAAAACACTTCAATATTTGAAATATCGTGACGTAACTTCTTCTTTTGAACGTAGTAATGAATTTTGTCAGTGAAAATTCAAATGAAATACAACAAATAACCATATATATTTTTCCAAAGAATGAATACATCATACCATTCTCTCCTTGTGTTGCGGTATTTTAATAGACTCCGTTAAATGGTGAACAATCTCACTTCTAACCCACCTATTCGTAGAGGACACTTGAGAACGCTACTGCTAGGACTCCTACTCCCATATAACACATAACCCCTTCCAATAAGGTTGTCTCAACCTATGGTCACGTCATTCCTTTCATTTTCTCACATCTTCAGTATCTATAAGTCTTTTAGCCTTTTTTTTTCTTCAAATATTTGATAAAAGTTAAGAGAGACGCCTAGTTGCAATGTGATTAAAGACTTTTCAGGCCCGATCTTGAACTTCCTGAGTTTGAAACCTATAGTAGTCTTGAAAACAACCAAGAAAAATTACTGAAAATCTACTTTTTACGTGTGCACATATATATTAACATGCATGTATAAGTAAAGACATTTAATACTTAACAAGAAATAAATGTTTTATACTGAAAAGTCTTTCCAAATGACATCCCTCACAAAATCTGGGTAATTACTCCATGAAGAACAAGCACCGGGCAAATGCTGTAATACCAAGTGGGAAATAACACCCATTACCTTGTTGCACCCAGAGAAAGCCCTACAAATATCGAAGGCGTATTGTAAAAATCATAACAAAAACAATAAAAGTAATAAACATATAATCCCACTTCAAATGAAATATAAAAAGCACCTCTAGGATAAGATAATTAGTAGGATTCGCTGGGTCATTTTCTAACCCTCTCAATCTCTTGCACACCTTCAGAATCCATCCCCACAATGGACTACCCACTGCCTGCAGTTTCAATATATCTTGACATTTCAATATACATTTAAAGAGCTAAAAGAAAAGAAAAAATAAACATTAGATATATTGACTTTACTTGCAGTAGGGCCCGAGTCAGTCATAGGCTATCCACTATCCCTCCCGCGACCGGTGCCATGACCTCTACCTCCCTGTCGACCTCTAGTCACCATCTTGTTTACTAAAAAAATTGAATGAATAAAATTTATACAAGTGATACAAATGGTTTAAAAGTGATACAAATAGCAAGATAAATCCATTCAATTCATATAACTAGTATAATATATATCGTAAATATGCATGAATAAAAGTTTTACCATTAACTGATCGACATCCACGTAAGCTCCAGAGTTGGCATCATCATCATCATCATTGTAAATCAAAGTGCAACCCAAAAGTTGGGTGAATTGGGTTTTAAATTTTTTTTTGCACATAACAAACAAGTTTTAAACACTAATCAAGCATGGACATCAATAAATATATTGCTGAAATTAAAGGAGTAAAGATGAGAGATTGCAAATACGATTTATAGTAGCTCGACAATATCAGAATCTCTCCGACCCTGCGTCCACTCTCTTCAAGGAGAATCCTTGAAGTAGTCCACTAAAAATAGTCAAGCAGCTTCAAAGGTGTTGTCCAAACCTTTAAAATGATCTATTCTAAAGGAAATGAACATAAAAGTGTTTAACACCTAAACACTTCTATGAGTTAAACCAGCTCTTTCTTTTACAATGGTTGGAATTTAAGATTGAAGAAGGTACAAAAGAGATTGCAATAAATGCCTTTTCAAATGAAGAATATCTCTATTTCAAGAAATAAGCTTTAAAGATGGCTCAAGAAGAACTTTGAAAGCTTTGATGAATAATAAATGAGCTCAAGAATGAATTAAGTGTTCTTGGATTGTGAGGTTTGCTTATTTAGAATGGGTTTGTATAGTCCAAGCCTCATATGACCGTTAGACACAAGAGGGGGCAGTTTGGAGCATTAAATGCTCTGACCCGTGCCATTTAATTCAAAAACTAGCCATTAATTTTGAACGTTCAATCGACTGAATCAAGTCTATAAAGCTTCAGGTCTTTTATTCAGTCAACTAGACTAAAGAGTTAGAACTCTATGTCTTTCATTCAGTTGACTGAGTGATCCATATAGTCGATTGGGTCAAAGGTTAGAAAGTTTAGCCTTCATTCAATTGACTGTATGATTCATTCAGTCGACTGTATCAAAAGAGTAGGAATTTATGTCATTCATTTAGTCGATTGTATAAACCATTCAATCGATTGAATTATCTGAATTAGTGTTTTTCTGATTTCCAAAGACTTATAAAATTTAACATAGGTTTACATCTTTTTTGTTAAAAACATTTTGAGCCATAATTGATGATGAGGGGTCAACAATCATCATTATCATCTTCTTCTTCTAAGTTTCTAGAAGCACGTATATATGATGGATTTACATCGGGTATATCTAGTTCATTGTCCGAAAGAATTCGACTTGGAAAAGGCGTTTCATCATCTCGGAAGTGCTCTATAACAATAGGCACTAGATCATTAATTAGATCTTCATTGGAAAGAGCATCAACAAAGCCCTGATTTATGGTTAACATCTATGAGATCGTGTAGTCGGTGTACTTTAAGTCTGTTATCATAATCATACAAGTGGTATTTAAATAATACAATGATGTTACTAGTCCCTACCTATTGTAGCTCTATAATTTATAACAAAATACTGTTGAAATCACATTCATATGCATCGTAACAACTACCTTTAACACATACACCATTGTTCATTGTTTTTTTTTAAAAAAAATTTCATACTCTTGGGGTCCATTTGGTTCACAGATAGGATTATGGTGGGATATGATTAGGATTAAAGTGAGATAGGATTAGATGAGACTAAAGTAAGACTACTTTAATACTATGTTTGGTTCAAGAGATTTTTGAATTAGGATTAAATTAGGGTAATGTGAAAATTGACCAAAATACCCTTGCAAACCCAATATACTTTTATGTGCCAAACCTAAATCTCCATAATTCCTTCTTCAGTTCTTTTTCTTTCTTCTAATACCCCATCAACGATCACCTTCCTCTATTACCCTATAAACCACCATCAACACCATCAACTTCTCTAGAACTAAACATATCAAACCATCACAAGCCCAGGAAAACCCAGGCAGTTGTGGAGCCAAGGAAGCTCGATGGCGGTGCTAGGAAGGTAGCACGACGACATCGAGGAAAGAGGTCACATGATCTGTAACAAACCTAGAAGAAAGAGGTCGTGCAATCTGGGGAATGAGAGAAGAGAGGAGAAAAGGAGGATGAAAAGAGAGAAAAGATAAGGATAGATGAAAAGAATGAAGAAAAGGAAGGAGGAGAAGAAAAGAAGAAGAAATAAGAAAACCCAAGCGATGGTAGGGCCGAGGAAGCTCGATGGCGGCGTGAGGAAGGTCGAGGAAAGAGAAGAGAAGAATGGGATAGAAGGGAGAATGAGAAAGGAGGTATAAGGGAGGAGGGAGAAAAGGAAAGGAGAAGCGGGGGAGGATGGAGAAAGAGAAGGGATGCGTTGGGAAGGAATGGGAATAAGAAGGGAAAAGCGAGGCATGAAAGGGAAGAAGAAGGGAAAAGTGGGAAGAGAGGGAATGAGGAGGTGCGAAGGATAAGGGAGAAGGAAGATGAGGCGTAGGGGAGAAGGGAGGAGACGTAAGGGAGGAGGGGAGGAGAAGGGAGGTGCGGAAGAGGAGGAAATGAAGTGGCATGGAGGAGGAGATGAAGTGGCGCTAAGAAGAAGGAGGAGGAGATGAGAGCTATCGCAGGAAAAAAGAAAGGGAAGGGAAAAAATAAGAAAGAGGGAGGGTAAAATGGTCTTTGAAAAAATTAGTTCCAACTAGTGGGATTAATTATATATGAAGGGGCTGTCATAGTTTTTGAGGGATTAGGATTAGATTTGTCTCAACTTAATCCTATATGAACAGTTAGTCCCTCTAATCAAACATGGGACTAACTGTTCATATGGGATTAAGTTAGTCTATCCCATTTTAGTCCCTTATTCCAAACACCCATTTGGCTATGAAACTTGAATCCATTTACAATATAACCACTATAACACCTCGCACATTTAAAGGGGCCAAGTCCTATTTCTCGAATCCTTTCATTTATTGTTTGGTCAGTTAAAACATATTACAATAAAAATTGTGCATGAATATGCTATCTAATTAATTCAATGTAAATGTTCACAATTAGAAAGTATTATAGAAATTGCTTACAAAGTCATGAAGCCATGATGCAAAATTTTTTTGTTAAGCTTCTCTATTCTAGTGTCACTAAGAAAGGGTTACTCGCACCTCAACATGTCATCATATTATCTACCTTATTATATGTTGAATTAATATATATGTAATTATATAATGAAAACATTAAAAATAATAATTGAACTAAGTACTTACTCCATGTATGGCCTGATCTCTGTATAATTCAATAGAATATATATATATATATAGCTTGATCTCATTCTTATCTAATACTCTACTTTTGAGACCACTAAAGGCACAATTTGGCTAACGAAAAACTGAAGGACGATTCTTTGGGTCCACAATCCCCCATCGTCATTGTGACCAACTCTATTCAACTTTGTTTGAACACTCAATTCAAAATATTGGGAGAAAAATTTGAAAACTTCCTCTATAATGTAGGATTCAACAATAGAACCTTCTACGCATGCTTTATTACGAGCATTTTTCTTTAAATTGTTCATACACATATTTTTCATATATAGTGATTATAAAACAATTATTAACAGAAAGACACCAAATACTTCATAAAATATCAAAAGATAGGAAAGTTTGTTACCTCTTAGACGAACACAACCTCCGTTACTGCATAAAGCCACAAACTTTGGTTTTGTACGGTAAGTGAATCAGTAAATGCTCCATAGAATCCAAAAATCCTGAGGGAAATATCTTCTCTAGTTTGCATAGGGTCACCATGATGTTCTTCTCAAGCATTCTATATAGTCAACTCATAGTTCGGTTGTGCATATGTCTCTAAAAAAGTGACTGAGTTCTGTCAAAGCATCCTATACTAAGTCTGTAAAAATGCCACAGAACACCAACGGTATTAACCTTTCCATGAACACGTGCAAATCGTAACTCTTTATGTTGTGGAGCTTGTACTCATTTACTTTAAGTCATCGAGCTATATTTGAGGCACATCCATCTAGGAACTTTAACTTTGAAGCCTATTCACACACAACATTTATCTGAGACTTTGTTTAGATCACTTTAGGCCTCTCCATTTTCCCATTCACCTCAACCAACTCCAATTGAGGACACTTTCACAACCCTTTCATATTTTCTCGAGGGTTTGCGTTGTCTTTCATGGCTTAGGTATCCATAACAGTATTTATGACACTATCGAAAACATTTTTCTTGATATGCATAACGTCCAAATTATAGCCAACTAGATTTGTTGACTAGTAAGGTAATTCCCAAAAGATAATTCTTTTCACCTAGTTATGTTCCTTCCCAAATCCAGGAATCACCTGCATTGACCTACTCCCAAAGGTGATTTTTTCGAAAGAGAAAACTATATTTTCCAATTCTTACTTAGAAAACCGAAGCAACGGGAGAGAGTACTTCATTGTGTTCTTTTTAAAATTGTACTTTTGCTTTCGAAAAACATGATCAATTAGTAAGAATTGACGATGATAGTTAAACCAACAGTTTTTATGACCATATGGCAGTCGAAATGACTTGGTATGCTCCTTACAGCAAGGACAAGTCAATATCCCATGAGTACTCCAACTAAAAAGCATATCATACGCAGGGAAGTCACTGATCGTCCATAGAAGTGAGCCCTTCATATTGAAATTTTATTTTTTAGATGCATCATAAGTAATAAATCCATATATCCACAACATCTTCAAATCATCTACCATCAGCCTTAGATAGACATCCAGATTTTTGCCAAGGTGGTTTGGACATGGAATGATAAATGATAAGAAGGAAACTGCTCCTTCATGCACATATCTGGTGGTAGGTTGTACAGGGTAACAAATACCGACCAAGAAAAGTAAGGAGCAGCCGAATGACCAAAATGTGTGAACCCGTCAATCGAGAGTCTTAACCTAACATGGTTCGGTGGTAAACGATGGGTATTTATCATCAAAGTGTTTCCATGCCTTACCATCCGCCAAGTGGATTACTATTTCTGGCTTATAATGTTTGCCATCTTTATGCTATCTCATGTGTTTGGTAGTGTTTTTGAACATTTAAAGCCTTTGAAGCTTTGGTATGACTGGACTGTAATGCAACACATTAAATGGTATGTCCTTTTGCTTCTTATTACCCACTTGTTTAGGTTGAAATCGATCATGGCCACACATGTCATAGTTTTTATTCTCCTTATCTTTCTTGTAGTACAACATACAATCATTTAGGTATGCATGTATCTTCTCCTACCCAAGTCCTAACCCCTTTCACTATCTTCTTAAACTAGTAAAAGTTTTCAGGTAACTTTTCACTTTCTGATAATATACTCTTGATTATTGACATTAACTGATTATAACAGTTCTAAAAAATGTTGAAATCAAATTTATGATTCAATAGTTGCGAGACTATTGATAACTTAGTATGCTTTTTGCAACCCTCCGACAAAGGTTCATCAACATCTCTTAACATATCATAGAACTTTGTAGTATCGAGATTTGGCCCCTCTTCCACATTCCAATTAAAATCTGGCCCAAGAGCATCCATTACAATGTCCCAAATCTGATTCATTTCTCCAAAACTTTCTTCCACAGAGTCAAATGATTTTGTCGACGGTTCCCTAACCTAATTAGCTTCCCTATGAAGATACCAACGCTTGTAATAATTAATAAAACCATTTTTGTATAAATGCATGGTAACTTCATCTCGAGTTATAAACTTATTGTTCTCACAAACTTTATAAGGACACCGAATAGTTTCCTCATACACAAACCTTATATTTCTATAGGAGAAATCAAGAAATTTTTGAACTTAAAGCTCAAATTCATATGATAGAGAATTATCCACAACCTGAAGGTCCATCCAACTCCAGTCAACTGACATCATTTCACCGACTAAAACAAAATCAAATCTCAAAGTTATTCTCATTTCCAACTAATGCATGTTGCTGCTTAATAACCAAATCTTTCCATTCACAAATTGGTAGAGGTTCCCAACCTATTCAAGAATGTGTGATCCATATTGCAGTTAGTTTTTCTATGCTTGTTTGTTTCAAGTAAATTTTGCTAGCATCTTCTCTTAGTTCTCCAAGTACACAACTTAAATTCGGAGTTATCTCCTCGAAGGAGATAGCCTTGAATTCAGTATGTCCCCAGAGAATAGGGAATAGATGATACTGAAATTTACTTGAAATAAAACAAGCATGGAAAAACTAACTACAATATGAATCAAGTATTCTTAAACTATCCATTGGACAATCCAAAGATTATTTGAACATAAACACTCTCATTACAAACATATTAATTAGTAAGCAATAAGAGCATTTGCAATGCTCAATAATCTCTAGACGGGAAATCTAAGGGTAAGACCTAAATTATAAGATTTCCATTCAAAGGAAATTCTAAAGCAAATTTGGCAAAGTTTCCCCTAAGTCAATCTCACTAAATCGTACCTCAAACCATATAATAGTTTTTTACATAGCTAACACATTTACTCAATAAAAGTCCCTTAATAATTGTAACTTTCTATGCTAATTTAAAAAAAATCCACAATTATATTAACAAACTCAAGTGCTAGAAATGTATCTAATTAGTGGAGGATGTAATCGAAAAGCTCAAGAGGCACTTGAGGAGAAAATTGGGAGTGATGAAACCTTGCAAGAAAATAAGATCCAAACACTTTAATAACCAAAATTGATTCAAACCATAATGAAAATAACATGCATACATGCACCTACCTCCACACACCCACCCTTCATGCACGCACACATGCACACATACACAAATCTACCCATCCACACTCCACACACGAGCACATACACGCACCTCAACACACCTACCCATATATAAACCCTCGAGGTAACGTTTAGCCAGTGTACGATGACCTCAAGGTTGATCCCGGGCATATCTGATGCTGATCAAACGAACCAATCTTGATTATTCTGAATAAGGGAAATGAGGAAATCTTTGAGGTCCTTATGGAGGCTGGAACTGATTTGGGCTATCCAAGAGAGATCCTTACAGAGCGAGACAAGGGTTAGCTCATCCACGGGTCGGCCCCTAGGGGTTTTTACTTCATCTATGAAGTTTTCTACTTCGAGAGGTAAGGTTTTTGTCCTTTTTCCTTCCCTTACAACACTCAAATAGTAGGACCGAGAGATCTGTAGGTTTTTCTTGACTTCACCTACCCTATCATTGGTGAGAAACTTCATCTTCAAATGGTAGGTAGAGACAACCGCTTTTAGTTTGTTAAGGGTAGGTTTACCGAGGATCATATTGTAGGATAATGGTTGCTTGACTACTAGGAAGATGGTCTGCACAGTAGCAGTTTACAGAGCCATTCCTGCAGTGATAGGGAGAACTATGCTACCCACCGGAGTCCCCACAAAACCATACAGAGGAGTGGAGAGTGGTTCCAGCTGGTTGTCTTTTAACTGCATCCGCTGAAAAACATCATAGAACAAGATGTCTACCAAGCTCCTATTGTCTACCAGGATGCGCCTGATCTCGTGGTTAGCCACAAGGAGGGAGATCACTACGGTATCATCGTCTGGGGTTTGTACCCTATCTAAATCATCGTTTGTGAAGGAGATCACTTGAGGCCATGGATCTGGCATATGCTTTACTATTCTGTCCCGAGTTACCCCCGATGGTGGAGCCCCCATAGATTGTCTTAATGACTTTGATCACCGTGACTTCTTAGTCCTTTAGACTAGGCTCTTCTTGGTTATGATTGAGACTTTTTCAGAGGTTTTGACGTTCTTGGTTTAGATATGAGGGATGTCTAGGGCTTTTCCTAGGTCTATCGGGTGCTATCCCTTGATGAGATCCGATAAACTCTTTCAGATGCCCTCAATTGATGAAGGCCTCAATCTTTTGCTTGAGGGCATGACATTCTTAGGTGTCGTGCCCATAGTTTTTATAGAACCGAAACCACTTGCTTGTTGAGGTACTGTGGTCTCAAGGGCTAGGGGAAGATCAACCTGTCTTAGAGTTGCCTTAGGACATTTTTATTAGATGTATTGAGTGGGATGTAGCTCTCAAAGTGGGCAGAGGAATTATACCTAGCCTCGCAATGGGGTCTTTTGACTACCCCACCATGAGACTCGACGATATCTTTCCTCTTTTTCTCTATTTCTTATTCCCTTTCTCTTCAAAAGGCTTGGTCGTAATCCGTTAGCATGTACTTCTCAGCTCTGGCTAAGACCTAGTTCATATCCTTAAGAGGCCACTTTGAGCTGAAGATCCCATATCTTAGTCCATTTTTTGAATGCCAGCATCTGAACGTTAGGATCAAGGTCAGGGATCACCCGGCGGTGGTGTTAAACCTCGATATATAGGCCCAAAGCTTTTCCCTTCAGTGTTGGATGATGTTGAATAGGCTTTCCAAGGTTTCCTTAGGTCCCTTGTTGTTGAGAAAATGGAAAGTAAATGTGTAGCTAAGCTGAAAGTGCCAATACTTCTTGGCTTCAAGCGTGAATACCACGTACCAGCAGCCTTCTCGAGTATCAAGCGAAATATTCGGCACATGACTGGATCAAAATTTTGGTGCAGCGTTATAGTTGTCCTATAATGTTGTAGGTGGTCCAAGGGGTCAGCCGAACTATCGTAGGGTTTAATCTGCAGCATTCTGAAATTTGGCGGGAGCGGGGCCTCGAGGACCTCCTGTGTGAACGGGGGGGTCCAGGACGTTGAGTTCATCCAGAATACTAAGAATTCGGTTCTTAAAAGCTTCGTTAACTTTTTTCTCTATCTCTTCAATCCATTTGTCTAAGTTGAGGTTACTTTTAGAGGAGGAGTTTCCTCTAGACTGACTTGCGTGGGATGGTGAAGGCTCAGTAGTAGAACGATTATCGATAGGGAGTGTGTTGTCTGAATGGCTAGCTCACTTAAAAGTATGGTAAGAAGGTGGAGGCGAGGACTGTGGGCTTCCTTTCTAGACCTCGACGGCTTGGTCGGTTACCAATCGGGAGAGCTCTAGGAACTAGGCTTGAGTTATTGAAATAGTGGGAAGCTCCGTAGTCTCCCCTTTGAGGTCAAGGGAATCCATCCCTGAATGATGAGAGCGTTGTTCTCTCGGGGGAGCCCGTCGATCCGAACAAGGGGTTATGCGTTCGGATATCGCGGGGAACCTTGAACCAGACTGTTGGCTGTTGCCGAAAGTATGCTAATGAGCTAGAAGTTCCACGTCCGTTGTTCTGCACGAATAACGAAGGGTAAACTAAAAAGTCACTGGAGGAGAGGTAAGTTGTGCCTCTGAAGACTCTCTGATGCTTTTGCTAGGATAAGAGCTGTGGAGAAAATGGACAGTTGGCTTGTGTGTTTCAATGATGAACTTGAGGTTGGAAATGGTCTTGAATTCAAATACCTTAGGTTTTTTATAGTGTTTTTGAGGCAAGCTGATCACGTTCTCGGAATGGCGCGATCGCTGAGATCTCACTTCTCTGGTGAAGAGCCTTTGTCGCGTGTTCGGAGATGGCTTAATCTCTGTAATCATGCTTACATTTCTGCATGGGGAGTCTGCGAGTGATGATGGTTACATCAACTGCTCGCCCACATATCGCTCGGTCACTAGAGGGGAGTTGTCTCACATGTTAACGGGTTACTGGGGGTGGCTTATGGGCGTGGCCACATGTCGTTTGGTCATAGGAGGAATATCACTCCACGTGTCGTTAGATTACTAGAGGGTGACTTTATTGGCTGCATTAGTTGGAAAATCAAATTTGAAAAAGTTTTAGAAATTTATACTCCCAACAACATCACTTCAAATTGTTAGAGAATGAGCCTCACAAGGACACTATTTAGGAGTGCAATGATTGTTGAGTGTGTAAATCTTCTCTTCCTCTGGATCGTAAATGCAAGCCAATGTTTTTTTTTCTTATTTTGTTCACACTTCCTTATTTTTCATAAGAAATTCTAAGATTTACTCTATATTTCTTTACAATTTCCAATTTTTAGGTGTAAGGACTTGACTAAGCTTTGCACTACACAGAATTAACCTTGAAATATTGTAGATGGAATAATTTTTTTCTTCATTGCTTTTATAGAATATAAAGAGCTAGAATGAGAATTCCATAATATTTATCCAGTTTTATATGGCTGTTTTTTTTCTTCTTCATTGTGGTTATTTTTCTCTAACAAAAGCTTCAATCATTAATGGTTTTGTTAAGAATCTCTTTTGAGTTTTGTTTCATTTATAGTTTATAACTTATATTTTATGTCAATTCTTTTAAATATGTTCTCTACCGAATATATATGCTATGGTTGGGGTTATTACAAGTGGTTAGAATGCCTGATATAGGGGACAAAAAGAAAAGATTTGGTCACTTATTGTTTTTCAAAGTTTTTATCTTTTCTGATATATATATATATATATATATATATATATATATATATATATATATATATATATATCAATTTTGATTAGTGATTATTGTAAATATTACAATATGAATTTAATGATTAATTTTTTTTCTGCTTTAGTTTTTATTTCTTATTAAACTTTGTTTTTTTTTTGTACAATTTGTAATTAAAATTTATTGTGTTTAACAATATTCACAATAAGAAAAAAGGCTTTCTGTGATGAGATTTCCCGTCGCTGATAACCCGCTTCTCATCGCAGATACTCATTAGCAATGGAATCCCGTCGTGGATCAAACTGTTGCAATTTTACATGTCGCAGATGTGAAAACATCAGCGACAGGACATAGTTTGTCAGCGACGACGTGAACACTTGCCGCTGATGACTTTACAATAAATTAAGCAACAAAAAATAAATATTATAATCATACTTGCGACGGTTTCTGCGACAGGAGCCTCATTGTAGATAAATGATGACTTATCAGTTACGGGTCTTGCCTCACTAATGTCATCGCTGAAATGTCCAAATCTTCTGTCATCAGTGAGGGAACTAGTGAAGGGAAACATATTGCTAATAAGCAAAGAGGTATTTACGATGGGTTTCCCATCACTAATAACGTCACAAAAAAAACTATTTTTTAAAAAATATTTCAAAATAATAAAAATAAACAATTACATGTT
The DNA here is from genome assembly GCA_023935145.1 of Bretschneidera sinensis. NCBI lineage: Eukaryota > Viridiplantae > Streptophyta > Magnoliopsida > Brassicales > Akaniaceae > Bretschneidera > Bretschneidera sinensis. The sequence continues at coordinate 68,070,856 of CM043704.1, forward strand.
GAAAACGTATTAAATTTACATTCAAAATTCGATCAAATTTACATAAATACTAAGAAATGCTCAAATTCTAATTGTATTAGAAATAATAATAGTAAAATTTGATATATCATATCCAAATATATATGTAATAATAAACAAACAAAATTCGATAACATTGTAAAAAAAATTATCAATCACAGTCCAAAAATGGGGTCCTAAATGACCTGGAGATCGTTGGTGTGGTGTCCTCCGTGTCCTTATTGCCCTCTCCATCATCCTCATCGCCCTAATCCCAAGCATCATTGTCAATCGTATTAACAGATTGTTGAAACAAAAAAAAAAATCTATTATTAAAAGAGTTAAATAAGTTAAGAAAACACTAAGTTATGAACTTTTGTAGCCAAGCACGCACTGATTTGGTAACCAATGATTTAAAATTGATTTCATTTGTTCTTACTAGTCACATTCTACCAAACGGACATAACAGTAACCCCGTTTCGTCTATTGGATAAGTATTTTACTTTTTTGCCTTTAAAACCGCTAAGTTATCTATATTTTTACTCGAAAACCCACACGCTTTTTAATCGATGATTCAAAATGGATTTCGTTTGTTCCCACTAGTCACATTCTACTAAACGAACGTAACAGTAACCCTGACTTGTCCATTAGACAAGCATTTTACTCTTTTGACCTTAAAACCGCTAAGTTATCTACGTTTTTTTTTACTTAAAACATGCATGGTTTTTAATTGGTGATCTAAAATGGATTTTGTTTTTTCTCACTAGTCACATTCTACCAACCTGACGTTACGGTAACCCCGCCTTATCCATTAGACAAGTATTTTACTATTTTGTCCTTAAAATCGTTAAGTTATTTACATTTTTTTACTGAAAACCCGCACGGTTTTTAATCAGCGATCCAAAATAGATTTTGTTTGTTCCCACTAGTCAAATTTTACCAAGTGAATGTGACTGTAACCCTGCCTCGTCTACTAGACAAGTATTTTATTCTTTTGCCCTTAAAACCGTTAAGTTATTTACTTTTATTTACCGAAAACTGCATGGTTTCTACCTGGTGATCCAAAATGAATATTTGTTTATTCTCCCTAATCACATTTGACTAAACTGACGTGACAGTAACCCCGCCTCATCCATTAGACAAGTATTTTACTCTTTTTCTTTAAATCGTTAAGTTATCTACGTTTTTTAACCCAAAACTCGCATGATTTTTAACTAGTGATCCAACATGGATTTTGCTTTTTCCCACAAGTCACATTCTACCAAACGGACGTGACGGTAATCCTAGCTCATCCATTAGACAAGAAATTTACTCTTTTGACCTTAAAACCGCAAAGTTATCTACGTTTTGCCCGAAAATCCGCAAGTTATAAACTATTTTATCCTAAAACCATGAAATTATGAAAAAAAAATTACCCTTAAACCACTAAGTGGTGAACATTACAAAGTTAACATGTGTGTGTGTAATATCGGTATTCGTGTGGAATTTCAATTAGGTGATTGGGTGTAATTAAAAATATCGCCATGAAAAGATGTGTTGAGGATCAAAAAGAAAGAGAAGTTGAGTATGAGGTAAGTGGGACCCTATGAGGTTGTTGAGAAAGTTGGGCTAAGTTGTGAGTAGCCTAGCTTTGCCTCCAGAGTCGAAGCAGTGACATAATGTATTTCATGTTTCACCTTTGAGAAAGTGCTTACATGATGAATATTATAATATTTCGAGCTAAACTATAGAAATTCAGAAAGATTGGGCTTATATACAAGTACCAGTGAGAATTTTAGACAAAAAGAGCAAATCATGTATAATACAAAAATTCATTAGTTCAAGTTTTGTAGCGGAATAAGGAAATTTCGGGGACGAAATTTTTCTAAGGTGGGTAGAATTGTAATACCCGTATTCATAAAGTAAGGGTAAAGAAGTAATTTAATAAATATGACATGAAATTAAAATAAAATACATGTGAATGGTTTATTATTATTTGAATAAAATAATTCTAAAAAAAATGGACGCGTGGTGACGTAATTACAAAAAAAATGAATTTTTTTTTCATGAACAGTAGAAAAGAAAAGAAAAAGAAAAAGAAAGAAAAAAAACCCACAAAAATCGTGGTAGCAGGTGTTACCGGCTGCCAAGTTACATTTGGAGCCTAGCATGTAGTACACCTGGACAAAATCGTGGAGCTTTGGCAGCAACTTTGGCTGCTAGCATTTCAACAAAATTTATATATATATATATATATATATATATATATATATATATATATAATTTACACTAAACAAATCACGTTCAGTTTCCTTTAAATTACTCGATTTCTTTAAACACTTAGGGACCCAAAGAAAGGTTAAAAGAGCAAAATTTTGAAGGGGTTTACTACGAAATTTCATAGAGAATCACGAGAAGCTATCAGAAAAACAGAAGATAATAATGTAATGTTTATTTTTGAATTTTTAGCATACATAAAATTTTCCGGAATTCAAAGTGAGAATTTTCAAAGGGTGTGGTTTATGAAGAATTGAAAAAATTATTAGAAATTCAATACAAATATAATGTCAGGTGTTGACAGTCAGCAACCGGGGGAAATTTCTTAGAGGAACGAGAAAGGTAAGGAGGTGATCCACGGGTAGCTTTAAGTGTTATGTGGTGAGTTAGATTTACTTTAAGTAATCTAAATAAAATATTTAGTGATAATATTAAAATAAATTATTAACTTATGTTTTGGTGATAGATAAAGATTTGGTTGATAGATATGATATGAATATTGGACACGTAGAAAAATTATTATGTGAGAAAAAATATTATTAGAATAATGAATTGATTTAATAATGATGGTGATAATTAAATTCTTGATGAGTTATGGTTGATGCTTTGATACGAATTATGAGGAGATGAAATTCAATGGATCTTGACAAGCTTTAATGGATGATTTGATGTGATTTGTAATGAAATTTAGTGGATCTTGACAAGCTTTAATGGATGATTTGATGTGATTTGGTATGAAAAGAATTTAGTGGAATTTATTTATAATAATTTGAGGAAAGACAGGATAGCAAAATTAAATATTTGAATTCATAGTTGTTGTTTTTTTAAATGTTATTATTCATATGCATATTTCTTATCATTGTTCATATGCATATGCATTAAATGAAAAAAAAAAAGAATCGGGAAGGCAGCCAGTCTAATGAAAATGAAAAGAACCGGGAAGACAGTCGGCCTAATGAAAATGAAAGAATTGGAAAGGCAGTCGGTCTAATGAAAATGAAAGAACCGGGAAGGCAGCCGACCTAAATGAGGATGAAAGAACGGAGAAGGCAGCCGGTCTAAGATAAAAACATGTCGACATGTGGGAAGACGTTCCCATAATAATAATTCATGCATTGCATATGTTTTAATTATTGCTTTCATTATTGAAATGTTGATGTGTGGTGTGTTATTGTGAATTTATTTATAGATGGATGAGTCTCACACAGAAACAGTTATGGTGATAAGAACCACCTAAATGGTAGATTTTATGATGCAAACCTTATAACGAGGAAATTTCGAGATAATTGATAGGCTTAAGGTGTACCAATAAATAAGAAGAAGAGATGGATAGAGAATAGGACTTATGATATGTGTAGTGATAGTGGAATGCTAGTATCAAGTTGTATGAAATATAAATAATAAAATATTAAAAGACTATTTATACAGATTGAATACTTCTAGTAAATTTAATTCACTGAGCTTGTGAAGCTCATCCCTTATTGTACAATGATTTCAGGAAGCAAGTAGGACAAATAGTCTGATGGGTTGAGAGTTAAACGAAATATTTTTCTGTAAGTCACGTACGTATCAACATCCTCAGACTAATGAGAAAATAAAATAAAAATTTATTTGTAAATATTCATGCATTTTACGTTGTATATTATGTCTAAGTTAATATCAGATTGATGTACCTCCCCTGTTGAGGGTTAAGGATTGATGTAAAAGAAATTCTGTTAATATTATTTTTATTGTTGCATATATGTGTTGTGTTGAGATTTTCAAAATTTAATGACACCATATCGGGGGTGGCTAACCCGGGATGGGTCGTTACAGAGTGTGTATTTACTTAGATCAGATCAAGGTGGTGGTGTAGGTCTTATATCTAACGGACTGATGCCTAACCGTGTGCACATCTGAATCATAGTCATCTCCATATTTTGATTCATGCCCTCTTAAATCTTCTGGTTCACATAGCACTGTTGGCACTCAGTAAAATCTTGTGAAAATTAATCGAATGCAGAGGTAGGAGTGGGCAAAAAGTGCATCCAGATGAGAACCCCCGCCTAGTATGCGTTTCAATCCAGTTGTCATATCCATAATTCCTCCCCTTACTTGATCCACCGGATTCTGTCAACCACGCCTTCTCATCGAAATGGTTTGTGGGATGGATCATCTTTTTATTTCTCTTGCACCACATTAGTATAACTCTCCTACAATGACAAATGAATACATTTCATCAATACACATAGTTAAAAAATTTATAAATGAACATACTAAATATACTTACACAACATACTACTTATGAAACAAAAACTTATTACTTACCACCATGACTTTCGACGTCGTGTCCACAAATTCACCAGTTCCCTTTCTCTGATGTGTTTCTAAAAACACTTTAATATTTAAAGATTGTGACCCAACTTCTTCTTTTGCACATAGTAATGAATTTTATTACTGAAAAATCAAATGAATTATAATAAATAACTAAATATATATTTTTCTAAAGAACGAGTACATCATACTGGTCTCTCCTTGTGTTGCGGTGTACTAATGGATCCCGTCAAATGGTTAAAAATCCCATTTTCAATCCACCTATTCGAAAAGGACACTTTGGAACGCTACTGCCAGGACTCTTGCACCCATATAACACACAACTACTACCAATAATGTTGTCTGAGCCTATGGTCATGCCATTCCTTCCATTTTCTCACATCTTCAGTATGCATAAGTATTTTAACCTTTTTTCTAATCTTGGATAAAAGATTAGAGAGGTCCCTAGTTGCAATGTGATCAAAAACTTTTCTAGCCCGATCTTGAACCTCTTGAGTTTGAAACCTAGAGCTGTCCTGAAAACAACCAAGAAAAATTACTTGAAATCTATTTTTTTTACCCTTGCACATATATTTAATACTTAATAGGGCATTTAATACTTAACAGAAAATAAAATATATTATACTAAAAAGTCTTTCCAAACAACATCTCTCACAGAGTCTGCGTAATGACTCCATGAGGACAAGCACCAGGCAAATGTCGCAAAGCTAAGTGGGAAATAACACACATTACCTTGTCACTCCCAGAGAAAGCCCTATAAACATCGAAGGTGTATTGTCAAAATCATAACAAAACAATAAAAGTAATAAAGACATAACCCCACTTTAAATAAAATATAAAGAGCAGCTCCGGGACATGATAGTCTGTACATTTCACTCGCTCCACAAGGTTTGCTGGGGGATCCAAATTTTGTGTAGGTATTTTCCCAACCCTCTCAGCCTCCTGTACATCTTCATAATCCGTCCCCATATTGGGTTTCCCTTTGTCTACAGTTTCAATATATCTTGACATGTCAATAAATAATTCAACATACATTTAAAGGGTAGTTAAAAAATAAATATATATATACACATATATATATATATATACACACACATATATATATAGACACATATATATATATATACACATATATATATAGTTATATTGACTTTACTCACGGTAGGTCCCAAGTCAATCATGGGCTATCCACTACCTCTCTTGCGACCGATGCCACAACCTATACCTTTCATTTGACTCTCTAGTCACCATCATGTTTCATAAAAAAGTTGGATGAATAAAATTGATATAAATTGTTTAAAAGTGATACAAATATCAAGAGAAATTCATTCAATTCATACAACTAGTACAATATATATCTCAAATATGCATGAATAAAAGTTTTATCATTCACTGATCGACATCTACGTAAGTACTAGAGTTTTCATCATCATCTTCTTCTTCTTCTTCTTCTTCTCCTTCTTCTTTTTACAACACTTCATATTCTTTAGACATATCGTAGAAGTCATGTTCATATGCATCATAATAGCTACCTTTAACACATACACCACTGATCATTGTTTTCTTAAATTTTCCATACACTTGGCTGTAAAACTTAAATCCGTTTACAACATAACCACTATAACACCTCACACGTTTAAAGAGGCCAAGTTCTATTTCTTGAATCCTTTCATTTATGGTTTGGTCGGTTAAAACCTATTACAATAAAAATTATGCATGAATATGTTATCTAATTAATTCAATGTAAATTTTCACATTTTGAAAGTACTATAGAAATTGCTTATAAGGTCAGGAAGTCATGATGCAAATTTTTTCATGAAGCTTCTCTATTTCAATGTCACTAAGAAGGGGTTACTCATGCCTCACCATGTCATCATATTGTCTACATTATTATATGTTGAATTAATATATGCAATTATGGAATGAAAACATTAAAAATAATAATTGAACTAAGTACTTACTCCACATATGGCCAGATCTCCGCACAATTCAATAGAATATATATATCTGCAATTTGATCTCATTCTTATCTAATGCTCTACTTTTCAGATCGCCTAAAGCACGACTGGGTTAATGAAAAACTGAAAGACGATCCTTTAGGTCCACAACCCCCCATCGTCATTGCGATCGAATCGATTCAACTTTATTTGAAAACTCAATTCAAAATATTGGGAGCAAAAATTGGAAACTTCCTATATAATGTAGGACTCAACAATGGAACCTTCTACGCATGCTATATTACGAGCATTTTTTTAACCTATTCATACATTTATTTTTCATATATAGCGATTATAAAATAATTATTAATAGGAAGACACAAAATGCTTTATAAAATGGATAAAGATGGGAAAAGTTTGTTACCTCTCAAAGGGATACATCCAACCGTACTGCAGAAGGCCACAAACTTTAGTTTCGTATGGTAAGTGAACCGATAAATGCTTTATAGAATAAAAAAAAATCATTGGGAAATGTATTCTCAAGTTTACATAGGGTCACCACGATGTTCTTCTTAAACATTTCCATATAGTCAACTCGCAGTTCGGTTACGCATATGTCTCTAAAAAAATGAATGAGTTCTGTCAAAGCATCCCAGATTAAGTCTGACAAAAAGTCACGGAACACCAACGATATTAACCTTTCCATGAAGACGTAGAAATTGTGACTCTTCATGCCATGGAACTTGTACTCATTTACTTTAACACATTGAGCTATATTCAAGACATATCTGTCCAGGAACTTCAACTTTGAAGCCCATTCACACATAACCTTTATCTGAGACTTGTCCAATGTGTAGGTTGCTTTAGGTCTCTTTATTTTCCCATTCACTTCAACCAACTCCAATTGTGGACGCTTACACAACTCCTCATATCTTCTCAAAGGTTTTCTTTGTCTTTCGTGGCTTAGGTATCCATAGTAGTGTTTAAGGCATTATCGAAAACATTTTTTCTCGATATGCATAACATCCAAATTATGGCCAATTAGATTTGTTGATCAGTAAGTCAGTTGCCAAAAGATACTTCCTTTTACCCAGTTATGTTCATTTCCAAATCCAGGAATCACCTATCTTGACCCACTCCTAAAGGTGATTTGTTCGAAAGAGAAAACTATATCTTTCAATTTTTTTCCCATACAGCCAATGCAACGGGAGAGAGTACTCCATTATGTTCTTCTACTTTTTTAAATTGTACTTTTGCTTTCGAAAAACATGATCAATCTGTAATAATTGATGATGATAGTCAAACCAACATTTTTATGACCATGTGGCAATTGTAATGACTTAGTATGCTCCATACAGTAAGGACAAGTTAATATCCCATGAGTACTCCAACCAGAAAGGATACCATACGCAGGGAAGTCACTAACCGTCCATAGAAGTGACGCTTTCATATTGAAATTTTATTTTTTAGATACATTGTAAGTAATAACTCCATCTGTCCATAATATCTTCAACTCATCTACCATTAGCCTTAAATAAACATCTAGATTTTTACTAGGGTGGTTTAAACCTAGATTGATAAAGGAAAAGAAAAGAAACTACTCCTTCATGCACATCTCAGGTCGTAGGTTGAACAGAGTGATAAATACCGACCAACAAAAGTAAGGAGCAGCTGAATGACCAAACGGTGTGAAGTTGTTAGTTAAGAGTCCTAACCTAACATTCCGTGGTTCGGTGCCAAACAATTAGTGTTTATCATCAGAGTGTTTCCACGCCTCACCATCCGTTGGGTAGATTACCATTTCTAGCTTACTATATTTGCCTTCTTTATACTATCTCATGTGTTCAGCAGTGTTTTTAGACATATAAAGCCTCTGAAGCCTTGGTGTGACTGGAAGGTAACGACCTTTTATAGTATGTTTTTTTGCTTCTTATTACCCACTTGTTTAGGTTGAAATCGATTATGGCCACACACTTCACAATTTTTCTTCTTCTTATCTTCCTTGTTGTACAACATACAATCATTTGGACATGCATGTATCTTCTTATACCCAAGTCCTAACCCTTTCATCATCTACTTGGATTGGTAAAAGTTTTTAGGAAACTTCTCATTTTCCAATAACATACTCTTGATTATTGACATTAACTGATTGTAACAGTTCTCAAACATATTGAAATCAAATTTACAATTCAATAGTTGAAAGATTACCGATAAGTTAGTATGCTTTTTGCAACCCTCCGACAAAGGCTCATCAACATCTCTTAACATATCATAGAGCTTTGTAGTATCAGGATTTGGCTCCTCTTCCGCATCCCAATTAAAATCTGGCCCAAGAGCATCCATTACCATGTCCCCAATCTGATTTGTTTCTCCAAAACCTTCTCTACATATCCAAATGATTTTGTCGACGATTCCCAACCTAATTAGCTTCCCTATGAAAAGACCAACACTTATACTAATTAATAAAACTCTTTTTTATAGGTTCAGGGTAACCTTATATCAAGTTAGGAAATTCTTAGGTGAAGTCAAGAAATTCTTGCACTCTGAGCTCAAACTCCCATTATAGAGCATTATCCACAACCCGATGGTCCATCCAACTCTGGTCAACTGACATCATTTCATCGACTAAAACAAAATCAAACATCAAAGTTATTTTCATTTCCAACTAATGCATGTTGCTGCTCAATAACTTTCAGAGAGAATATAAAATACTCTCGAACTATCTTATTTTACTCTGATGACTAGTAAATTGTTGAAGAAGGTTTGTGAGGGGTATTTGGCATATGTGGTGGAATCTAGCAAGGAGAGTAGGAAGTTAGAAGAAATCTTAGTAGTGACAGATTTTTCTGATGTAGTTCTTGATGAGTTGTCTAGGTTGCGTCCCAATAGGGAGATTAAATTTCTCTATTGATGTGATACCAGGTTCATCACATATAGTTAATAGCACCCTAAAGAATGACACTAACTGAATTAAGATAGTTGAATGTACCATTTTAAGAATGTTTGGATAAACAATTCCTCAGACCTAATGTAATTGAGGAGCCCACGTAGTGGTTGTGAAGAAAAAAAAGATGAAACGATGAAATTGTGTATAGATTACAAATAGTTGAATAAGAACAAATATCTTTTATCCAAGATAAATGAATTGTTTGAGTAGTTTCAAGGAATGAGAGTGTTTTCTAAGATAAACCTGAGATCAAGTTATCACCATTTGAGGAGGGAGAAGGAAGATGTGCCTAAGACTAATTTTAAGACACGTTATGGTCATAAACTTCTTGTGATGTCATTTGGATTGACTAATGTTCCAAAAACATTCATGGACTTGATGAATCGAGTGTTTAAACTATATCTTAACAAGTTTATGATTGTATTTGACTTTCTGATATAATCTAAGAAGAAAGAACAACATGTGAAACATTAGACAGTGTGTTGGAGATTTTGAGGAGAGAGAAATTATATGTAAGGTTTTCTAAGTGTGAGTGTTGGCTAAATGAAATAACTTTCTTGGAACATGTAATATCGAGAAATGATATAACAGTTGATCTCCAAAAGGTAGAGGTAATGTTAAGTTGGCAGAGACCAACTAATGTGACTGAAATTATAATCTTCTTTGGGTTAGCTGGTTATTATAGAAGATTCTTTCAGAATTTTTTCTATTATTATAATATTTTTGAATAGATTGACCATGAAAGATGTGAGATTTGTATGGTGAGGGAAGTGTGAGAAAAATTTCCAATTACTAAATGAGAAATTGACTACAGGTCCAGTATTGGTGTTTCCTTCTGGTGATGAAGAATTTGTGGTGTATAGTGATGTGTCTCATCAATGATTTGGATATGTGTAACATGGAAAAGCTATGGCCCATGCTTCTAGGTAATTGAAAAATCATCAAAGAAATTACTCTACCCATAGTTTAGAGTTGGCTGCCATAGTGATTACTTTAAAGATTGGAGACATCATCTGTATGGAGCCACTTGAGAGATATTCATTGATCATAAGAGTTTAACATACTTACCTACCCAAAGAGAGTTGAGTTTGAGGCAAAGATGGTGAATGGAGTTGATTAGTAACTATGATTGTACAATTCACTATCATCTAGAAAACGCGAAGGTGATAGCTAATGCATTGAGTAGAAAGTCTACAAGAAGGTTAACTGCTATTGGGAGTCCTGATGTGAAATTGATGAGAGATTTAAAAGAGATAAGAATGAAGTTGAATATCAGCGATAGAGGATCAAGGTTAACGATTATGGTTGTACAGTTATCCATAATAAAAATGTTTTAGAGATGTAAGGTAGAGATGAAGAGATAGAAAAGATTAAGCATGGAATGCTTACCTGAAAGCATTTAAGTTCAAAATTTGAAATGAGGTTATTTTAGTATTGGAACATGGAAATTGTGTTCCCAAGATTGCGAAGTTGAGAAAGGAGATAATGAGAGAGGCACATGATGATGTAGATCCGATACAACCAAGTAACAATAAGATGTATAGAGGATTGAGACAGAATTTCTGGTGGTTAGGAATGAAGAGGGATATAGCTAAGATTGTGAGGTTGTATGGAGCACCATTAAGCATAGTGTCAAATAGAGATGCTAGATTTACATCTTGGTTTTGGAAAGCCTTTTAGAAAGCCATGGGTACACGGTTACAATTTAATATAATCTTTCATGCTCAGACAAAAAGGATTATTATAGTACTAAAAGATAAGTTAAGGGCAAATGTGATGAGTTCTCAGTAAGTTGGGATGCTTAGATGCCATCGATTGAAGTTGCTTATAATAAATAGTATCAAACTAGTATTGGGATGGCACCGATTGAAACAATGTATGGTAGAAGGTGTAGAACTCCAGTATGTTGGGAAGAAATGGGAAAGAGAAATATATATATGGTCCATCAATTATTGAGTTAACAGCTAAGAGGATCAATTTGGTTAGAGAGAACCGTAAAGCAATACAGAGTAGACCAAATAGTTATGTTAATAATAAAAGAATACCTCTTGAGCTTCAAGTAGGTGATTGGGTGTAATTGAAAAATATCTCAACGAAAAGGTGTACTGAGATTTAATCAGGAAAGGAAAGCTGAATCCGATGTATGTGGGGCCCTATGAGGTTGTTCAGAAAGATTGAGCTTATATCCAAGTACCAATGAGAATTTTAGACACAAGTCTTGTATAGTAAAATAATTGAAAATCATCTTGACAAGATGCCCAGGTGGTGATCTTCCAAACACCCAAGTCTAGAATGACTTGTAAAGATTTGGAATCGAAAACAGGAACAGAAATCAAAGAAAGAAAGAAAACAAGCGATTTGTTATCGCAGTTCGACAATAGCCTACGTCCCTGTGAGTTCCTCTGAACTCTCTGCACTAAATCAATGATTTTTTACAATCTAGCAACCCTCTTCAAGAAACCTTAAGTTCTTAAAGAAACCAAGAAGAGAAGAAAGAAGATGATAAGAACTATTACAATGCTCTCTATCTAATCTATACTCTTCTCTCTTTACAACTAACCTCACTACAATGAGTCCCTCTTGTGTTGTGTCTTTACACTCTCACATAATTCTCTTTTGTATGTCTGTCAGTCTTTATAATTGATCTCAAATTATGTCACAATTTTAATGAGAATAAAGCTATGTGACCTTTTATATAGTGCACCAACTTATGTCCAATCTTGAGAGTCAATTTCCACCCTTAGATCTTGATGACCACTCAACAATGGCCCTCCATCAATCCTAAATGATGCTGTGCATTTTATCCTTGCACCTATGCACTTAACAAGAGGCTAAATCAAGTGGAATATGTGTGCCTCAGTGTACCTAGCGCCTAGGCACTGAACAGGGCATACTGCGGCGCTAGGCAAAAAACCATTTTCACCACTTTCTGAGCGCCACGGCCTTGGTGAGGGAGAGGTGTGGTGCTGGCCTTCCTTCTGCACCTCCCTTGCTAGGCACTATAGCCTAGGAGGAGGAGGGCTGCAGTGCACACCAAAGCTGGGCCCCTCACAGCTGTGCGCACTTCTTTGTCTTGCTGGATAGAGGTGTGCACACACACCTAAAGTGATGCGCACACTTGTGTGCACTCATTTAACATGCTGAAATTCATTTTTCCATCTCTTATTTAACCTTGACAAGATGCCCAAGTGATGATCTTCCAAACACCCAAGTCTAGAATGACTTTTAGAAATAATTTCAGCAATCAAACACAAGAACAGAAAATCAAAGAAACAAAGAAGACAAGTAATTTGTTATCGAGGTTCAGCAATGTGCCTACGTCCTCGTGAGTTCCTCCAAACTCTCTGCACTATCTTAAATGGTTCTTACAAGTTACAGCAATCCCCTTTCAAGAAACCACAATGTTCTTGAAGAAATCAAGAAGAGAAGAAAGGAGATTACAATGCTCTCTTTTCTTTACAACCAGCCTCTCTACAAAGAGTCCCTCTTGCATTTATGTTTCTCACACAATTCTCTCTTGTATTTCAATTGATCTCACAATGTCACAAACTTGTGTGTCTCTAACCTTTTTATGTGTGAAGAATGAGGCTAAAGAACCCCTTTTATAGCCATTCACTTCTTGGACATTCTTGTGAATCAATCTCCACCCTTTGATCATGATCTCCTTTTAATCTTAGCCCTTCAACATCCTCCAAGTGGTGCTGTGCATTTGGTATTGTGCACACACACTTTGGAGAGCCTTTAAGCCTGTTGCCTATGGGTGCAGTAGTGTGCCTGGCGGTGCGGCACTCAGCAGGGCGCGATGAGGCGCTGAGGCAGAGTGTGCTTGCACGCACACTGGGTGATGCGCCACGAATGGCTAAGCGGTGCAGTGCTGGTCCTGCCCCAACAGTACCCTTGCTGGACTATGCGCCACTGGTGGATGGCTGGTGCTCTGCTGGAGCAGTCCTGGAGCTTACCTTCAGGACAGCGCAGTGCTGGAGAGGGGGCGGTGCACCACTGGTGCACACTGATGCTGCCCAGTAGTGCACACACTCCATTAGCTTGTGTGCAGAAGTGCACACACCAGTGTGCCTAGCCTTCTCTTACTCCAAATTGATGCACACATATGTGTGTAGCCTTCTAACTTGCTGAACTTTAATCTTCCATCCTTGGTTTAGATTTTAACCATCTTTGAACCATGGTTGGACCTGTGCAAACCTTAGACAAATACCAACAGCTTATATGTCCCAAACAAGTGTGCTAAAGGGCTACCTTCTCTATCTCAGCCATCAATCTTGCTGCTTGACCCTTGATATCTGTGTCTCAGATCATCTTATAGAGACTATCCTTCATTGCTGCTTTGATCACTATCAAAGAGCTCTTGGTTACCTTGATCTTTCCTCCCTCTGCTTTATAAGTGTACCCCATGGAATCCAGCTGCCCAAATGAGATCAAATTCCTCTTCACATCCGGAAGATACCTAACATTCCTCAGCAACTTTACCATTCCATCAAACATCCTCAACTGGATGTCTCTTATCCCCCTCACTTGGCAAGAAATATCATTCCCCAAGAAAACCTTTTCATCATTGGTTTCCTTGAAATTCTTGAACCAATCCCGGTGAGGGCACATGTGATGAGTGCACCCGGTATCCAAGATCCATTTCTTGCTGCCTTCTTACCTCTTGCTCACATTCGAGCACACAACAAAAACATCACCATCTTACTGTTCTGTTTTGGCAACTGAAGCCTCTTCATTCTTGGTATAGCTTCTTCCAATATCCTTTATCTTCTCCTTGTAATCTTTCTTGACATGACCCTCTTTATGGTAGTAGAAACATCTCCCATGGCTCTCTTCTCTACCTCTATCCTGATAGTAGCCATATAAGTTGCTGTGCACTCTCCCATGGCTCTCTCCTCTACCTTTGTCTCGGTAGTAGCCATGCATGTTGCTGTGCACTCTCCCATGGCTCTCTCCTCTACCTTTGTCCCGGTAGTAGCCATGTATATTGTTGTGCACTCTCCCATGGCTCTCTCCTTTACCTCTGTCCTGGTTGTAGCCATGGATGTTGCTGTGCACTCTTCCATGGCTTTCTCCTCTACCTCTGACCCCGTAGTAGCCATAGATGTTACTGCCATGCCGAGTTGCTGGCCTTCTTCTAATTAACAGCCCTTCTCCAGTTGATGCACTCCTCATCTTGGCATCAAAATCATCTTACAACTATTTCTTAGGATCAAATTTAAAAGCAAAGATTCGTTTATAAAGGTACCTTTTATTAGGGAGAGTCTTGGCAAGAAACAAATCATCTAGTTTCTTCCAAATTGCAACTGGATCTTCAAGTCTCTGCACTCCCTTGTGAGATTATCTGACATGTGCAAGAAGATGGTGCTGTAAGCTATCTTCTTCATCTCATTCCACTGGTCCTCCGTGGTACTTGCTGGAAAAGCGTCATCTCCTCCAATTGCCAAGCCCACCTTTTGTTGCACAAGAACAGCCTTGATCTTCCGCTTCCATAGGGAAAAATCTCCTTTTTCATCAAACTTCTCAACCATGAAGTTTGAAGCCATCTTGCAGAGATGATCCTAGATTTGTGTAGCACCCACAATTTCCCTCCAACTTCTTCTAAATCTAAAGAACATAGATCGAAGATTGATCTCAATACCGTTCTTGAATCAACCTCAAGAACACGATCAGATCTTGAGATTTACTCCGTTGTTGAATCAACCTCAAGAACATGATCAGATATTGATCTTAACTCCGTCCTTGATTCACCTC
Source organism: Bretschneidera sinensis (assembly GCA_023935145.1). Classification (NCBI taxonomy): domain Eukaryota; kingdom Viridiplantae; phylum Streptophyta; class Magnoliopsida; order Brassicales; family Akaniaceae; genus Bretschneidera; species Bretschneidera sinensis. The sequence goes on from CM043704.1 coordinate 68,086,063, forward strand.
AAGAACATGATCAGACATAGATCTTAACTCCATTCTTGAATCACCCAAGAAGTTGACCTCCAATTCTTGGAGTCTTGACTCCGTCACCTTCTTGTTCTTGCTCCGATACCCGCTAATCTTGGCTCTAATCCTGTTGTCCAAAGCTTTAATACCACTGTTGGTGGAATCTCTTCCAGCTCTAATACCACTATTGGAAATCACCTTGACAAGATGCCCAGGTGGTGATCTTCCAAACACCCAAGTCTAGAATAACTTGTAAAGATTTGGAATCGAAAACAGGAACAAAAATCAAAGAAAGAAAGAAGACAAGCGATTTGTTATCGAGGTTCGGCAATAGCTTACGTCCCCATGAGTTCCTCTGAACTCTCTGAACTAAATCAACGGTTCTTTACAATCCAACAACCCTCTTCAAGAAACCTCAAGTTCTTGAAGAAACCAAGAAGAAAAGAAAGAAGATGATAAGAATTATTACAATGCTCTCTATCTAATTTATACTTCTCTCTCTTTACAACCAGCCTCACTACAATTAGTCCCTCTTGTGTTTTGTATCTTTGCACTCTCACACAATTATCTCTTGTATATATGTCACTCTTTACAATTGATCTCAAATTATATCACAATGTTAATGAGAATAAAGCTAGGTGACCTTTTATATAGTGCAGCAACTTCTTGTCCAATCTTGAGAGTCAATCTCCACCCTTAGATTTAGATGACCACTCAACCATAGCCGTCCATCAATCCTAAATGATGATGTGCATTTTAACCTTGCATTCATGCACATAACAAGAGGTTGAATCAAATGGAATATGTGTGCCTCAGTGTGCCTAGCGCTTAGGCACTGAATAGGGCATGCTGCGGCGCTAGGCAAAACACCCTTTTTCACCACTTTCTGGACGCCGCGACCTTGGTGAGGGAGAGGTGTGATGCTAGCCTTCCTCTTGCACCTCCCTTGCTAGGCACCGCAGCCTGGGAGGAGGAGGGTTGTAGTGCACACTGAAGCTGGACCCCTCACAGCTGTGCGCACTTCTTTGTCTTGCTGAATAGAGGTGTGCACACACACCCAAAGTGATGTGCACACTTGTGTGCACTCCTTTAACATGCTGAAATTCATTCTTCCATCTCTTGTTTAAACCTTAAACATTGTTTAAACCTTAGACAAATATCAACAATTTCATTAGTTTAAGTTCTGTGGCGGAATAAGGATGTTGAAAAGATGACGTGAAAGTGTGAGAAAATTATGAAGAAATACTAATCACATTTGTTTCTAAAGTAAAGTAAGGAAATTTCGGAGACGAAATTTTTATAAGGTTGGTAGATTTGTAATACCCGTAATCGTAAAGTAAAAGTAAAGAAGTAATTTAATAAATATGACATGAAATTAAATTAATAGATTTACGTGAAGGATTTAGTATTGAATAAAATAATTCTTTTGAAAAAAAATCTGGACCTATGGGAGAGTAGTTACAAAGAAAAAGAGAAAAAAATAATAATTTGGATGTCCAGGTCCAGCAAAAGAAAGAAAAAAGAAAATAAAAATATATATTATATTTGAAAAAAATATATATAATTGTACAACACCTGGATGTCCAGGTGTTGCAAGATTGAAAGTGAAGAGTCGTATGTATTGCAGTTGTGCGTAATGCACAGTGAAAAGCGGTCGGCACTGCTTAAAATTTTTTCCTATAAATTGATTTTTTATCGAATCCTGTTTTGTTCCTTCCTTTTTCAATTCAAACTACTCTATTTCTCAAAGCACTTAGGGATCTAAAGAAAGGTTGAAAAGCAAAATTTTGAAGAAGTTTACTACGGAATTTCATAGGGAGTCATGAGAAGCTATCAGAAAAATAGAAGGTAATATCATAATGTTTATTTTTGGATTTATAGCATTCATGAAATTTCCCCGATTTCAAAGTGGGAATTTTTAAAGGGTGTGGTTTATAATGAATTGAAGAATAAATTAGAAACTTAATATAAATATGATGTCAGGTGTTGACAATCAACAACCGAGGGAAATTCTGAGAGGAATGGAAAAAGAAAGGAGGTAATCCACAGGTAGCTTTAAGTGCTACGTGGTGAGTTGGATTTACTTTAAGTATTCTAAATAAAAAATCAAATATCTAGTGATAACATTAAATTTAAATTATTAGTTTATATTTTGGTGATAGATAAAGATTTGGTTGATAGATATGATCTGAATAGTGGACACGTAGAAAAATTATTATGTGAGAAGAAGTATTATTAGAATAATGAGTTGATTTAATAATGTTGGTGATAAATAAATTCTTGATGAGCTATGTTGATGTTTTGATATGAATTATGAGGGGATAAAATTTAGTAGATTTTGACAAGCTTTGATGGATGATTTGATGTGATTTGGGATGAAATTTAGTAGATCATAACAAGCTTTAATGGATGATATGATGTGATTTATGAGGAGAGGAATTTAGTAGAATTTATTTGAGAAAAATCAGGATAGACAAAATTAAATGTTTGAATTCATGTGTGTTTTTTTTTATGTTATTGTTCAGATGCATATTTCGTATCATTGTTCATATGCATATGCATTAAATAAAAAGAAAAAAAACCGAGAAGGCAGCTGGTCTAATGAAAATAAAAGAACCGAGAAGGCAATCGGTCTAATGAAAATGAAAGAACCGGGAAGGTAACCGGTCTAAATGAGAATGAAAGAACCAGGAAGGCAGCTGATCTAAGATAACAACATGTCGACATGTGGGAAGACATTCCCATAATAATAATTCATGCATTGCATCTGTTTTAATTATTGCTTGCATTACTGAAATGCTGATGTGTGGTGTGTTATTTTAAATTTATTTATAGATGGATGAATCTCACAGAGAGAGACAATGAGAGAAGACATAAAATTACGAGGTGATAGTAATTATTTAAAGGTTAGACTTTACACTGTAAACCTCATTACGAGGTAATTATGAGATAATTGATGGTTTTAAGGTGGACCAATAAATAAGAAGAAGAGATTGATAGAGAATAAATCTTTTGACATGTGTAGTGATAGTAAAATGTTAGTATCAAGTTGTGAGAGATATAAATGATTAAATATTGAAATACCATTTATATAATTGAATACTTTTAATAAATTTAATTCAATGAGCTTGTGAAGCTCACCCCTCATTGTACAATGATTTCAGGTAGCAGACATGACAAATAGTCTAGTGGCTTGAGAGTCAGACAAAATCATTTTTTGTAAGCCACGTACGTGTCAACATCCTCAGACTAATGAGAAAAGAACATAAAAATTTATTTGTAAATATTATGCATTTTACATTGAATATTATGTTTAGTCAATATCAGATTGATGTATCTCCCCTGTTGAGGGTTGAGGATGGATGTAAAAGAATTTTTGTTAGTATTATTTTTACTGTTGCATATATGTCTCGTGCTGGGATTTTCAAAATGTGACAACACCGTCTCGAGAGTGGCCAACTCGGGATGGGTCGTTACAGTCCACACTGGACAATCCAAAGAATATTTAAACACAAACACTTTAATTGCAAACATGTTAACTGGGAAGTAACAGGAGCATTTGCAACGCTCAATAATCTCTAGACGCTCAATCTAAGGGTAAGACCTAAATTAAGATCTCCATTCACGTGAAATTCAAAATTTGGCAGAGCTTCCCCTAAATTTTGAACTTCCTCAAAATTTTCAAGTTCCAAAGAAACCTGTATTAATTCAACCAATCCAACCCTATAAACTAGCATACAAACAAACTAACTGACATACTAACTAACCAACACACAAACAATAATTGTAATTTGCTCACAACACACTAACTAACTAACATACTAACATACAAACTAACTAGCTAACGTAAACAAACTCACAAACCCACCACCCCTACACCCACCCCAACAACCGCACACCCCCATGCACACATATACACAGAAACTAATAAACCAAGCATTTAAAATATATATAAGTCAATATCACTTAATTGTACCTTAAACCATATAATAGTTTGTTGCATAGCTAACACATTTACTCAATAAAAGTCCCTTAATAATTGTAACTTTGTTATGTTAATAAAAAAAATAAAGAGTCCACAATTAGATTAACAAACTCAAGTCTTAGAAACGTAATTAGTGGAGATGTAATCGAGAAGCTCAAGAGGCACTTGAGGAGAAAATTGGGAGTGATGAAACTTTGCAAGAAAGCAAGATGCAAACACTTTTAAATAACCAAAACTGACTCAAACCATAATGAAAATAACATGCACGCATGCACCCCCCCCCCCCCCCCCACATACACCTTCCATGCACGCACACATGAACACATCACAAACCCAGCCACCCTCCATGCACGCATACATGTACACATACACAAACCAACCCATCCACACTCCACACACAGGCACACACACCCACCCCCACACACCTATCCCTACATACCCACCCCTAAACACCCAATTTCTTAAAAACAAACAATTTGGGCAAACTATTCTTTAACATACTAAGCATTTAACATATATAATTTTGAATGTCTAACATCTAACATACAAACCAACATGAAAAAATACTAACAAATATTTGAGAAATTTACATTTTAATTAAAATCAATTTATACAAACAATCTAATTTTTTTATAAAAAAAAAAAGAAAAATTTGGACAAACTTAATTTCTTTAACATATTCTATGATCCAAATGTGGCTTAACGACCTCATTTTTTGGGTGAAAAATATCTCTTTTGTAAATGATGTAAATTTAGTTGATTTTATGGATTTTATTTCCTATAATTAGTGTTTGGTCATGGGTTGCACCCCTTTAGTGGCTTTTTTTTTTCAATTTTCATTTATAAAAAAAAAACTAAGTAATATACTAAACATCTAACATATATAGTAATTAACATCTAACATGCTAACAACCATTAAAAAAATACTAACATTTGAAAAATTTACATTCTAATTAAAATCATTTAAAGAAATAACCAAATTTCTTTCAAAAATAATAACTTAGACAAACCTAATTTCCTTAACATACTAAACTGTAACGACCCATCTCGGGCGAGCTCTCCCTGAGGCTGTGTCATTACGTTTTAGTTCCAAGTACTACACATATATGCAACAATTACTACATCATCCACTGAAAAATATTTACAAAACATTTTCCTCAACTCTTATAAGAGGAGTTACAACACTTTCACATATAATATTCACAAAATAAACTCATTAATTTACAACTCATGGATATAACTTCACCAACTTCTCATATATAGTCATTTCAATCATATTATAAATCATACTTCTATCAAGTCATCAAATTCATACATGATAAGTGCTTAAATAGTCATATTTAAGCCCCTTAATTTACATTTGTTAAGTAACTTATTTATCTATTTCTATGGATTTTATTTCATTTTCGTGTTTTATGTGTTTTCCACAGGACTTGGACAAAAAAGTAATAATTTGGAGCTTTTAGAAGCAAAAGTCAAGTTCTACCATCCAGCAAGGTGTGCTCGAGCGCAGCTCCCTTGAGATCGAGTGCACTTGAAGAAGGCTCTAGCGCACACATGCGCTCTAGCGCATACCACATATGCTTAAGCACAATCACTCTAGAGGCGGCAAAGCCAGAGTTGGAAAGAAGTCTTCTGACTCCAAAAAGGAATTAGGGTTTCGAGACACCATGAAGACCCTATAAATAGCCCTGTAAAAACACATAACACACATTTTTTGTTCTAGATTCGAAGTAGAGAGCTTAGGAGAGGAATTGACGACTCGTCTCCCGAGTCTTCTTCGGTTTTAGTTTTCTATTTTTATTTCATTATGTTTAGAATATTTAGTTTACTTAGTATGCTTAACTAAACTCCTATAGGGCTCGATTGAATCCCTAGTTATGCTTTACCACATATTCATTCATTGATATCTTTGCTATAGCCTTGTTAGAATATTTAACTTGATTAATACCTGTTTGTATTTACATTTCTCATATGTATGTGCCTGATCAACGTATACATGTGGTATGGATAGGTTAGTCGAATCAATTTGGATGACTGAGTCCTGGGTTCGAAATTAGTAACAAGAGATATCCACACCAGATTCCTGAGTTAATCAACATGGGAAACAGAGAGCGGACCAAGCCCTAGGTCCCGTGTGGTTGCCGATCTCCACAGCCCTCATGCTCTCGTAAGGAACAACTCAGTATACACCCATATTGAATCCCTTAAGAGAGAAAAGAGTTAGAGTATACACCATGCCTAACTCGTTGCATAGGGAGATCAATAGCCTAAGGTGTGGGCCAAGCCCTTAGGTTGGCAACCATTAGATATTCATGATAAGGCTAGAGCACTGAAACCTTAGTTAGTGGGAAAGCATAATTAGTGGTGGATATCGTGGCTCTATGATCTCATTATTGTTATTTACTCACAATCAAATTACTATTTCTATTTTTAACTTGAAGAAACTAATTCTAAAACGAAATTCACCAATCCCTGTGGAAATGATCTCGCACTTGCACACTATGCTACCATAGACCTTGTGCACTTGCAAGTAAAACTAGAACAGTTATTTGCATTTTTTTTTATCTGTAAATAAAATTTTTATTGACCAAAAACTTTACAAAAATACACTGGGCATACCCAGGAGATTTACAAGGAGCGCAAATATAGAAATAAAGGCAAAGCTACATACAAAGCAGCCTAATCTAGACTAGATCATACAAAAGAGCTAGGCAAGCCCAATAAGTATACTATGCTTGAACCAAGGACAACCACAGAAGCATACAAGCTGGGCTTGAAGCAATAGCCTAATACATAGATTCACTGGGCATACCCAGGAGAAAGAAATATAGCTTACAACCAAAGGAGAAACAGCAACCCATGGAGGCAAAACAAAACATGGCATGCTTACAAGTCCTCTAATCAGTCACAACAGCAGCCTAAGGTTAAGGCAAGTAGCATATACAACCCTATAAATTACAATTTGAATTTTCTTAATTAGACTGGATGGGTTCACTGCAGCTTGGTCAAACAGCTTAGCATTTCTGGCCAGTCAAATGTGGTACACAGAGTAGGCTAAGGCAATCCTTTTGGCAATAGCAGGGGGACCAGTACCCTTGACTCTTAGAGTCCATTTAATTTCACTTTGAATTGAAGACATTTGTCTTCTCCATCCGAGCCATTCTTTTATAGAGTTCCATGTACCCAGGTTATTTGCATATTTATTTAAGTAAATAATCACCCAACAAGTTTTTGGCGCTGTTGTCGGGGATTGCACTAAATTTCTTTTTAGAATTAACTTCTCATTTAATTTAATTATTGTTATTTCCTTTTTTTTAATTCTTAATCATTATGTTTATCTTATTTTTCGCTTCATTAAAAACCCTAATAAATATCTTTTTCTCTGTTTCAGGTACACTAGGAGAGTCCTCTGTACCACTTGCGATCGAGCACAATTGAGGCAGAGAGTCATCCGAGCAGCAGTATTTGACTGTTGCACTCACATATCTGGCGCTGATTCATGCATGGACTATGGTCCAACAACCCAACAGTCCTTCCCTTTGATCCCGAGCTTGAGAGGTCTATCCAACAAAGGTTTAGAGATAACTCGGAAGAGGTAGGAGAAGGAGTTGAGGAAGAGATACTAATGGCAGAACAGATAGCTGAACAACAACCACCTGAACGGAGGTTGATGAGTCTTAAATATTGCATATTTAAGCCCTTTAATTTATATTTCTTAGGTTCTTAATTTGCATTATTTCACTTTATATTATGTGTTTTCTATGTTTTCTGTATTTTTATAGGTTTGTGGAGAAAATGAAGCATTTCTGGAGATATCAAGCTTCAAGAGCAAAGGCTGAGGATGCATAGTGCGATCGATCACACGAGATATGCGATCGAGCGCACCTACGCTCGAACGCACTTACCTACGAACGAGCGCATGATCAATATCCCACATCGAAATATTTGCAGTTCAGTGCATCTGCGATCGATCGTAACAGACATGCGATCGAGCGCACAGGCGATCTTGCGCACAAGACTGTGATCGAGCGCAACTGCGATCGATCGCACTATTCTGCGATCGAGCGCACTCAGGGCAGTATCCCACATCGAATCTGAAACCTATAGTGCTTCGAAACTCCCCCTATATAAACACCATCTGACTTCATCATTCAGGGTGCAATTCCTGAGCCATTCGGTGTAATCTGGTAGACATCTGCTAGTATTCTGGTGGATCCCGAAAGCTTTGCTACCACGAGGGGAAGTGCCACCCAACAGCAAGTGGAATTTCTCCCATGTAAAGTAATTTATTTCTTTTTAGTTTAATGTTTAGCACTTTTATTATGAACTCTAGTTTCATGACTATGAGTGACTAGAATCTTCAAACTAAGGTTGAAGATGAAGCCCTGCCGTTGTTTGGCATAGTAATTTCAGATTTGTTTGTTCAATTCTAATTTTTTTATAGTATAAATGTTCTGTCAATTATTTGAGTAGAATCTTATGATTGATTGCGTTTAAATTGTTCTGTTGGATGTTCCTTGTGTTTCATCTGATGAATACATCAAATTGTTTTTGATTAAATTGAATTTCCTTTGTGATTTGTTAAAAGCGGATACATTGGATGCTTTTGGTTTAATTGGGATATTTGTTGTTTTTTGTTTTAAGTTGGATTCATGGAATGTTTTGATAGGCTATTTTTATTAATATATATGCTTAACTTTGGTGGGGTGGATTCAGAAACCTTAGTGTCTTTTTATCATTTGTTTTAAACCAATTTAGTTTAGTTTTTATTTGTTTTGCAACATATAATACAAAATTCGAAACTAGGTTAAAATAGGGTTAGTTTAGATAAGATTATCTTTTCACAACACAATTCCTTGTGGATTCGACCTCGCACTTGCACACATTATATTGCAAACGATTCGTGCGCTTGCGAGTAATTTAAAACTCACAACAAGTTTTTGGCACCGTTGCCGGGGAGTTATTTGGTTTGTGAAATTTTTATCTGAATTAATTTTATTTTTCTACTAGTTAGTTAGCATTATTTGTTTGATTTTTCATTTTGGAAATTTTATTTTATTTTATTTGTTTCTATTTGCATTGTTAAATAACCAAAAAAAAACATTTTTATAAGTTTCTGCTGGTTAGGTTATTTTAGTGTTTTCTGTGTGGTATATGCTTGGTCGGAGATCCTTGAATTTAGATTTGATACATTTAGATCCCGACTTAGAAAGAACTCTTAGGAGACAGAAAAAAACATTAGTTGAAAGAGAGACAGTTGAAATGGGAGAAAATTTTAGGAATACAAATCATCCTGAACATGTAGAGCAACCTAGAGCTTGGAACGTGGACTCCACTACATCCTCTAAGGATTAGTTCGCACTCGCTGCGACCAATTCATCTTCTTGCATAGTGTTGCCACCTACCAATGCCACCCATTTTGACTTAAAACCCCATGTCATCCAACTCCTACCCTCATTTCATGGCTTAGATCTTGAGAACCTTTATAGTCATGTGAAGAAGTTCAAAGATATTTGTGCTACATTCAAATTCCAAAACTTCTCTGAGGAGTCTGTCCATCTTCGACTCTTCCCTTTTTCTCTTCATGATAGAGCTAGGGCATGGTTGGATTCCAACACGCTCGGGTCTATTACATCTTGGGAAAACCTGCTTAGTGAATTTTATCATAAGTGTTTCTCAATGTCTAGAGTGAATGAGTGCCGAAAGGAGATTAGTTCTTTCATTCAGGACGAGGATGAGAAGTTCTCTGAGAGCTAGGAGCGCTTCAAAGAGTTACAGATCAGATGCCCTCCACATGGATATGAAAAGTGGAGACTCGTTCAATTCTTCTACCAAGGGTTGACTCAACCCAACTGTAGCATGATCGAGTCTATGAATGGGGGGGGCATTCTTAAGTCTGACGGGAGATGAAGCATACAACGCATTGGACAAGTTGTCCAATAACTCGCAGCAGTGAGATTTTTCAAGCTGTCGAGATAAGTCCGTTCGTGCTCCCAAGAAAGGAGGCATCTATGAGGTCAGGGAAGACGCTGACTTGAGGCTAAAGTTAGATGCTCTCACTAAGAAGATTGACACTCTCACTGTGGGCCAATCCATCAATGCTGCCAATACATTCCATGTTGATAGCTGTTCCATCTGTGCTAGTCCCATACATCTAGCATAGAATTGTCCATCAATGCCGGCTTTTGCCGAGTATCCTATGGAACAAGTAAATGCTTTCAATGACTATCGGAGGCAGTCGAATGGATCATACTCCGAGACATACAATCCAGGGTGGCGGAACCACCCAAATTTTTCATGGAAGCAGAACCAACCAATGAATCAGGGAGAAGCCCCTCATCATGCTCACAATAAGTATCCTCCCAGATTTTCCCCACAAATTCCTATTCATAGTCGTTCTGCCCATCCAGCACCATCACCTGCTTACCAAACACCCACTCAAACACCAGCACCAGTTTCACAGTCGCTAGAGGACACCCTTAAGGAGTTCATGAAGACGAATAGCCAAAATATGAGTGATGTGAGGAGTGCAACAGTGGTAAACACCCAAGCAATTGCCAAATTGGAGAGTCAAATAGGGCAAATTGCAAGTCACTTAGGTTAGAGAGAGAAAGGAAAGTTCCTCAGTCAACCCGTGCCCAACCCAAAGGGACAATTTATGGTTGAAAATTCTTCAAATCTTATGCACGGGGAGGAACAAGTGAAATCGATTGTTACACTAAGGTCTGGGAGACAAGTGGACAATCGAGTAGAAGAGACCCCTGCTGTGCAGCAAGGTGAAGAAGGTGGCAATAAGGAGAAGAGAGATGCTAAGCCATCTATAGTCACACCTACTGTAAAGGACCCTCCTAGGTCATTTATACCTAAAGTGCCCTACCCCGAGAGATTACAGGTGCTTAAGAAAGGAGGGAAGTATGAGGAAATTTTGGAGGTATTCAAGCAAGTCCAAATCAATATCCCATTTTTGGATACCATCCATCAAGTGCCATTATATGCTAAGTTTTTAAAGGACTTGGTCACTATCAAGAGGAGGACGAATGTCCCAAAGAAGGCATTTTTGACCGAGCAGGTTAGCTCAATCCTTTAGTGCAAGCTACCCATCAAGTATAAGGACCTGAGGTGTCCTACCATTTCTTGCACGATAGGAGTCAGCCAGATCGAGATAGCTCTATTGGATCTAGGAGCAAGTGTGAATCTTCTGCCTTACTCAGTCTATCTGCAGTTAGGGTTAGGAGAATTAAAGCCCACAAATACAACGCTTCAATTGGCTGACAGGTTAGTGAAAATACCATAGGGAATAGTTGAGGACGTTTTGATAAAAGTAGATAAGTTCTATTTCCCCGTGGATTTTATTGTGTTTAACACAGAGCCGGTTTAGAATGTAAGGATTCAGATACCAGTTATTCTAGGGCGACCATTCTTAGCCACGGCTAACGCCCTGATCAATTGTAGGACAGGGGTGATGAAGATTTCCTTCGGAAATATGACAGTGGAGTTAAACATCTTTGATATCACTAGGTAACCACTGGAGTATGATGAAGTGAGAAATGTATGCTTGATAGAGGAGATTCATGAGGAGACTGTGGACGAATCAAGCATTGAAGATCCCCTGGAGGCATCCTTTGCTCACTTTGGAGAGGACTTGGGCTTAGATAAGTTACTCGAGCAAGTGAGTGCCATTTTGGAGTCTGATCCTCAAGAAAGCAATGAGACAGAGGAGACTGCAGCACCTGAACCCCCCAAGAAGGAACTTAAGCCTTTACCGAATAATCTTAAGCATAAGTTCCTAGGTCCAGCCGATTGTTTGCCTGTGATTATATCTTCCAATTTGGGTGAGGTTCAAGAGGAGAAATTATTAGATGTTTTAAGAGAGCACAAGGAAGCTATCAGCTGGACCATTGAGGACATTAAGGGAATCAACCCCTCGGTGGTGATGCACAAGATACATTTAGAGGAGAATGCCAAGCCATCGAGGGAGCCACAAAGAAGGCTCAACCCAGCTATGCAAGAGGTTGTAAGAGCAGAAGTAATTAAGTTGTTAGATGTAGGGATCATTTATCCCATCTCTGATAGCAAGTGGGTGAGCCCGATTCATGTCGTGCCCAAGCGAGCAGGATTAACGGTAGTGAAAAATAAGGACGACGAGTTGGTGCCAACTCATGTTCAGTCAGGGTGGAGAGTGTGTATAGACTGCCGTAAACTGAACACTGCCACAAGGAATGATCATTTTCAACTCCCATTTATTGATCAGATGGTGGAGCGTTTGGCTGGGCACGAGTATTATTGCTTTTTGGATGGTTATTCTGGATATAACCAGGTCCCCGTGGACCCCAAAGATCAGGAGAAGACAATGTTTACCTGTCTTTTTGGGACATTCGCCTACCGTCGCATGCCCTTTGGGTTATGCAATGCACCCGCTACTTTTTAGCGATGCATGGTCAGTATATTCTCTGACATGGTAGAGCGGTTCTTAGAGATTTTCATGGACGACTTCTCCGTCTTCGGTTCAACATTTGAGGAGTGTCTGCACCGTCTCACTTTGGTTTTAGTGCGGTGTAAGGAGAAGAACCTGGTTCTTAATTGGGAGAAGTGTCATTTCATGGTTAAGCAAGGTATGGTACTAGGGCATGTCGTATCTCATCAGGGGATTGAGGTCGACAAAGCCAAGGTGGACCTAATTTCCAATCTTCCACCCCCACGTACAGTGAAGGAGGTTCAATATTTTCTGGGCCATCCAGGTTTCTACAGGTGATTTATCCAGAATTTCAGCAAAATCGCCAGGCCCTTGTGCAAGTTATTGTTGAAGGATGCCCCATTTATATTTGATGAGGACTGTAAGAAAGCATTTGAGGATCTGAAGAAGATTCTGACGTCCACACCCATTATTCAGCCACCCAACTGGGGTGTGCCTTTTGAGATTATGTGTGACGCATCAGACTATGTTATTGGAGTTGTTTTGGGGCAGTGTGTTGATAAACTTCCCCATGTTATCTATTATGCAAGTCAAACTCTAAACGACGCACAACATAATTACTCTACCACTGAGAAGGAGTTGTTAGCAGTCGTTTTTGTATTAGACAAGTTCAGATCCTACTTGTTAGGATCTAAGGTCATTATCTACTCGGATCATGCAGCCTTGAAGTATCTTTTCTCTAAAAAAGATGCTAAATCTCGTCTTATCCGATGGATCTTACTACTTCAAGAGTTTGACATCGAGATTCGGGATAAGAAAGGTTCAGAAAATGTGGTGGCAGACTATTTTTCTAGATTGATTGTTGATTTCACTGAGGCCACCACTCCCATTTCTGAGACCTTTCCTGATGAGCAATTGATGCACATTGCTCACAGTCCCACGCCATGGTTTGCTGATATAGTGAACTATCTTGTCACCGGACACATACCTTTGCATTGGGGGCGGCAAGATAAATCAAAGTTTTTGGCCATGGTAAAACACTTTTTCTGGGACGATCCTTACCTATTCAAGTATTGTCCCGATCAGATCATCAGAATGTGTATTCCTGAGCATGACCAATCTAATGTCATCGACTTTTGTCATGATCATGCTTGTGGAGGCCATTTCAGTGCTAAAAAGACCGCTGCAAAGATTTTGCAGTGTGGATTTTATTGGCCTACCCTGTTCCGAGACTCTCACACCTACTGTGTATCTTGTGAGCATTGCCAAAAGCTAGGGAGTCTTTCTAGAAGGAATATGATGCTTCTCAACCCTATTCTGATTGTTGAGATTTTTGACGTGTAGGGCATTGACTTTATGGGACCGTTCCCAAACTCCTTTGGCTACTTATACATTCTAGTTGCTGTGGATTATCTGTCCAAGTGGGTGAAGGCTATTGCGTGCAAGACCAATGACCACAGAGTTGTGGTCCAGTTTTTTAAAGACATTATTTTTGCTCGATTTGGTACGCCTCGAGCAATCATAAGTGATGGAGGTAAGCACTTTTGCAACCGGATTTTTGAGCAGTTGATGAAGAAGTATTTCATCACACACAAGGTTGCCACCCCATATCACCCGCAGACGAGTGGACAAGTGGAAATTTCTAATCGCGAGATCAAACACATTTTAGAGAAAACTATGAACCCTAGTATAAAGGATTGGTCTCTACGATTGACTGATGCACTGCGGGCATATCGGACAGCCTTCAAGACACCAATTGGCATGTCTCCCTATTGTATTGTGTACGGAAAGGCATGTCACCTTCCGGTAGAATTAGAGCATCATGTGTATTGGGCTATCAAGCAGCTGAACTTCAACCTTTCCAAGGCTGGCTCACAAAGGAAGCTCCAACTCAATGAATTAGAGGAGCTGAGGAACGATGCATATGATTGTGTATGGTCATACAAGGCACAAATGAAGAAGACTCATGACCAACACATTTTGAGACGAGCTTTTGAGCTGGGTCAAAAAGTTCTTCTTTACAACTCACGACTGCATTTGTTTCCAGGCAAACTCAAATCTCGTTGGACAGGCCCATTTATTATTTGGTCGGTTTTTCCTCATGGGGCCATCGAGATTGAGGATCCCAAGAATGGTAACACTTTTAAGTTAAATGGATAAAGGCTAAAACCATTCTTGGAGTTGAGGAGTCTGGACGTTAAGATGATATTGTTGGAGGATCCTATTTACTCAGATTGAATATCATCCACTAGGGAGAGTCTGGCTTAAGAATTTAAACTTAGCGCTCATGGGAGGCACCCCACAGCTTATCCTTTTTTGTTCATTTATTATTTTACATATTTATGATTAATGTTTGTTTCTAGTATTTTTTGTTTTTCAGTCTTTATTTTTTCAGGGACAACGCGTACTTCAGTTCAAGTTTGGGGGTATACTATGAGCCATACCAAGTCCAAATAGTTCTTTATATCCCAGGTCAGCTCTTTTCATATTATTCACACATTGGGGTCAATGTGTAATTTAAGTTTAGGGGTATGGGGGGCACATTGCACACACTTTGTCCTAATTTGTTATTGTTTTTCTTCATTTAAAAAAAACGAAGATAAATGCATGCTCATGTTATTTCGAAATTTTAGTTGATCTGAAAAATTGTGATGTGATTTCATTAATGAGTTTAAAACTTTGAACACATGATCTGATGATAGAGTTTAAACTTTAGTTACTTACTTTAGGCATTTGAGAATTCACATGTTTAAGCCAATCTAACACGTGCACATTAGCATATATTTGAGTGAGGTATGACATGTGATGTTAATGTGTATGTTTCTTATCTTAACTGAAACGGAATGACTTGTGGGATTAACACTTGGGCA
This sequence comes from Bretschneidera sinensis, assembly GCA_023935145.1. NCBI lineage: Eukaryota > Viridiplantae > Streptophyta > Magnoliopsida > Brassicales > Akaniaceae > Bretschneidera > Bretschneidera sinensis. The sequence goes on from CM043704.1 coordinate 68,101,337, forward strand.
TAGAAAAAAAATGATCATCATCAATAAACTTTCCATTGAGTAATTGGACCTCTTGCCTCAGTAAGCAGTGAGTGTTCACGTCAAAAGGTGGGAATTTTATTCATAATGATCATTGCAAAACTTTTTGCTGAGTAACTGGACCTCTTGCCTCAACAAGCAGGGAATGTTCACGTCAAAAGGTGAAAATTTTGTTTGGTAGCATTAAGGCCAATTTAGTTTCGTAGCCTTTTTGACTGGAGTTAGTAAGTCCTTAGGGGTGTCTTTACACCTAGTGCCCTAGAACCATCTGGTTTGGGAGTCATTGACTCAACACTCGGTACATGGGTTAATTAGAAAGTTTAAGAGAACTAAACATAGCAGAGCCTTATAAAAAAAAGAAAAAAAAAATAAATAAAACTATGCCATCGTTGTTCATTCTAATGAGAAATTCTGTGAATCTTGAGATGTGGAAACATTGTACATTGAACTTATTTGGAAACCTCATCAGTATATGCTAATTCACTTTACACTGATTCAAGCTTGTGATGTCTTAACATGTCTCTTGTAAGTAATTATGTTTTAAATTCTTATTCATTGTGAAAATGGGTTAGATTTTTTAAGCTTGCTCATGAATGAATCTCATTATTTTGAGTGCTCCTTAAATTTTTGGATACCATGAGTATTGAACTTATCTTTATGATTCTTTGTTTTTCATTTAGTTTTTTTATTTTGTTTTGCTAAGGGACTAGCAAAATATAAGTTTGGGGGTATTTGATGAGTCTTAAATATTGCATATTTAAGCCCTTTAATTTATATTTGTTAGGTTCTTAATTTGTATTATTTCACTTTATATTATGTGTTTTCTGTGTTTTCTGTATTTTTATAGGTTTGTGGAGAAAATGAAGCATTTCTGGAGATATCAAGCTTCAAGAGCAAAGACTGAGGATGCATAGTGCGATCGATCGCATGAGATATGCGATCGAGCACACTTGCCTATAAACAAGCGCATGGTCAACATCCCACATCGAAATATTTGCAGTTCAGTGCATCTGCGATCGATCGTAACAGACATGCAATCGAGCGCACAGGTGATCGTGCGCACAAGACCTGCGATCGAGCACAAATGCGATCGATCGCACTATTCTGCGATCGAGCGCACTCAGGGCAGTATCCCACACATCGAATCTGAAACCTATAGTGCTTCAAGACTCCCCCTATATAAACACCATCTGACTTCGTCATTCAGGGTGCAATTCCTGAGCCATTTGGTGTAATCCGGTGGACATCTGCTAGCATTCTGGTGGATCCCAAAAGCTTTGCTACCACGATGGGAAGTGCCGCCCAACAGTGAGTGGAATTTCTCCCATGTAAAGTAATCTATTTCTTTTTAGTTTAATATTTAGCACTTTTATTATGAACTCTGGTTTCATGACTATGAGTGGCTACAATCTTCAAACTAAGGTTGAAGATGAAGCCCTATCATTGTTTGGCATTGTAGTTTCATATTTGTTTGTTCAATTATGATGTTTTTATAGTATAAATGTTCTGTCAATTATTTGAGTAGAATCTTATGATTGATTGCATTTAAATTGTTCTGTTGGACATTCCTTGTGTTTCATCTGATGGATACATCAAATTGTTTTTGATTAAATTGGATTTCCTTTGTGATTTGTTAAAAGCGGATACATTAGATGCTTTTGGTTTAATTGGGATATTTGTTGTTTTTTGTTTTAAGTTGGATTCACAGAATATTTTGATAGGCTATTTTTATGAATATATATGCTTAACTTTGGTAGGGTGGATTCAGAAACCTTAGTGTCTTTTTATCATTTGTTTTAAACCAATTTAGTTTAGTTTTTATTTGTTTTGCAACATATAATACAAAATTTGGAACTATGTTAAAATAGGGTTAGTTTAGATAAGATTATCTTTTCACAACGCAATTCTCTGTGGATTCGACCTCGCACTCGCACACACTATATTGCAAACGATTCGTGCGCTTGCAAGTAATTTAAAACTCACAACAGAGGCCGATGAAGCAATCCTTCATCCCGCAGAACCTCGAACAACCTTCGTGCATTGCGTATCAACCTGAGGCGAAAGGAATATATTACATATCCCCGCAGATACTCAGTGCACTGACTCACTTTAGGAGAACACCTAGTGAGGATCCACATTTGCACCTTCGAGAGTTCTTCGACCTCTGTAAATTTTAGCACATCCGAGGCTTAGACCAAGAAGGAATAAGGTTAATTCTTTTCCCTTTTTCCTTGATAGATAATGCTAAATTATGGTATAATTCTTTGCCTGCAGTTTCCATCCACACTTGGGAGGAGTTGGCTAGCAAATTCCTAAGGAAGCTCTTCCCAGCCCAAAAGACAAGGCAAATGAGAAAATAAATTCAATCTTTCCAACAAAAGGATGGTGATATATTTTTTGAGGCCTGGGGACATTTCAACGAGCCACTACTCAAGTGCCCACACCACAACCTACCACAAGATGAACTGGTACAAGCCTTTTATGAAGGTTTAAGTGATTCCAACAAAAACATTGTTGATTCAGGTTGTGGAGGGGTGCTGATGGAGAAGAGCAGCGAAGAGGCAATGGAACTTTTTGAGACCCTGAGCGAACACATGTAGCAGTTCTCCTCTCAAGGTAGACATATAACCAAAAGTAAGGGTATGTATGAGGTGAGGTTAAACGGAGGATCATCTCCTCAAATAGCTGCTGTGGAGAGAAAACTTGACCTATTAGTTAAAGCCATGGCCGCTCATAACACCTCAGCTAACCCGTCAGCTGCACCACTACAGGTATGTGCCATTTGCTCACAGTTTGATCATAATACTGATACATGTCCCTTATATTCATCTACAGATCATGAGCAAGCCAACTTTGTGGGACTAAACAATTATCCGCCGAAGAACAACCTCTATGCAAACACATACAACCCTGGATGGTAGAATCACCTGAACTTCTCATGGAGCAACAACCAAAATAGTCAAGAGCAGCAAAGAAATTTCCAACCAGCAGCCCAAACCACTTCTAAACCAAAGAAGAATGACCTCGAAAGCCTTGTGAGGCAACTAGCGACTCAGCAACAACAAATCCTAAATAAACATGAACAATTTATGGAAGAGTCAAGGCAATTTCGGACAGAAATGAGGCAAATCACTGCCAAACACAATCAAGCTATTTAAGGACTAGAGGTACAAATGGGACAGTTGGCCAATGAATTGAGTACCAGAAAGCAAGGCGAGCTCCCGGCCCAGCCATTACTTAATCCAAGAGGACACCAGTAGCTAAATGCCGTAACGACCTTAAGAAGTGGAAAGGTCATCGGCACCAACGAGCCTACACAAACATCTCCATATCAAACCTCCACATCTAAGGTAAGAGAGATAGAAAAGGTAAATACACCTCCACCCTTCCCTCAAAGGTTGGTGAAGCCTAAAAAGGAAACTAAAATAATTGACATATTTGAAAGCCTGAAAAAGGTATAAATAAATATTTCTTTATTAGCGGCAATAAAACAACTACTTGTTTATGCTAAATTCTTAAAAAGATTGTTGTACTAACAAACGGAAGTTTCAGGAGCATAAGACGGTAGCTTTGACCGAAGAGGTAAGTGTTGTATTATTGAGAAAATTACCACCCAAATTAAAAGATCCGGGTAGTTTTACTATTCCTTACAGGCTAGGTGACCAGCTTTTCAAGCACGAATTATTGGATCTAGGAGCAAGTGTCAATTTGCTACCTTACAGTGTATTCAAGACACTAGGTTTGGGGGAACTCCAACCAACCTCCATTACATTACAATTGGCTGACAGAAGCATCAACCGACCAAGAGGTATCCTCGAAGATGTTTTGGTAAGAGTAGGTAAATTTATTTTACATACTGATTTTATTGTATTAGACATGGAGGAATGCCATATACCTGTACCACTCCCTATCATTCTAGGGAGACCATTTATGATCACTGCTGACATGAACATTAATGTAAAAAGAGGCATTGTCACAATGAGAGTAAATGATGAAGAAGTAGAATTTAAAATCTTTAATACACTAGACTCCACTAAAACTAATGATGAGTGTCGCAATGTGAGTTTTATACAAGGTATTGATAAGGAAGTGTCTAAAGTCCATTACACTATTCCATTGAAGACTATCCATGATGACATGAGATTGGAAATTAGGCCAGAGGATAATGTGATTAAAGATGTCCATGGAGCTGTGCATACCATCAAGAGTACACCTAAACCTTCAAGTAAGTATAATCCTCAAGTTAAAAATTGTGTACTTGCTAATACTACCCTTCCTTGTTTTATCTACCGGGTACCAAAATTGGAGACAAAGCAGTTGTCAAAAGCACTAGAACCACCTGATTGGGGCTCTAAGTGCCTTCTTCAAAGAACGTAGCCTTAAAGCTACCATAGAGAGCACTTGAGCAATTCCACTCGCTTAACATATAACTCAAGTGCCTCTATCGAGGTTAGTGGTACTGAGGCCACTACAAATGGTATGGCTGTATCGTTCCTATTTTTACCTTAATTCATTTCTTTATACTCCTTTTAATATTTAGCAAATTTCTACCATGCGATCGAGTGCATACCCCATGCGCTCGAGCACTGCTTTGCCCTACATTGCGCACGAGCGCATCACACTACGCACTTGTGCATCGTACGATCGAGCACACTTCACAAATGCGCTCGAGAGCACTCGAGGCAGAGAAGTCACATGCATATTATAAACAGTTCCCTCTTCCTTGCTTACTTACGCTCAATCGCACTTCTGACATCTCTCTCTCACACGAACCATCACACACAGAACCACTAGGCAAATATACATTCTTTCTCCCTTGCACACACACACAAGGTACATCCATGTTTTTTTTTTTTTTATACTTACACACACCGTTCTGATCTTTAGTTTACATATACATAATCTATATATGTTATTCGTGTGTATTGATTGGATAGTTTTCCATTTGCAGGAGGTTTTGGATCAAGGGTGTCTGCATTCTACAGCTTCTGATTTTTGGTGCGCATAAGGTGTTCGACATACTGCCTGACCGAGTGCGATCGAGTGCTTGGTAGTAGTGATCAAGCGTACTTCAATCTGTGCGATCGAGCACACCAGCAACTGCACATGAGCGCAATCACACCAGAAGCGCTACTATTTGTCCTTAACACATGGCTTCCACATCCCGCGCTTCTAGCAGCCGTCACCAAACATCCCAGCCCAGTTTTGAATAGTGTGAAATACTATTCGAGACAATATTTAACGCAGAAGAGGACTTCAAGACTTTGGACACTACAAGATGGCGGTCCAAGAATTCAAGAGTTGGGGTCTCAAGCGGCTATTCAAGCCGGTCTACTCAATGGCATATACTCGATTCATGGTCAGTTTCTATGAAAACCTGACCTATGACTGCACCAGGCCGGAGATCTTATCTTCTTCAGTCCAGAGCCGATTTATAGAGCTGACCACCATTGACATAGCCAGCTTTTTACACTGTTGTGATGAGTCTCCACCAGAGGACAGACACATAGAGGAGCAGCTTGACTCGTTTCCTCTCCCACACATCATTGAGGATATGTGTGCGGGTCAGTACACCGACTGCCACAACAATGTGGGGAGCCGGTCGAGGTTGCCTCCCCGTCTATGGTTCGTCGACTCAGTCCTGCAGCGTAATGTGTGCCCTTTGGGGCACAAGATACAAAGATGGGATCAGTTTCTACAAGCTCTCTACACTTTCCACCGAGGTCACTGGTACTCCATCCCAGCAGTCATATGGAGTCAGATACACAAATTCTGGGATGGGGTGCATAACCGATAGACGACCACAGCTAATACTTGGGGTCTTCCTTTCCCCTTCTTGCTCAGTCATATCTTCAAGAAGAAGAGCTTAAGGGATCCTCTATAGACAGCCCGGTTAGCGACCACCCTTTCTTTGGTAGAGCCCAGTGGAGCCTCAACCAGTCGCACATGCCCTGAGGACCCCGAGCACAGATACCACCGATCGAGCCTATAGCGGATGATCCAATGGAGGTCGAGCATCCACCAGTGAGCCCTTCATAGGAGAAGGACCAGCCATATATGGGTTCCATGGAGTATCAGCATCTTCTGGATGAGCTATCCTCCTTCCGATGTGAGCTGTCCGACATCCGTCGGGAGGATCATGAGGCAGCCCATTTGATCCATCAGTGGATCGATGGGTTAGAGGCACAGTTCACATGACAAGAGGCGATGTTACAGGCCATCCTTGACCGCTTACCTCCTACACCCGGTACCTCCTCGACTGCACCTACAGCTAATCAGCAGTGAGAGGATACCCTGTCTAGCTGAAGATGTTAAACTTAGCGCTCATGGGAGGCACCCCAGACATATCCTTTTCATTTTAGTACTTTTCTTTTAGTTATAGTTATATTTACATGTCTAATTTGCATATTTTGTTTTTCGAGACAACATTTATTTTTCTTTGTCTGGCACTAAGTGTGTGCATCCAATTCAAGTTTGGGGGCGTGGACAAGTAAGCAAGCAACCGAGTTCTCCATCTCCCAGGTCAGATCTTTCTATGCCACACACATATTAGGGACAATGTGTATTTTAAGTTTGGGGGTAGTGGGAGATACTAGATATTATCACACACGCACTTGAAACACATGCACGCACTAAGTCCCAGTTTTTTTTAGAAAAGATAAATGCATGTTCTTTTGGTAAAACAAAAATTTTAGTTGATTTAAAAATTTGATAACACTTCATTAGTAAGCTTAAAAGCTAGACCACATAGTCTTACAATGGGAATTTTACAAAGTTTAGTTACCTACCTCAAGGCACCTAAGAATTCACGAGTTTGATCCAAATTTACATGAGCACATTTAACATGCATTTGTGTGGGGTATGACATATAATTATCTTGTATATGTTTCCATAATCGAACTATAATCGGATAACTTATTGAAAGGAACACTTTGGCATAAGAAAAATAAAGAAGGAAAAAATAAAGAAAAATGTTCATCATGCAAAAAGTGATTAAAAAGCTTCTAATGATCAGTAAAAACTTTCCACTGAGTAACTAGGCCTCTTGCCTCAGTAAGCATTGAGTGTTCACATCAAAAGGTGGAAAGTAAACCTTTAATGATCATAATAAATATTTCCACTGAGTAACTGGGCCTCTTGCCTCAGTAAGCATTGAGTGTTCACATAAAAATGTAGGAATTTCATTAAGAAGTATAAAAACCAGTTAGTTTCGTAGCCTTTTTTATTCGAGTTAGTAAGTCCTTAGGGGTATCTTTACAGCTAATGCCCTAAAACCATCTGGTTTGGGAGTCATTGGCTAAACACTCGTTACAAGGGTCAAATAGAAAGCTCGATGGAACTCAACATGGTAAAGATCACATGGTAAAAATAAAAAAGAAAAAAGAAGTAAGTATTATGCCATTTTTTCTCTCTTTGATAAGGAATTCGATAAAAGTTTGGGCATCAAAACCCTATACGCTAAAATTATATGGAAGCCCCATCTTATATGTGCTAACTCATCACACACAAATCAAACTTGCGATGCCTTAAGCCAACCTTAGGTAAGTAACTTAAAACTTTTGAAAGTCCTTTTGCAATCCAAAATGTGTTTTTATTCTAAGCTTACTCATGAACGGTTATCATAGTTTTATGTGCAACCCAAATCTTTGAGTATTATGGAAATGAATTTATCTTTAAATTTTGTTCTAATATAGTCTTTAATTTTGTATTGCTAAGGGACTATAAATATGTAAGTTTGGGGGTGTGATAAGTGCTTAAATAATAAACCCCTTAATTTACATTTGTTAAGTAATTTATTTATCTATTTCTATGGATTTTACTTCATTTTCGTGTTTTATGTGTTTTTCACAGGACTTGGACAAAAAGGTAATAATTTGGAGCTTTTAGAAGCAAAAGTCAAGTTCTGCCATCTAGCAAGGTGCACTCGAGCTCACCTCCCTTGAGATCGAGCGCACTTGAAGAAGGCTCGAGTGCACAGATGTGCTCGAGCGCATACCGCATACGCTCGAGTGCAATCACTCCAGAGGCGGCAGTGCCAGAATTGGAAAGAAGTCTTCCGACTCCAAAAAAGAATTAGGGTTTCGGGACACCATAAAGACCCTATAAATAGCCTTGTAAAAACACATAACACACACCTTTTGTTCTAGATTCGAAGTGGAGAGATTAGGAGAGGAATTGACGACTCGTCTCCCGAGTCTTTTTCGGTTTTAGTTTTCTGTTTTTATTTCATTATGGTTAGAATATTTAGTTTACTTAGTATGTGTAACTAAACTCCTATAGGGCTCGATTGAAGCCCTAGTTATGTTTTACCACATATTCATTCATTGATATCTTTGCTATAGCGTTGTTAGAATATTTAACTTGATTAATACCTGTTTGTATTTACATTCCTTATATGTATGTGCCTGATCACAGTATGCATGTGGTATGGATAGGTTAGTCGAATCAATTTGGATGACCGAGTCCTGGGTTCGACATTAGTAACAAGGGATATCCACACTGGATTCTCAGGTTAATCAACATGGGAAACTGGGAGTGGACCAAGCCCTAGGTCCCGTGTGGTTACCGATCTCCACATCCCTCATGCTTTCGTAAAGAATAACTCAGTATACACCCATACTGAATCCCTTAAGAGAGAAAAGAGTTAGAGTATATGCCATACCTAACTCGTTGCATAGGGAGATCAATAGCCTAAGGTGTGGGCCAAGCCCTTAGGTTGGTAACCATTATATATTCATGATAAAGCTAGAGCACTGAAACCTTAGTTAGTGGGAAAGCATAATTAGTGGTGGATATCGTGGCCCTATGATCTCATTATTGTTATTTACTCATAATCAAATTACTATTTCTCTTTTTAACTTGAGCAAACTAATTCTAAAACGAAATTCACCAATCCCTTTGGAAATGATCTCGCACTTGCACACTATGCTACCACAGACCTTGTGCACTTGTAAGTAAAACTAGAATGGTTATTTGCATATTTATTTAAGTAAATAATCGTCCAACAATTATATTTCATCAAATCAACATATTCATAATATATATTCAATAACTAATTTATACTTTCATTCATTTTAAGTTTTATATACATTTCATGTTTGTCTCGTTTACTAATAGTAAATTCAACTCACCATGTAACACTTAAAACTACTCGTGGATCACCTCATTTCATTTCCTACTCCTCTCAGCTATTTCTTCGGATTGATGATCAGTACCATCTAATCATAACATACTCATTAATTTATCTATTTCACACCTTCAATTTCTATATTCTTTACCCGTTTAACTTTCATTTATGCATGTTCATCTTTCTCAATTTTCAAATATTTCAAAAAAAAATCTTTTTCTTTTCTGATTTGAATCGAAGTTCAAATCTTCTTTCAAAAAAGATTGAAGAAATTTTTTCAAAAACTTCAACTTTTACAATGAAATTCATAAACTCTACCTTTTCAGAGCTTCTTTTTTTCAGTTTTCCTACAAATTCTTCCGTGAATCCAACGTTTTGTAAGATAGGATTATGAAATCCTTAAGTGTTAAAGTGTTTACAAACTTTTTCTAAGGAGAGTATATGAATTTCAAATGTATGTAAATTGATTTCAAACTTTCAAAATTCCTTTTATATAAAGAAATTCCAGGTTGACCATTTTAAAATTTCTAAAATTGCTTTTTCCTTGTCAATCGGCTGCCAGCCGACCAGTTCATCACCAGCCAATCGGTCGATCAGCCGCCCAATTTAAAATTTAAAACTATTAAAAACTCTAAAATGTCAATCAGTTTCCAATTGATCAATCCAACTCAACCAATCGATCTGTCAGTCTACCGATCAACGACCAATCAATCGGTTGGTTGATCGGTTGCTCACCAGCCAATCGTACAATCGATTGATCCAATTTTAACTTTAAAACAAAAATCAACTTTCTTTCCAAATTTTTCTAACTCTTTCCTTCAATCTTTCAAAATTTTCTGTACTTTATTCTTTGTAAAATTTCTAACTCGTTTCTAATAAAAATATTAAACATTTTTCTTAACAAATTTTTTCAAATTCAACTTTATTTTCACATACATGCATGTTATATATATATATATATATATATATATATATATATATATATATATATATATATTAAAAGTATGAGTATTAAAAGTACGAATATTACAATTATACCTACCATATAAAAATTTCACCTTCAACATTTTCTCACCTATCTCATGAAAATGTTGGGGATAATCCTTTCTCATGCTCAACTCATGTTCCCACGTAATCTTTTTGATGTCACGATTCCGCCATAATACTTGAAATAATGGAATGAATTTATTATGCAAGAGTTGTTCTTTTGTGTCTAAAATTATGACTAGATCTTCCTGAAGATCTACAGCTTGACTCGGAATACTATGTGATTCATTTTGTAAACACTTTCGCAAAATTGAAACATGAAATACATTATGCAATTGCTTCAACTTTGGAGTTAAGTCCAGTCTATACGCCATTGGCCCAACTCTCTGAATAATTTCATGTGGTCTTACATAGCTCGAACTCAACTTCTTTTTTCCTAAATGTCAACACGCCTTTCCATAGAGATATCTTCAGATATATTCACTCACCTACTTGAAACTCAAGAGGTCTCCTCCTGTTATCAGTATAACTCATCTATCTGCTCACTATGAAACTCATCACACTATCCCTCAACATGTCTTCTAGTATTCAAATAATCCTCTATGTCTACCCATCTATTTAAGGATGAAAAGCAATACTAAACTGTAACTGTGTACCTATGGCTTTCTGAAAACCTTTCCAAAACTAAGATGTGAATCTAGCATCTCTATCTAACAGTATGCTTAATAGTACTCTATGCAACCTCACAATCTCAACTACATACAATTCAACCAACTTTTCAAGACTCTAAGTAGTTTTAATTGGAAGAAAATGAGATGACTTACAAAGTCTATCTACTATCACCCATACTGCATCGTGACCTATCTAGGTACAGGAAAATTCAGAAATAAAATCCATACTCATATTTTCCCATAGCCATTCAAGCACAAAAAGAGGCTATAGTAAGCTTGCCGGATGTCTATTCTCTAACTTCACTTGCTGACAAACTAGACATCTAGAAATATATTCAACTATATCACTCTTCAATTCTGTCTCAATCCCTTATACATTTTATTATTACCCGAATGCATCGAATATATTGCATCATGTGCCTTTCTCAATATCTTATTTCTTAACTCAGCATCATTGGGAAAATAAATCCTATGTCCCAATACCAGCATACCATCATCTCTGATTTTGAACTTATAGTGCTTTCCACTCGACACTTCCTGCTTAATCTTCCCTCTCTCCTCATCTTTACCATGCATTTCTAATAAGCATTCTACAATGGATGACCATATAACTATATTTGCTAATAATACTCTTCCATCACTAATATTCAATCTCATTCTCATCTCTCTCAACTCTACAATCATATTCACATCATAGCTCTCTGCAGCAACTAATCTTCCTATAGACTTTCTACTCAATCCATCAGCTACCACATTCATTTTTCTTGGATGGTAATGAATTGTATAATCATAATCACTAATCAACTCCTCCCAGTTCCTCTGTCTCAAATTCAACTATCTTTGGTAGGAAAGTAAGTCAAACTCTTATGGTCAATAAATATCTAACAAGTGGCTCTATACAGATGATGTCTCCAAATCTTCAAAGCAAATACTATGGCAGCCCTAAGTAATGGATCGTGTAATTTCTCTTATGATTTTTCAATTGCTTAGAAGCATATGGCACTACCTTCCCATGTTGTATTAACACACATGCCAACCCCTTATTCGAAGTATCACTAAACACAAAAAATTCTTCATCACCAGAAGGAAACAACAATACTGGAGTCGTAATCAATTTCTCTTTCAACAACTGAAATTTACCAAACAAATTTCACCTTTTTTATTTGGTTAATCTACTCAAAGGTGTAGCAATCATTGAAAAGTTCTGAATGAATTTTTTGTAATAACCAACTAATCCTAAGAAGCTTCTAATTTCAGTTACGTTAGTTGGTCTCTCCCAACTCAACATTGCCTTTATCTTCTATGGATCAGTTGCTATACCATCTCTAAATATTACATACCCCAAGAAAGTTACTTCATTTAGCCAAAATTCACATTAAAAAAAATTAGCATACAATCTCTCATTTTTAAATACTTCACATGTTTTTGCTCTTTTTTAGAGTACGCCAGAATTTCATTAATAAATATAACCACAAATTTATCAAGAAAGGGTTTAAACAGTCTATTCATTAAATCCATGAATGTTGTTGGAGCATTAGTCAACCCAAATGGCATCACAAGAAACTTATGGTGACCATAACGTTTCCTAAAGGCAGTCTTATGCACATCTACTTCCTTTATCCTCAATTGATGGTATCCCGATCTTAAGTCAATTTTAGAAAACACCCTCGCTCCCTGTAACTGCTCAAACAGATCATCTATTCTAGATAAAGGATATTTATTCTTAATGGTTATCTTATACATATCTATAGTCCATGCATATTTTCATTGCTCCATCTTTCTTCTTCACAAATAATATTGGGGTTCCTAATGGTGACATAGTAGGACGAATAAATTATTTGTTTAACAATTTATGAAGTTGAACTTTCAATTCTCTCAGCTCAGCGGATGCCTTTATCTCGAGTGTTATTGAAATAGGTAAAAAACCAGGAATCAAGTCAATGGAGAATTCAATCTCCCTACTAGGAGGTAAACCAGAAAACTCATCAGGAAATACATATGAATAATCTCTCACCACTAATATTTCTTCTAGCTTTCTACTTTTTCAACTAGAATCCACCACATATGCTAAATATCCCTCACAACCTTTCCGTAACCATTTGCTAGTAGTCAAGGCAAAAATAAGAAAGTTTGAAAGTATCTTACTTTCTCCCTAAAAGCTAAACTCCTCCTACCCAGGTATTCTAAACACTACGCTCTTCCTAAAATAATCAACTCAGGCATGATATGTCAACAACTAACCATCCCCAATATCAAATCAAAATCTATCATATTGAGAGGTAATAAGTCTACTTCAAATTCTCTATCACTAATATGAATCACACAACCCTAATAAATATTTTTTATCACAACTCTATCTCTAGTAAGAACCTCAATAATAATATTATGAATTAAATGACTAAAACATGCATCAATAGATTTCATTAATGCATTGGATGCAAAAGAATAAGTTGCACCATGATCAATCAATAATCTAGCAGGTATATCAAGGATAGATATTGTTCCATTTATGACATCAGGAGTTTCTTATGCATCATGTTGGGTTAGTGCATATACTATGTTCTCTCTAGGCTGCGTTTGACTACCACATCCTCTTTCAGCAACTATTCCATTACCTGAAGCTCTACCCCGAATACTCCAGATCCACCACCTCTCTCTAATTATCCTCTCCCAATACTTCTGACATTCATTATCTCATTTGATCTTGATTAGAGTCATAAAATGCATCTTAACAGTACATATTTGTTAGCATTTTAGGGTTGATCTAGGTTTGAATTACACTTTTATACCTTAACAACTCTGAAGTGATATTCTTAGATTGTTGATCTATTTTCGGTGCATTTTCAGGTACTTTGAGTTCAAAAGAGACGAAAAGCTATCATAGCTTAAAGCACAATGACTTGATGCTTACCGGAATAAAAGCATGACTGCGGAAGGACAAAACGAAGAGAATTAAGGATGTGAGCCACGGCCTGGACCAGCTAAGCCACAGCTTCCAGAACCATGCCCAAAAGAGCCAAGAAGACTACCAGTGTGCGTCGCGGCCTAAACCAGTCTGAGTCGCGGCCTGGCAGACTGAGCCGCGGCCTGGATGGTCTGAGCTACAGCCTCCAAAAAGTTGTAAAAATTCAGTCTAAAGGCTGAGCCACAGCTTGGATTAGTGTGTGCCACAGCGCGAACGCGATGCCCTATTTCCTAATTAGGGTTTTAATGATAGTTTAGACCTGAAAATACCCTAGAACCTTTTGTATTATAAATAGATCACTTAGGGTTTGATAAAGGAAATTCATGAAAGGCTGAAAAACTCAAGAAATCTGCCACACTCTTCTCCATTACGGTGTTCAATCATGAGCCCCATGGCCAACTAATCTCCAAGCAAGGCGAAATGATGAATTCTTAGGTGTAGTTGTTCTTATTTTTATTCTTGATTCAGTTGTAGTTTGGATTTATCATTAAACATTATTATAATTTACTCTTTGATTTAATTAAAAGATTTTCTCTTAATCTAGTGATTACATCTTCCTCTTCTATATGAGTCTAGTCATGCTCTTCTTATGTTAAGTTGTTGGATGTGATTGAGTCCGGTAGATTTATCTTTTAGGTTTGTCCATTAATGCGATATTGTCATTGAGATATGTTATTTTTTCTTGATAAATCTATAAGATAGGTCATGTGTGCTTGAATTGAAAGTAAAGAGTACTTCATAGCAATTACATTAGGGTTTACATGTGCTTTGATTGAATATTCATCGATTGCTTGTTTAGGATGTGAAACTAGTAATCAAGATAAAAACTATTTAATCGATAGTGGAATAAGGCAACGAACCAAGGGAGGATTCCCAAAACCTTGTTGTTTCTCATTTATATTCTTCATTATATTTATACAATTTTCTCACATTACTTATTATCAAAACTCAAATTCTCTCACTTGATCTTTATTGTTCATGTTAAGGTTTACAATTTTCCTTTTAGTTCGCTTTTCCTCATGGGATTGAGACCTCAACTATATACAATAACTGCATATTAGTTTGAGTGTAATCAAATTTTGGCATCGTTGCCGGGGAAACACGCTTAAGTACAAGGAAGATTGTCAACTTTGAGACAAGACGGTAATATTGTTCTTTTCTCTTTGTTTTTATTTTCTGATTTTTTTTTATTTTGTGGCTATGCGGTGTGTAGTTGGTTAAGCTGTGGTGAATGGTGGTGGGTGGCAGTGTGTAGTGGTTGTGCTGAGTTGGAAAGCTGTGGTTGCTGGTTATGATTGGACAAAGTGCAAGAGAGGGTTGGGTCGTACACTGTACAGAGAGAAAATAAGGGAAAATAAGGGAAAAAGGAAAAAATAACCTGAAATAAGTCACGTGACCCTCTGTCCTGAGTGCATTCGATCGCACTTGTGTGCAGGTGTGTGCCTATGATTGTGCTCGTGCGCCATTGGGTGCATGGCGAGAGTGCGCTTAAGCACACTGTGAAATGTGCTCGATCGCAAGGACAGAATGTGCCATATTGCTAAACTAACTAAAGTAAAGACGAAAAAATGTTTAAAATAATGAAGAACAATAACAAAAAAAAAATGTACCATACTCAATGGCATTAGTACCACTGACCTCAAATAGAGGCATTTGAGCTACATGTTTATCAAAGTCTGAACTGCTGAAATGCCCTATACAGTAGCTTTAGTGCTAGTCTTTTGGCAAGGAGTACTTAAAGTCCGCTACATGTGGCTCAAGTGCTCTTGGTGTTGCTGCATATTCATCATGCCTCAATTCTCCAAGCTCATTCAAATGCAACTTCCTCTTATCACTCGATCTTAGATGCATAAGAGAGACCTTAGGAAGGTGCATAGCTTCAAAGATGTCATCAGTAACATCTTCAGATGCAGGCTTAATATCTGATCTTTTGAAATTCTAGGTTAGGGTGGTCTCCAACAGATTAGTGTGCTGGACCTGAAAAACTTGCTCAACAATACCTTGCATCATACAGACATTAAAACATTCCATATCATCTTGGAGTAATTTTAATGCATCAAATATTTTGAATTCTATTTTTTCACCATTTACCTTTATACTTACGATACCCTTTTTCACACAAATTTTTGTATCAACAGTTCTCATAAAGAGTCGTCCTAAGATGATGGGCAAAGGCAATGGTATAGAGGATTCCTCCATATCTAATACAATGAAATCAGCAGGTAAAATAAACTCAACTACCTTTACCAAGACATCCTCGAGAATACCTCATGGTCTTTTGATGCTTCTGTCTGCCAATTGCAAGGTGATGGAAGTCAGTTGAAGCTTCCCCAAACCTAATGTTTCAAATATCGAGTATGGCAACAAATTGACACCCGCTCTTAAATCCAATAGTGCACGCTCAAAAAGCTAGTCACTTATCTTGCAAGGAATGGTAAAACTACCTGAATCTTTCAGTTTTGGTGGTAGTTTCCTTAGCAATACCGCACTTACCTCTTCAGTTAAAGTCACTGTTTCATGCTCTTGAAACTTCCTTTTATTAGTGCAACAATCTTTCAAAAATTTAGCTTATGCAGGAATTTATTGAATTGCATCTAATAAAGGAATATTAATTGTTATATTTCTCAAAGTTTCAAAGATATCAAGAATTTACTTTCTTTCTTTGGCTTTACTAACCTTTGAGGGAAGGGTGGTGCATTCACCTTCTCCATTTCACTTACCTTGGATGTGGATGTTTTAATTGGAGATGTTTGTGCAGGCTCATCAGTTCCTATGATCTTCCCATTTTTTAGAGTTGTCACAGTCTTTAATTGCTGGTGTCCTCCTGGGTTAGGTAGTGTTTGGGCTGGAAATTCACCTTGCTTTCTTTCACTCAACTCCTTAGCCAATTGCCCCACTTGTACCTCTACTCTTTGAATTGCTTGCTCATGCTTTATATTTGTTTGTCTTTACTCAGTCCAAAATTGTCTTTCTTATGCCATAAACTGATCTTGTGAAGTCATCAATTGCTGTTGTTGAGTAGCCAATTGTCTTACAAGACTCTCTAGGTCACTCTTCTTTGATTCCGAAACTGATTGGGTAGCTGGTTGGGAATTTTGTTGCTGCCTTTGAAGGTTCAGGGCATTTTGATTGTTTTCCCATGAAAAGTTGGGGTGATTTCACCATCCAGGATTGTAGGTATTTGCATATGGGTTGTTCTTGGGAGGATAGTTGTTTAGTCCCATATTGTTTACTTGCTCTAGATCTGCAAATGAATACAAAGAGCAAGTTTCAATAATGTGATCAAAATGAGAACATATAGCCCATACTTTGAGTTGTGTAGCTTGTGGACTAGGTGAGATGTTCTGAGTAGTCATGGCTTTAACAAGCAGATCTAGCTTTCTCTCCACTGTAGCTATCTGATTAGAGGATCCACCATTTAAAGTCACCTCATCATACCGTTGCTCTTAACTCCTTGTCTACCTCTAGAGGAGAATTGCTGGATGTGCTCACTTAATTTCTTCACTGCTCTTTTCCATCAGCACACCTCCACAACCTAAATCCACAATACCTTTATTTAAATCACTCAAACCTTCATAGAAAGCTTGTACCAATTCATCTTGAGGTAGATTGTGATGTGGGCATCTGAGTAGCAGTTCATTAAAGTGTCCTCATGCCTCAAAGAATAGGTCTCCATCCTTCTATTGGAAAGATTGAATCTTTTTCCTCATTTGTCTTGTCTTTTGGGCTGGAAAAAACTTCCTTAGGAACTTACTGGCCAACTCTTCCCAAGTATGGATAGAAACTGCAGGCAATGAATTGTACCATAGTTTAGCATTATCTTTTAATGAAAAAGGGAAAAGAATTAACCTGATTCCCTCTTGATCTAGGCCTCAGATGTGATGTAACTTGCAGAGGTCAAAGAATTCCCAAAGATGCAAGTGTGGATCCTCAGCAGATGTACCCTTGAAATGAGTCAAAGCACTGAGTATCTGTGGAAATATGTAATAATTTCCTTCCTCCTCAGGTTGATAAGCAATGCATGAGGGCTGGTCGAGGTTTCGTGGGATGAAGGATTGCTTCATAGGTCTACGCTCTGGTGGCGGTTAGTTGTCAAGCTGTTCTACCATTAGTGTTTCTCCCTCGAATTCTCCTTCTTCCTCCTCAACATTGTTTCTAAGCTTTTGTCTAATGATCCGCTCAAGCTTTGTATCGAGTGGAAAGAAGGTTGGATTCTTGGATTGAAACCTTTGCATGAATTAGCTGAAATGCTTCAGTGCAGCAGCTTCAGTACTGCTGCTCGGGTAGTCTTTGCCCCGAGTCTGCACGATCTCACCAAGCACTGTGCTCAATCGAAGTGCCACAGATTACTCTGCTGCACACCTAAAATAGAAAAACAAAAAAAAAGAAACAAATTAGATATTTGATGAAACAAAATAAAATAGAACAAAAAAATAAAACTAAACGAAAAATAATTCTAAACAAAAATTTAGTGTAGTCCCCAGCAACGGCGCCAAAAACTTGTCGTGCAAAAATCTACCTAAATTAATAAGCAAATATTTGAACGGTTTTACTTGCAAGTGCACAAGGTCAACAAAGTGGTATAGTGTGCAAAATGCGAGATCATCTCTACAGGGATTGGTAAATTTTGATTTAGAATTAAATTCACAATATATAATGAGAGAAATAAATATTAAGTTTGAACTAACAATGGTAAAAGCGTAGGGACTTGATATCCACCACTAATTATGCTACCATAATAAAACAATATGTCAATGCTTTACTCATGTCATGAATACCTAATGTTTGTCAACCTAAGGGCATGATGTATACTCTTTAAGCTATTGATTTCCCTAAGAAACAAGTTAGGCATGGTGTATACAGTAACTCTTTTCTTTCTCAAGGGATTCAGCATGGTGTATACTAAGTTGTTCCTTAAGAGAGCATAAGATCTATGGAAATCGACAACCACATGAGACCTAAGGCATGGTGTATACACCTGGTTTCCTATGTTGATTAACCCAAAAATCCAGTGTGGATTTTTTTTGTCACTATTGTTAAACCAATGACTCAGTCATCCAAATTGATTTAACTAACTAATCCATATCACATGCATATATCAATCAGGAAAACACATATGAGGAATTTAAAGAGAAATAGGTATTAATCAAGTTAAGAATCACAACATAAATATCGCAAAGGTGCCAATACTGAATTATTGAGTAAACATAATTAGGGCTTCAATCAAGCCCTTACTAAGAAGTCAGTTACACATAGTTTCGATGTTGAACATCTTCATAAAGTAAAAATAAAGAGAGAAGAATAAACCCGAGAGAAGAGTTGTCAATTCGTCTCCACGGTCTCCTTCTCCAAGAACAAAAACTAAAACTAAAAGGAAGTCTCGGTTTCAGTGTTTACAGGCCTATTTATAAGGTTTTGGGACATCTGGAAACCCTAACTCATAAAACAAAACCCTCCAAAAACTTTCCAAAACAGGTTCTGCCATTTTACTGCTCGTGTGAGCTTAATCACACACTAGTGCACTCGAGTGCAGGTTGCGCTCGAGCCTTCTTCTTGTGCCCACGAGTGCTGGTGTGCTCGATCGAGCACAGAAGCATCTATCAGTTCTTCCAGTTTTTGTTTTCCAATCTAGATAATGCTCCCTTTTCTTCAATATCCTAGGAAAACACAGAAAACACAAAAAAGAAATAAAAAAGCATGAAATAATACAACTAGGAACTTAACACATGTAAATTAAGGGGCTAAATACGAATATTTAAGCACTCATCATGCACCAGAATAAGTGAGGGTTTGATGCAGATTTGGGTACACTGGAAAATTGTGTGTTCCCCTATTGGATGCGGCGCTGGGATTCGCATAAGTTACACCATGGTTCCTCGTAGTCGTTTGAAGGAAGGACGCGGTGGTTGATGGCGGCGGTGGATGGGCCACGTCTTAGCCATAGGTAATGGTCTTTTTCCTGACCGGTTTCCAAATCTTGATTACTTTTTGGTTCGAACACCATGTAGAAGCTCCAGTGGTTGGTGCGGCGAACTGACCAAGGTGTTGAGCAACAATGATTTGGTTAGGGGGTCGATGTCAGTTGGTTGTAGGGGATGGGTAATCACGGAATCAATGACTAGGTCAATGGGCGTAGCGGTTGACGCAAAGGGTGGGTGATTGGAGTCGGTCTTTGAATCGAGTTTAGGGTTCGTAAAGAAGTGGGTTTCTTTGGGTTTTATGTCTCTGGCGTGTGAAGGAGGAGGTGGCTGTGGTGGTGGTATGGGATTTAACGTGATGGGGTGCACCGAATAGTCAGAAATTCCAATGTTTGGTGAACCAGATGTTCCCACAAACTCCTGCTTTGTTCACTGCAATTCCTTGGCTTCTTGATCGGAGGGCAGTCGTGTCGACATTGGTGGTGCTTGCGCAGTTGAAGCTAGTGTTGATCAGGGATTCTTGTTCGTTTGGCTATCTTTTATAGGTTTCGATCTGGTTTCTATGTTAATGGGTGTCGCGGTCGTCTCTGCAGATTGTTGTAGCTGAGGTTTAGTGGCGGTGGCAGAGGGTGGGTTGGTCATCTCTGTTGTGGACGCTGTTGGTGATTTCGCGGCCATGTTCTTAGGATGATCTTGTTCATATTCTGATGACAACGAAAGCTAATAGCAGAGAGGGTGATGTTCGATCGAGAGAAAAGAGCAAAGAGTCGTGATTTTGGGCTGAAAAATTGAAAATGAAAACTGAAAACGCCGTTTTGGAGTTTTCTAAAATCAGTTTTACAAAACTGATTTTTGCAAAACAGTTTTTAAAAACACTTACCCAAACACATGAAACAGTTTTTGAAAACTGTTAACAAACAAGCTCTAAGTCTTGTAACACATGGTAGAATTTGCTAATTACTATTATTGATGGACTAATTAACTAGTCATAGTGATTTTTTATCAGATGTGGTGATGATGCAACAATGAAAATGCAAATGAGTTAAATCACCAAGTGAAGCTACTATATGGTGATCAAGTAATGTAAATTTGGAAAATAAATGAAAAATAAAATTTACGACTATAAAGCCTATAACATTAACATACCTTTTCAACTCTATAAGATGATTTACTCGGCCATATTCTTTGTGAAAGTAGTGATCTCGTCGAGTTCTTTACAGAAGAAATTTGATTGCAAACACTACAATTTTGTAATTGAGCTCAGATCTAATTATTGTATTCCTAATCTTCAATTTGTTTATTATATTAGTTTAGGTAAACCCAAATTATTATAAGGAAAGAAAAAACTTGGATTCACAATAGATTTCTTTGAAGTAACAAGCCTCTTCCAATGTCAATTACAATACTAGAGACAAAACCGTAATAAATGCAACGAATAATTTGAACCAAGATTTTTAGATGAATTGGATGGAGTGAGCTATTAGTACATCTAAAATATATTTGAAATCTTAAAATCAGAAATTTGAATGAATTTATAGTAAATTTTGAGCTTTGAGTATTATTATATTTAACAAAGATGGAAAATTGAAGACTAAATATATATGTTGCCACCTATCAACCAAAACAAGTTGCTCTTAGCATTTTCAATATTTGTTACGGGCCTTATGGCATTTTGACAAGAATATGAAAAATTTAGAACTACTAAATATTCATCATTATGCATTAAGGCTTAAGGCATCAATTGCAATTTAGTTAACTACCTAAATACATAAATATTTCAAGGTATTTTTGTTGCTTAGACGTTTTAAGTGGATTTTCGTTAATAATTTGATAGAAATTTAGATCAGAAAAATATATATTAAACAATTGATAAAGTTAGATGTATTTGATTGAAGTTTGTTGATGTCGAATCAGCTTGGAATTTGAATCGTCGGTAAGCGGTACATGCGCACACGAAACAAGGAAAGACCTTAAAAGTTAGAGATTATTTTGGAGAATAAGTGTAACAACCCATCCCGGGTTGGCCACCCCTGAGATGGTGTCGTCACGTTTTGAAATCCCAACACAACACATATATGTAACAATATAAAAATATATCAACTGAAATTAAAAATTACATCCAATCCTCAACTCTTTTCAGAGGAGATACATCATCATTCTCATATCAGAAACAATATATAAATATAACAAAATACATGAAAAGATTTTATTAAAAATTTTCTTTCTTCTTTCTTACAATGTCTGACGACTTGACCACGAGACTCACTTAAGGTAATTACTCTGATATCAGCTCTAAACTCTATTTGCCTTGCCTGCTGCTTGAAAATTATCAACAATAAAAAATGAGCTTCACAATCTCAGTGAATTAAATTTACTATAAGTGCTCGATTATATACTTCCAGTCACATCTTATAATTCAATTGTTTCTAATTCACCAATATGAATCATATATTTCTTCACATATAATAATTTAATCTTTCAAATAATCTTCCAATATTCATTCATCTATTATCTTATATAATTCAATAATAACATTTTATTATCACTACTCATATAATAATTCCAACCATTTATCAATCTCTTCTTAAATTAATCATCAAACTTCTCAATTTTCCTTCTCATGTATTTAATCATCTCGATATTTTCAATTCAACATCATCATTTACCTCGTTATGAGGTTCACAACATATTATCAATCAATCAAATAATTTTTATCATATCATACTTTCATATTTCTTTCTCACCATATATATCTGTGTGAGACTAATTTGTTTATCAATAATTTCACAATCAAGACTGATACTTTAGTATCTCAATCAATAATAATAAAATAACCAAATAAATAAATGCATGTGTTTAAATCATCTTTCTTTTTTTTTTATCACATCATCTCATTATTTCATATTCTCATATGGGAACGTCTTCCCACATATCGATATGTTTCAGTCAGATCAGTTACCTTCCTGGTCTTTTCAGCCAGACTAGCTGCCTTCCTGGTCTTTTTAGTCAGACCAACTGCCTTCCTGGTCTTTCCTTTTATGCATATGAGCAATAACATGGAAGCAAGTATACATCAAAGCATTCAATTCAACTATATAGCTCTTTCTCAAAATTATTATTTTTATCATATTTATTAAATTGTCTCTTCATATATCATATAAAATTTTCAATCATATTTTCAAAATTTTCATATAACTTCTCAGCATATTTTTCATTAAAACATCTTTTTTTTAAATATAAATTCTTATATAATTAATATTCAACATACTATTTAATCCATAATCAATAAATCAATCAATTATCATATATTACATAAAATATATCATTAAATCATTATAATTCACTCATTTATTCAAATATCATAAATTCATATTTTTATTGGTCTCGATTACTAAAAGTAAATCTAACTCACCACGTAGCACTTAAAGCTACCCGTAGATCACCTCCTTACATTTTCTGCTCTTTTCAACAATTTTACCAGATTGATGATCGTCAACACCTGACATATTATTTATATTAAAAATTTCTAATTTATTCTTCAATTCTTCCTTAATTCATACCCTTTAAATTTATATATTAAATTCCGAGTAATTTTATGTATGCATAATTTCAAAAAATAAAATTCATATTATTACCTTTTTTTTTTCCTTAAAGCTTCCCTCGAATTTTTTTAAAATTCTCCCATAAACTTTTTCAAAGTTTCAAGATTTTAACCTTTCTTTCAGTCCCCATGTATTTAAAGAAAGAGAACAATTTGAGAGAGAGAATAAAATTTTAGGGTGAGAAATAAATTTGTTATAAACTAATTTTTTTTTTTTTTACAAACTAACAAAAGCTTAATTGTTTTTTTATACGCAACCGTTGCAACCATTTTGTTTCCCAAGTAACTTGCATGCAAGACAAACGTCCAGGCGTTTGTTTTTTTTTTTCTTTGTAGCTGCAAAAGATTACACCTGTTTTTTTTTTCTTTTGTAATAGCTAAAAGCTACACCTGGATGTACACCTGCTTTTTTTCCTTGGTCGAGCGTCCAGGTGTCTTTTTTTTAATATTAAATCTTTCATGTATAAATTATTTTAGAGCTATGAGTGAAGAATTGTGTACCTTTTGATTGTAAGAACCTTGTTTCAAAATAGTGTTTGATTAGGAGAAGGATTTAGTGTTCCAATAGGAATAAAACTCTTGAAGATAAGTTTATCATTATCGTAAGTTTAATAACTATTTATCATTAGATAAGTCCAATAGATTGAAGTATTGTATTGGTATTACGACTCTTAGAGTGGAAATATCAATGTACTTTTTATCAGGTGTGATAATTTAATAAGTTGATCTGTCTAAATCGTGAAACTACTCTTTTACCTTTAAAAAGCATTGTATATCATTATACTATTAAGTGATAACCTTTATCTAAAATTTTACCATTTTACTTTTGACGTGCGCCACGTATAGGTTGGGATTTGTCTAACTTTATCACAACAGACGAGTTTCAATTTAACTAAAGCAATTGAAAAAAAAAATCTCAAAATATAGGGAATAAAATCATAATTTTGCCAAATATAAATCATATATTATATAGTTTTTCCATTTCAATCATTTTCTTGGATTATACAACAAGTCAAGCACATGTCACGCGTGTGGACCTGCATGACCCACATGTGGGCCATTCATCTAACCGGCAACCTGCTTACACAACCTAGATCTTACACAAAATCGCACAAGGATGAGAACAAAAACATAAGTCCCAAGTAAACCGGTCAATGTTTGGTCCAGGTGTGTCAAATCATGTTGCTTGGTCACTACCCAGGTCCCCATCGGGTAATACAATCATTTCATCTAAAAAAATCTTTTTCCAAGTACTGTCGTTGCATGAAAATAGTACTTTACCCCTCACAATCACTTGAGCAGTTAAGAGTTATTGTACTGACATGAGGACTTTCACGGTCCCGAGTCCTGACCTTTTTGACTGCAGATCCATCCGTTACAATGTACTCCATAATCCAAGCTTAGATTGTATTTTCAATGACTGAAATACCCTTATCATTAAACCCAGGTTAACGCTTCTAGTTTGCGGTTTACCATGGTGCTGCATATGGAATTTTGCTTGTTACCAAAAATGGAAGTTTGCATTTGGAAATTAACAAGTCCATCAATCATGCATGCATGCATGCTTCTTTTTTTATTTTATTTAAAAACATTATTTTTATATCGAGTGAAAATTTCATATATACTATATTTTGAATCCAATAATTAAAGATATCTCAATATGTGAACCAATTGACCAAGAGATTAACTTTATATTTATTCATTCTTCTTATACAACTATACTAGTATATTTAATTAACAAGCTTATCAAAAATGATTTTTAATTTTTTTAATATTAACTGGAATATGATCGAATTCGAATCTTTTACAATTAAGTCAATATTGAAACAAAACATAATTTAATTTTGCAACAAACTATTGATTTCTTAAAAGAAAGTAACAATACATAATATTCTTAAAATAAAAAAGCTTAAGTCTAAGAAAATTCTCCATCGAACATTGAGTTAGTATTAAACAAATTACATAAAAAAATTTCAACCAAAACATAAAACGTTGTATTCATACAAAATTTTGATATTGATATGATATCATTTAATATTGAGTGTTGTTATATACACCATGTATTTTTTGTGTTTTAACAATATATAAACATTTTTATCCCTTTAAAAATTATTTGTGTATACATATAACAACAGTTCATCCTTTACATTATTTTTTTTTCGGTTTTTTGTTTGTTTGTTTTTCTTTTCAAATTAATAATAAAAAAACCCTAACTAACAAATGCAGTGTGAAATTCAATTAAATTCTCTCAAAATTCAGGCATATATGATTGGATTTGATTTTCAGATCTCAATAGTTAAATATTGATAACAACAATAATGCAAGTTAAAGTATCAAAGAATAGCATAATATGCCAACCATGCATAAAGTGAATCACCCATATAGACCATAATGCATTAGAGCTTGGAACACAAATTAAGACAACAAGAAGAAGCAAGGCACCAATTAAAATCACTATTATGATAAAAATATTCATTAATTAATATTTATATGGTAAGATATATCAACCCCTACATATAATTAATGCTCATTAGGTGATACATTACAAAACAATTAAACCCTGATCAAAACCTTTTTGGCTCTAATTACCAATTAAGGGCGAAACAGTAATCTTACATCTACAACCCCTTACCTTTTAAACAGTCGTCCCGCTTTCTATCCTCCCCCTCTTCCTAAAAACATAAAAGCCTTAACGCCTCTCTCTCTCTCTCCTTCCCTAGAAAAATCCATGGCAATGATATTTAGCACAAAACCCAAAATCCTTTTGTGCAGTTTTTTCTTGATCTCTCTCTCTGTGATGGTACCCATCTCTCTGTCCTCTTCAATTCATGATCTTCTTCGCTCAAGAGGGTTACCAGCCGGTCTGTTACCAAAAGAAGTGAAATCCTACACTCTGTCTGATAATGGTCACCTAGAGGTTTTCCTTGATGGGCCATGTTTGACCAAATTTGAGAACAGGGTCTACTTTGACAGTGTTGTTAGGGCTAATCTTAGCTATGGAAGCCTCATCGGAGTTGTGGGTCTATCTCAAGAAGAGCTCTTCCTCTGGCTACCAGTGAAAGACATCATAGTTGATGATCCTAAATCTGGTCTCATATTGTTTGATATTGGGGTTGCTTATAAACAGTTTTCTCTTTCACTCTTTGAAGATCCCCCTAATTGCAAGCCACAAGGTGAATTTAATTGCTGATAATTAGCTTAATTTTTTGTTAATTATTGGTTTAATTTTGTGGGTTTAAAGTTTCTTTCTATGGGTTTGTAGCAGTTTTTTTAAATCATGGCCTCATGGGTTTCTGTTATTTTTGTGGGTGCAAAAACAGCTTGGCTTTTAATGTCTGGGCAAGTCTGAAAACTCCAGTTACATTCATGGGTGGTGTTTTTTTTTGTTTCAGTAATTGATTGCAGAGTCAGTTTCCTTTTTCTTTTTCTTTCTTTGTCTGTTTGTTTTCTACTCTCATTTGTTTTTTAGTTTTTACTTCCTAATGAATTTTCAATCACCATATGGGAAGAAACAGTAAAAAAACACTGAAGGAACTTTCTTCGTAAACAATTTTTTTGTGTAGCTACAAGTACAAACAGAACAAAGTACAAGTATTCTACAGCAGCACCTGAGGATAGAAAAATTTATCATAAAAAAATTTGATTTTAGACTTCTTTGAAGAAAAAAGAAAAAAGAAAAAAGAAAATCTGAATGAGTTTTCATTCTTGGAGTCTAACCATGTGGGTTTTTGCAGGTGTTTTGAAGAATCATGTGAGGAAGGAGAAAGGATTTGAGGCTTAGAGATAGAAAGATGCCTTCCCTGTTCCAACTTTGTCATTTTGTCAGTTTTTATATAATATCAATATTACAATAAACATTAATAGCTGTGTAATTAGTAATAATATTAGTAGTTATAATATAAGTAGGGTTTTGGTGTATTAGCTAGAAATTACCATGCTAGGAGTTGGAATTTGTAAAGATGTGAAATTCTGGAATCTGATGTCCTAATCAAATTAGACGTTCTAATATTCTAGCTTTTGTTCATTTCTAACTTCCCTTTTGTTTTTAATATTTTCTTTGATAAAGATTAGATTATTGCCAAAGCAATGGATCCATATATTCTTATAGTTATCTTTTGGGTTTTTAAAAATTCCTTTGGTCTGGCATATATATATATATATATATATATATATATATATATATGGTATTCTTAATAGTAGTTTCAGTTTATGGTTAGTCAGTTAAGTTTTTGGTAAAACAGTTGTAGAATTAAAAATTATTTTATTTTTTAAAAAAAAAATTATTTTATAATTTGTAACATCTTGTTCACTGCTAAAAAGGACCAACATTAAGGTTTAATAATAACAAAATTTCAGGTTCAAGAACAACAAAATTTTTTGTTCGAATCTCATCACAATATAAATTATTTGTTGAATTTGTGTAATGAGTATTTTTCTCATTATAGACGAGTTGTATTAACAGTTAAGCTTTATAGAATTATGAGTTTATATTGTAATCAGATCAATTATTGTAAGTTTTAAATCTTAAAAATTATTTTTTATTTGATAAATAAAAAAAAATCAGTTTTTCTATATAAAAATAGCAGTTTATTAAAAACATTTTCTCATTTTTTGATTTTTTTATTGCAAAAATTTGATCCAAATTTTATTGGTAAGAAACAAATCTTATTTCATAAACTATCTTTCCACTTGCTTCAGAACATATAAGAATTTCTTTATTTTTTTTAATACTAAAGTAGAAATTCCCTAGATTCACGGGCGAAATTTGTGTTGTGGTAGAGGCAACACTTTTCTTGTCATGGACTTACCATAAGATTCTTGAATAATCTTTATAGTGTAGTATATAATTTTTGTTTTATTTTTGACGATGTTAAATTCAAAAAAGGTAATTTTATTTTATAATTAATATAATATTGAAAAATCGATGTTAATTTTTTATTTTTAAATAATTTATTGTGAAAACCGGCTTCCATTCTCCACTATATTGAAACCTTTTTTTAAGAGGAAATTTTTGTGGGGCCTTGGAAGGTGGACCCACACAGTAGTAGGGTTCATCATCATCATCAAGTGATTGCGCTTTTTATATATATGTCTTTGGTCTTTATTGAATGTCTTAGACTAAGTAGCAAATGGGGTGGTTTCATTTGCCTTTGAAACAAAATAGGGCACAAGTTTAGCAAAAAGAATAAATAAATAAAAATAAATAAATTGCTTCTTATCCGATACCAGATAAAACTTGAGTCTATCATGATAAATTATATTGCGATAAAGATCGCAAGCTTAGCTTAGCAAGGAAGCACGCTAAAATTGTCACCCTTCACTCCTCTGCAGTGAGTGCTTCCCTGTACCCTCATAACGCTACAAATAACACACCAGAGATGGATTTTAGACCCAACGATTTACATACACTTGGATGTAACATAAGGGCCCCATTAAATATTCTCCCTTTAGCCTGTTAGAACTAATCATCTGCATTGTAACGTCTCAATTTAGTGTGGATCTTACCTCTTCAACGACTCAGATACACCTACGGTTTTCATGTGGGACCGACGGATTACATCCTAAAGTCCGCTATTGACCGTTGATGACGTGGCTGTATCTCGAAGGGATATTTCGAGGTGTTACCGTGAACTACGAAATACATTAACTGAACTCTTCCCCCGTAGACGACGTCTCTCTTCACAAAACGACACATCTTTATCTGCTTCTTAATTAACAAACGCCAGTTCATATAATCATATTTTAAGTAAATAAAATAAATAACCTGCATATATCCGTATAAATATCCCTCTCTCGTTATCTCCGTCCATTCATGCGTAATATAGAAATTGAACCGTAAATTTCTCTAGTTGGCAAAGTTTTCAGTAGGGTTTCTTCAACCATGGGGGGAGGAGGAGTCATGAGAGCGGCGGCTAAGGTGGCTGGGATTGGCGTGGTAAACGGCGGCCTCCGCGCCGCGGGATTCTCGGCTATACCGACGACTACGGAGCAGTCGATGGTGAGAAGCGCATCGGGGCCAGTATCCGCGGCGATAGTGTCGGCTTCTCAATCGAATATTGCTAACGTGGCGTCCGTGCAGGGGCCGTCTTGGGGCTTCGATGACTGGGAGTTCGCCGACGGTGAGGAACTGTTGGCTTCCGATGCCGCCGGAGGTGGTCAGCCGATGGCTAGGGTTGTGTTTGGCGGTGCTCCTACCCTGCAGGAGGCTAAGGATGCCACCAGTGAATTGAAAGATGCCCTTGATAAGTAAGTTTTGATTCAAAGGAATCAATCTTTCTTAGCGTATATGCATATCCACACACTCACGCAGATACAGATAGGCACACGTATATATGTAGGCTAATAGCTCTGATTAGTTTCTTCTCTGAGGGTTTGTTTTGCTTTTGAATTCTTTATATTTTGTTAAAACTTTTCGAAAATTTTTGGTAGGAGCATCACTTTTGTGCATTTCCCTTAACTTGTATTGCGGTCGCATTGTGAAGGTTTTTGTTTGATTATGGTAAGATGTAAGAAGATATATTGGGGGAAAAGTTCTACAATATCTCTCTATTTTGGTTTTTGTTTAAATTTCAATGTGGATTTCAGTAATTTATTCGCTATATTATTTTAGTAAAAGGGAAAAAAGAAGCTCCTAATCTTCATTTTGTAACATGTGTGACAGGACTTATTGCTTCCACTCTGTTATAATAGTTGCTGCTAATGTTTATGCCTTTTTTTTCTTTCTGCATTATTAAGTTTAGGTAAAACATGCTGTTCTTCTATTTAATCCTGTAGTATTTCATTCCCAAATCTTCAATTTTTTTCTCCCTCTGCGTGGAGTGCTTAAAATTTGTGTATTTGTGCTATTGTTTGTTTTCCTGTTGTTTGTACAGTGGAATAATATGTGCTTTAATGCTAAATAGCTGATTAGTAGGGCTTTTAATTTTATGTTATTACACTGAACACACCAAATAAAAAAATCCAAAATTTGAGGTAGTTCAAAATGTACTTAGTTTTGAGAAATGTTTAGCCTAGAAGGAACATTAAGTTTGCTCCTTTTCTGAATTTTTAATAATCTGTTTATACTTCATTTTCTGGCATATAAGTGCAAATTTTTTAATGAACCTATATAGATCATAGACCACATTGTAATTATTAAGTGGGAGTTGTTTTAATTGTGTTTGCAAGTAATCTGAGATTTTTTCTGTATGTTTCCTATGGTTTCTATTATTTCATGGTTGACTGTCACTGAATTATGTTTCATACTCTGTTGAATGTGATTTTTTCAGGGTATGTCTGTCATCTCCAGAGTCTACCGGATGTGACCGTCCTTTTGCTGGTCATGTGTCTGGCCTATCATTGCTTCCAGATGCTGAATGCGTAGACAATAAATCTTGTATTACTTGTGACCCCAAAGCATCTCCAGTGCCAAAATATGCTATGCGGGCATTTTCCTTGCTCAATGAAAGTCCTGCAGCTCAGGTTCTAAGTGACTTCGTTCTCCGTTATAAATGTTCATCATCATTTTAGGTTGTTGAGACTAATTTGCTCAGTAAAATTCATGGTATTACTAGGTGTTTATGATGATTAGCATTCACTATTTAGTTACTGATGTTTGAAGGATACGTATACATACTTTTTCTTCTTTTTTGGGGGGGAGGAGAATGGGGATAAAAATAATTGCAGATTCATTGTTTATATTTATGCTATGTCTGTGGACAAAATACTTGAGGTATGTATTTATCTTGGTATACATGCAAATTTATTTTATATCTATGGGAAGTGAACTTGAGAAGTCTTTGGAGTCGGATATCTTATGGTCGGTACAGTTGAGGTAATCATAGCTGCATAGCTTTGGATGCTTTTCCTAGTACCGACAGTTATTTAAGATCATTGATAGACCTTTCATTGTGGTACTTCAAATTTCTGATTTTGGCTTCATACCCAGTCTGTTGTTGCGTCAATTGCGTCTGATCCGAATGTTTGGAATGCTGTCATGCGGAATGATGCTCTTGTGGAATTCCTTGACTCCTACAAGACCAGTAAGAATTTTTGCATATTTTATCGAAGTCTTGTTTCCAAAATTCTTTTGTATGTTGTAGCAGGTTCTTACTTCAAATAATGTTTTCACAGATGCTGTTTTTCAAGATGCTGAATCTCCAAAGAAATGTGAAGAATCATCTGATGAGAGCCAATCTGGGAACACTGGATCTACTACCCTCGCGGACTTTTTGGAGAATATCAAGCTTTCTGTGGTTGAGATGGTTAGCAATGTGTCTGCCTATGTTCAAAACATGTTTGGTTATTCATCAGCAGAAAACAGTTATGCAGATGATGATGGTAAAGCCAGATCAACCTTCAACATTGAAACAACCCTGGGTGCTTCCTTCATGGCACTGGCAGTGATGGTTATTACTGTGGTGGTGTTGAGGCGTGCTTAGAGTTCATTTCCTGGCAACCTACCTGTAAATTTGTCATGCTTAGAGTTGATTTCCTGCCAACTTACCCGTAAATTTGTCGAACTTACAAACTCAGGATGTGTTACTCTATTTGAATCCATTTAACGATAAATAAGTGTGATGGCTGAAATTATATTTTGTTTCTAGTTACAGCATGTTTGGCATAGTAGTAGGATGATATGGGTAGTTTCTGTACAAGATTTTCGGTGTTTCTCGTGGAATAAACTCACTATGGTTTTCAGACTATTATTTTTCCAGGTTGCATAGGTTGACACAGTTGTCTTTGAATCTCGATTTTGCCTCAAGCATAACATTCTTCACCTTCTTGGTGGCATTGGACATTTAGACCTGGTAGAAAATATCCAGGAGTTGCATGGGAACTTTTTGGCACTACACTGGAATAGGATTCTGAAAATTCTTGGGTTATGGTGCTGTCTTTGACACTAGTGATGAGACCAAGATTATTAACCTGTTGCAATGTTAGCGGTAGGTTCACCATTTTCTGCATTCTTATCCTATAGAATCCCCACTGCTGCACAAAGCAATCGTGCCATACCTTTTGTTCTTGAATCTTCTCTCTCTAAAGTAGGTTCTCGCCCTTAAAAAAATTTCTTACTTAGAATTGGATCATGAGATTTTAGAGAATCAAGGGTGGTACTCTCCACCATAGAGAAACAATTTTCTCTAACCGCCTTTATGCCCAAAAAATGACAATACAGTATAACGCAAAATATATATGATTAAACATGCATTAATAAAACAATTTGATAAAAATGAACTGAATTATTGCGAAATTTCTGTTTGATTGCCATATTTTTCTCAAAAGAGCTTACATTACATGGAGGGTAACGTTACAATCAAATTAGTTGTGTTTGTACCCATTTGACAGCGTTATCTTCTGAACATTATTTCTCAATGTCCAATAATACAAATGAGTACAATTTAGCAGTAGCACTAAGCAGCCAGTGAAAGCAATATACGTAGTTTTGCTAATCTACAAAACTTTAGTGATTAAAAAAAAAAAAAAAAAAAAAAAGAAAAAAAAAAGAAGCTATTAAAATGCATGACCAATTTGGCCAAAGGAGTGTTCCATTTTCCTATCCCTTCTGCTATCTTGTTTGAAAATTGATCTTTGAGACTATTCCCATTAATTCCCATTATCTATGTACAAGATGTCTTCCTTCGGTATATGCATCTTCCCCTTTTCTCTCCTACCGCTTGCTTGTGTCCGATCTGGTTGGCCTCGCTGGATAGATTGAAATTATCCATTGGTCTCGACTGGTTGTAATAAAATAAAAAATACACATGCTTTCTTGAACATGTGAACAGGCCATGAAAGTGATACTAACCTTCCGTAACACAAATGAGAGATATAGATAAGCTGCTTCCCATTCATCTGGTGATAGTGTGCCTGAAACATTGGAAGGTAAGGCACAGGGAAGGTAAGACACAGGGAAAAATCAGAAAATAAGTACATATAAATGATACCATAAGGCACAGAAGGCAATGGTGAAACATTGGACCACTGACTTTAGAATTAGTTTCTCAAAATATTAACAAAACATTTAAGTTTTGGGACACAGAGAGGAAGGGAGAGAAGCAAAAGCTTAAGGCAATAGATTTACCCTGGTCTTGGTTACCATCACCCAAGGCACCAAGCCTCCGCATGAGCTCCACGTGTTCTGGTTTTTTCATGTATTCGTGCACAAATTCATGTGAGTTCTTCACAAAAATTAGCTCTAGATCATACTGCAAAGATTGACAGAACAAAATTGAATAAGAAAAATAAATTGTTGAAACGCTCCTAAAGTGCCTTTTGGTATCATTTATATTGTGCATACACACATAATATTGAGTAAAAAGGAAGATAAAGAAGTACCCAGAAAACAAAATTATACCTCTTCTGCCAATGATTTGAAGACATGAAATGGGACAATCCATTCAGGGCAGTCAACAGCATCCTGAACAAAAAACTAAAATTTTAAAATCTAGCTGCAAGTGGCTACATAGATGGAGAGATCCACAGTAGTTAATACAAGTGCACTTTTAAGTCCTACAACGCAGATCATTTGATAGTTTATTTTAAGAAACTATGAACAATATGAAAGATGAGAAATCATAAAAATAATTTAGACATGATACCTCCAGGTGAAACTGGTACTTGATACCAAAGGGGCTAGAAGATTTGAATTTCTGAACCATGTGATAAAAGTGATTGTTAAAAATTAGGTATAATATACATTATACAAAAGAAAAAAGATATAATTTTCAGTAATGCATATAACACATCTGAATATTTAAGGCCATTCATTTGCAATACCGGGAAAATGAGATCACCTTTTCAGAAAATTCTTCATCAAAACGTATCCCGTAGACACTATTACCAAACATCATTCCTTCAGCTGCAGATTCAAAGTGAAAATAGCAATTCCAATCAAGAATGACAAACATTGTCTGTCATGCCCAACAACAGTCTTAATACTTGAAAGTAGCAGAACAAAAGACGAAAGAGAAGAGAACTTAAGACTACATTAAACTAGTCCAGTATAGAGATGGTTTATAGTGAGAGCACCTGAACACAGCTAACCCAATATAGATTGGTTTCTATACCAAGAACAGTGGATCATTTGATACAACCTCTTCTTTTATTTTTTATTGGTAGTTTATGTATATGAGTACACACACACACACACACTCAGTAACTTATATTCATTCAGAACAAGTAAATTATTAAATTAATGAAGCTGAACTTAATGCAAAACGAGGTCAAATTAAATATAAAGAACAATGCTTTGTGAATATCTGAAAAAAAAAGGTAGGAGATATATGTGAAAAACAAAGCTTCCAATAACTGCCCTGATCTTGCTTCATTTGCTTTCCCAAAGTTTAATCTTGAGGTGGAGACCTATTACCAGTAACTTCCACCTTAAGATGCAGATCTACTGCCCGCCATTCGTAGAATCACTAAATGGGAACAATGAGTGATGGACTAATGGACCTTAACAAACCCATTTACATCCTAATAATAATACCATCCATGTTTAAAACAAGCAAAACTCAACTGGCTTATTGGGCACCATGTGGCCTATACATCTAGGTTGCGTCAAAAGGATGTAACTAATTCTAAAAGTAATACACATTGTCACTACTATTCTGGCAATCAGAAATCATATTAACATACATTCACATATAATCATTATCTTTGTAGGCTTTCTGTAGTATACATTTGAACCAATCTACTAATATATGTGCCTAAACATGCCCCCATAAATACATGCAAACTTACATTTAGAGTCAAATATTTAGATCGCATAAAATCATTCAGTCTCAGATAATAATATTATGAAATCAAAATCATGTTATTTAACATAAATTTTATATTTTAATTATTGATATCAAGACAATACAGTTAAGGGAAACATGTTTAAGGTCGCTTGTTCATGTGAAACGAAGACCCACAGGTGCACTTGTAAGGAGATGTGATTTGATGGAGAGAGGAAGGCATAAGAAGACTTGGGTGGAAATGATCAGGAATGATCTCGCCTTTAAAGATTTTATAAGGAATTGGCCTTAAATTGAACAGAGTGGCGTAAAAGGATTCATGTAGCTGACCCACTTAGTGGGAATAAAGGCTAGTTGAGTTGACTGTATTAAGACAATTTAGTTACAATATTTTGGCTCTTTCACCTATCTGTAACGATATCTCTCTTTAGCAATTGCAAGACAGAAAAGTAAAAATTGATAAGGCGTAAAACAGGAGATAAACCTTCTCTTAGCTTTTTGATTATTACATTGGCATCTGGCATTGTACCAATAAAGGTACCTCCAGACCGAAGTAAAGCTGATACATTTGCCAAGGCTCGCCGGGCTCGTGCTTCAGTGGACCAGGAGTAATGCATAGCGAACTGCAAAATTTAATGCATTGAATGGTTTAGAATATACAAGGTCATGAAGAAGCACAAAGAAATCCAATTTTAATCTATATGATATATCAAAAGACAGCCTAAAGTGGATTGTTGTGCATCAACAGGATTCTCATTGCGTGTAAACTACAGAACCATCGTTAGAACTGGCCTATGTATAGAAACAATTTGTAATGGGAGCAAACAATAGGAGACAAATTACCAGAAGTCAGAAAGAAGAAAAAGGAAGTTATACATTTGGGCGTAGAGCTAGAGTTTTAGATTCTTTTCAAAGGGCAGGCACAGTAGGAGCGTGTATGAAAGTAAAGATGAAATCCGCAGCTCATAGTTGACATACAAAAAAAAAATTGAAGGGGCCAACAAAGAATGCCTAAGAATTTGTCTAACTATATCAAGAGAAAATATTAAAAAAAATTATAAACTTGGGGGAGGGGGCTAGCTATATCTGGCTTCGCAGTTGCACATATTATCTAAAGAAAATTTAGAATCTAAATTCTTTTTTTCCCTTGGAGAAAAAAGAGCTAAACAGAAAGCACACTCGGTAGCAAAGGAAACTCTGCTATTCAAGCGAGCTCCGTGTCTTGAAGTTAAAAATTTTTATAAGAAGAAACATATGAGGTATACTACAGTATAAATGGAATTTGCTTCAATAGATGAGGTCTTCAATTTCAATAGCTAAGAGTTGATAATTTAGGACAGACCGACTAAAGCGTATCATTTACCTGGCAACTGCAGATATCAAAAGGAGCATCATCTGCTAGAATTTTGTCCAAACGAATCTGAAACCATCAATAGAGCATGAGTTACCAACTCTATTACCGAGTTTTGACTACTCCACAAGTCAAAAGAAAAGTTATTAATTGGTAAATTTAACTTTACTGTTACATATCCGTTCAATATACTGTTAATCAGTATTGCCATATCCATACAAGTCAATCTAACCTGATACTTGTTTGATCCTGCGGCACAAAAACAACATAACCTGGCTAGCAAAGAATACACATTTTCAAAAGACTTACCTCAAAACAGTCCCCACATAAGAGACGAGCAGGAAAAGTGAATTTTTTACGACGTTGATGATGGTCTGCATCACCATTGTAACGTGTACGGCAGTCTTCTATCTGTACATAAATGTTGAACACAGAAAGTGAGATGGCATATTTCAACATATTTGAACCAGAAGAAATAAAATGGAAAGAAAATAGCAAACACAAAGAAAGTTCAGTGAGCATTATTAAGCCAAATGCACTGAACATTGTACCATATAGCCTACACATTATTAGGAAGGATAAGCATATAAAATTATACTAAAAACTGTAATGGTATTTGAAGGATATTTAATTACAGCATACTGATGGGAAAAAAAAGACATCTAATTACAGCCTAGGAGTTATGTTCCAGAGTTCCACATTTTATAATAACATGATAAAGCTACGAGTGGAATAAATAATTAAACATGCACCGATGATAAGCACTACTTCAAGTGTGTTCATTTTGGAAGTGTTGAGTGGCATGTTAATAAATGCTGTCCAGAGAAAACAACTGAGAGATTTCACCAATAGATTCATGTGAGTTCATTTTAGAAGGGAAATCAACTACTGAGCGTCATATTAATAAAGATGCTGTCCATAGGAAACAATCAAGGGATTTCACCAATCTATAACAACTGCAGAAATAGGCTCACTAAATCACAATTGTACTTTGATCTGCTAATATGTCCAAGGACAAACGTGCACCAGTGAACCGATAATAAAGGTGTATTTTGTCACTTTACCGAGCCTTCAGCTATATCAATGCCAACATAGTATCCAACTTTCGCCTTATCCCATTTGATGAGATCACCACCCTGGTAGAGATAAAAGAAATACAATAAGCAAACTGTTAGAAAATTTATTTAAAATACAAAGAGCACAGTGAAGGTAATATGCACTACCTTCCCGCAGGCAAGATCAAGAACAGCATCCCCTCGGCGAGCATAGAGCTGAATTAAGACACTTTTAATCTGTCCAATGAGGTAAGAGACACCATGAATCATAACAAAACATAATGTGATTATATGTTTATAATGAATGTCATGAGACTACACTGCTTACCCAGTTGTTAAGTTTCTTTAAGTGAATGATTGGACTCGCTTCTCGTTCTTCTAATGTTTGATTGGTCCTCCTACTGTAATGGTCAGCCACTTTCCTCGCAAAGATCTTTGTGCTTTCATCCTCCAAGAATTGTGTGTCACCTAAAAACACGGTATAGAATAATTCGACTAAAACAAAATATCTATATAGAATCTTCATCAATGAGAGTTCCATTTAAGACTCTGTTACAACTATTGGATTAGTTAAGTTAGCTATCTAATTCCTCTTTTTCTGGGGTTAAAATTTGATTTCTTTTTTAATATTTGTTTGGAAACTAAAAAAAATAGACCTAAAAAATCCAACTTTAATTGTTTTATTTTTCTATGCTTTCTACCCAACCAAACAAAGAGTAATGAGTATGAATGAGTGAAGTACCTTCTGGGTTGTGTTTGACTTTGGACTGAGCTGGCCCAACAGAGCTCGATGGAGATTCTTGGTACCCACGTTTCATGGCAAACTAGCAAAACAGAATTGTTATATTTATTTAATATAATCAAAATATTGGAGCAATAATAGGTTAATGGGAAAGCAGTGAAAATTTTATTAATGAGAAAACTGCATACAATAATCAAGGAGCAACTCCCTAATACAATTTAGTGGATCTTCTAACTGATATTCAGAATAAATAACATATTTGGCAAATATGGTAAACTTGTGAGCCATCCTATTACCAGTTCTTGGAGCATGTTGTACTCTCACCAACAAGAAATTTAAACTGATCACTCTAACATCATCAAACAGTAAACCGAGCTGAGATAAGTCCTCTTGCTTTGAAGATAGAGTTATACAAAGTACAAATAGTCAAGGAATCATTTCAAGGACAATCTCATGGAAGCCAATTTCCAGCTAATAAACTGAGGTTTAAGACTAATTGTTTGATAAGCTAAAAACTGAGAAGTAAAAGCAAGGAGGATACATAGCTAGATTTACTATATTCACCACCCTCCAAATAATTCTACAACTAATTACTACTAAAAGCCTCAGAATAATAATAATAGCAATTCTAATTAGTGAGCATAGGAAATAAAAAAACTTTGTGCATGTCCAAAGAAAGTATAGTTGATTGAGCTACCAAACCATACTTCTCAAATCTTACATAAAATAAAAGAGCAAGGCAATAGCTAGCTACATATGGAGCACTAGTTGGCATATATCAAAAGCAAAACCCAAAGAGTAATGAACGAAAGAGGAAGGCCATACAGTTTTTGCTAGGTAATATGGTATAATGTCTTCCCTCTAATAGTATTATAAAGGTAAAGAAGAAAATATAAATCATGAAACTTTAATAGGAGAATATTTTTGCAGATACACAATGTTAATAATTTCTATAGGCTGCAAAAGCAAGTTCAATTCTTTTGTGAATGAATTGAATTCCTAAACTAATTAAAT
Source organism: Bretschneidera sinensis (assembly GCA_023935145.1). Lineage (NCBI taxonomy): Eukaryota > Viridiplantae > Streptophyta > Magnoliopsida > Brassicales > Akaniaceae > Bretschneidera > Bretschneidera sinensis. Next base: position 68,140,506 of record CM043704.1, read on the forward strand.
TAAAAAATACTACACTTTTACATGTTCAAGTTCCCAATTCAATCCAAAGATATTTAAGTAAAAATAATCTCACTTTAAAGCAATGAAAATTTGCAACACAAACATTAATGGTCAATGGGGAAAAAGAAATATTGTACATAAAACTATTGTTCATTACTCTTTTCTTTCTCTCTTTTTCACATGGGGCAGATAAAGAAAGAAAAGGAGTTTCACCACAACATACCAGGTCGGTAAACCAGTTGGCGGAAAACAATGACAAATAACGGTCGGCACTGAATTGAGGTCCAAAAGACACAGTGCGCCGAAAGTAGGGAGAGTCCGACGATGTTGGCCGGAAATCATACAAAAATCGGCGCCGATTAAGGCTATATGAGACAGCTTAGCTCTTAGAACCAAGCGGGGCAAGTTTTTTAGGAATTTTTTTTTTAATGAAAGTGTTCTATGGATAATTAAAACCCTGAAAACAGAAAAATCAAACCCTTTTGCACTGATCTTATGCTTAAGTTTGTAAGATTGAAACGCTTAAGTTAAAAAATTTCTACCCCTTACCAACAGAAAGACCATTCTACCCTTAGCTTTTTGCTTGCTCCTATCTTTCTCTTACCTCCCCCTCTTTTTTTTAGTCTATGAATTATACAATGAAAAATAGCTCTCATTTTCATAATAAGACTTTATCTTAAATTTTTCTTAGAGAAACAATTTTATCTATGATTGTTAAGATTCTAATCAGATCTGGTGTCCTGCTAGAATTATGAGGAAAGTTTTTTTACAAAAATATTGTTTTAATTTTGATTAGTTAATGGTTATTTTAATTTTAAACCGTATTCAAAATATTATTATTTTGACATACAAATGAATAAAAATAAAATTTATAGTAATTATTATTAACAAGATTAGGTATTTAAAAACAATTTTATTAGTATTATATTAATTTAATAGGAATAACTAAATTATTAAATTAATACTATTTTTAAAACAATTTCATTTTATTTTAATACACTAATTTAATAGTATATAATTATTGTAAAAAATAATTAAACAATAAATATACATCCAATGTCGCTTTAAGCTGTTGAACATAGCAAAGCCAAACGAGCTCTTCAATGCACCGTTTTGCAAATCATCACTTTTCAAGCCAGCTCATACTTTCGTTGAGGATATTGGTACCGTTTCTTGCAGCAGCATGTACCAGAGTCCAGGAGGCAGGAGCGGCACAATCTGACCTGCAAGGCTGCAGGCTGTATACACCATCCAGCGAAGAACTACAAGAACACTTGGAAACGATATGCTTTATCTTAGGACATGTTTGGATACAGTTTTTAGTTTTAGAAAACTGTTTTTGAAAATGAAAATAGAAAACACTTTTTTGATGTTTTCCGAAGAAAACATGGTCGGATAACTGTAACTCGAAACCATTTTCAAAATCATAAAACAATAAAAAGTCATTTAGATAATTTATTTTGGAAACTGTTTTGAAAATAGATATTGCAATCTCAATATTCTTATATTTCAGACTGAATCGGTCAAGATTCAACAGTGTATAACAGGGTTGTTAAGTTTCAATGGATCATTTTAGATAACAGCCTCAAATCCATTTTCATCTCGAAAGATGGCAATTAAACATTAAAAAAAGCAAACCAGATCAATAGCTGGGATTCCAAATAAACTCATAATCAGACCTTTTTTACTTCTAATGAACCAGAGACTGAATACCCGACCAGACGGAGTAATTTTATCCAATAAATATAACTGCAGAGAATTTGGTTTTATAGATTAAACCAGCAAGATCAAAGCCTTAATGAACTCAAAGCCAAAACCTGGAGAAAATACAGATTCGAACAGCATATTATTTCTAAAGGCCTCAACCCATTTGGTGGTGACTAACAATCACATATTCCAGCAGAGATAAAATTAAAACAAAAATTCCAAATCAAAGGCAGCAATCATGGATAATTAAATCAATAACATATCAACTCATTTTATAATGAAAATGAGCAAGAAAAACAAGAATCCTGCAATTAAATCCATCCTTACTGATTCAGTGGAAGCTAGCACTGAAGAATGTGGATTAGACTGATCTAGCACAGATTTAATGTTGCACACATATACTTTGACAACGTCGATTCAAGCTTCAAGTGGCCAAACTCACCTTTTTATTCAATTGTTCGCGAGCCTAAGAGCCCAAGCATACACAGATTCAAGTCATCAAACCAGAAGCAAATTACCCAAACGTTTATTCAGTTATTCAATCAAAATCAAACGAACAAAGATATTTGAAACGAAATTGAGCAAAACAGGAAAATGGGTTGAATTTTTACCTGGAGCTTTCAAACGAAACGATATTGAACAAGAGAACCACAAGATTCGGCTATGAACTGGGTAAAACAGTCCTGAGGTCGGCGAGGCCACAGTGGCCGGACTATGTATCGCCGCAGTTACAAGCCACGAGAAAGAAGCTGTCGCAGAGGAAAGAGATGGAGAGCTGGTCGCAGAAAAGAGAGAGAGGACTATCGCAGAAAAGAGGGGTTGAAGGAGCCTTCCGAAAACCAAACTCTTTTTAAGCTGTTTTTTGTTCTAAAAGAGGGTTTTTAATTTTTAATTTTTTTATACGTAAAATAAGTAAGCATTTTTACTATTACATTTACCCGTTAGCCCGCAAAGATCTTAATAGACATTACGAATTTGGAGTAGTTATTAACTGTGTTTTCGCGAGGGCGTTGCGAGGTGTTTTGGTTCAATAAAGTAAAGCGTAAGCCCTCATTTTAAATAAGATAATGTTAATTAAATTATAAAAATATTAAAAAATTAAAATAATATAAATTAATTAATTATTAATAAATTTTATTAATTTAATATTTATCAAAATATTTTTATATAAATATCAAATAATTTGATAAAAATTTTAATCACATATGATATTAGACTTACATTATCGTTTGTTGCATATGTATCTATCAATTTACGTTATGGTCCTCCAACATAGTAGTTCTATTTGTAATGACGTCCAATCAAAATGTTAAAAATTTAAAATTCTGACCTAAAAGACTGAAAATCTGGGTAAGTCTTTTGAATCTTTTGGGCGTTTTGAAATTTTAATAAAATAATATTAATTAATTAATTAATTAGAATAATAAAATAATTTTAATTTTAATTAATTTTTATCAAAGTTTAATACTTTACTAACTCTCTATAGTATGATAATTGTAATTTTATAAATATTTATATATATTTATATATAAATTATATGAAGTATAACTTATATTTTTATATTATTGTAATTTGTAAGTGATTAATTAAATAATTTGTAATTATTATTAAGATAGATAATATGTAATATATATATATATGAAGTGTAAAAATGTCACAACAAGAGTGCTAGCTCAATGGTTAAGATTTAAGACACTTTAACTCATGGGTTCGAGTCTCAAGGAAGAAGATTTATTATTAAAACGATGTCGTTTTTGAGATTAAATGAAATCTTTGGTTCCACCCCAACAAATATGTCATTGAGTTTTTTGGCCCGATTTCGTCTCTGGGCGCGTCCCAGACCTATTTTTAAAAACACTGATTATTAACATACTTACATCAAACCGAAACTAAGGTTTATTTTTAAAAGAAATCATCCACAAAATTTTATTAATATGAAAAAATCTTAAACACAAATTAGGATAATAAGGTTCATACTCGAACAAATTCGAAGATACCTAAACTTTACCTTATGAAAAACAAATACAAAACTTTTCCTTAGAAAACTGAGGATACAACCATTGTAGTATCATATTTGAATACAATTTTAAATTATTAAAATTTAAAGCATCTATACTTGCTTTATGTAGATATTCCGAGGACCAATAAATCTTTTGGCTGTTGTGAGAAGGATTTTATTTTGCAAGAGAGTCGGCAACACCATTAGCTTCTCTGTACATGTGTTGGATGAGGTTACCTCACGAACAAGCTATTTATCTTAAAATAAATTGAACTAATAGTTTAGAAACACATTCAATAACATCTACTTTTATGTTGAACTCACATGATTTGTAAACCAATTAAAAGGGCTTTAGCCTCAACATGATTATTTGAGAGATTATCAACACAAAAGCATTACCGGCTCTAAAACCACCACCACCCACGCTTCCTTTGGAGGAACAAGAACTATCCGAATTCAGTTTGATTTTTCCTTCAAGTAAATGATTCCATCTAATCCAAATTTCGCTTTTAAATTTAAGAAAAATTACTTTTAAACCAATCGAATGAACACACAACATATTATGAAAAGAAATATATGATTTCGGATGGATGATAGCGTTGCTATCTAAAAAAACATCTCTCATTCTACTAATAAGCATGGCCGGGCATATTTTTTTACCATCCTCCCTAGATTCATTTCTCGTATGCCAAATGTGCCAGCAACCCCAAAGGAAAGTGCAAACTTTTACAACACCCATTGAGATTACTTTCAGGCATTACCCAACCAATTATTAACCAATGAATGGAAAGAACCAGATTGATTGACATCAAATCTGGATCCAAAGAAATTCCAAACGGATTGAGCAAGATCACTATGAACATAGTTTCTATATTACCTAGATAACAGCAAGAACATTTAGAGGCTAAGTGAATCCCAACCTCTCTAACTTTCATATCAACAGAAATAGCACCAAAAAACATTTTCCACATAAATCAAGACACCTTTAAAGGAATTCATTTACTCCAGATTTTATTTTTCCATCTAAACTTAGGATTTTTGGATCTAATAAAAGACCAATAATCACCTAAAGAAGAGTGATTCCAAACCAATTTGTGTTGTTTGTCATTAAGATGAACTTTTTTGGCTGCTTCATATAGAGAAGGAAAATCGATTTTTGAAGTACTCATCTTAGAATTATCATCACCGACTTCTTTGAAAGAACATGATTCAAATGGTAGAATTCCAGTAGGGCTGGACTCATTGTTTCATTTATCATGCCAAAAATTTATGTTTCCATTACCAAGGATCCAAGTTGAATTTTCTTTTAGATGAATGATAGCAATAGATTTCCAAATTTCAGCTAAACCAAGGGCAGCAAAAACCTTCTATTTGTTCAGAGTGTTTTTTTCCTCATGAAACAACTTCATAGTGAATTTGATTGTAAAAAACTCTAAGCAAGTTTTGCTTGGAGGCTAGAATGAATTTCATGAAGATGTCTGATGCCCAGCCTTCCTTCCTCAAGAGGTAAGGATTCTAGATATAATCTTGTACACAAATGTACAAAAACTAATAGGTCTCAAGTCCGATAAAAAAGTAGGATTATCAACCTTAGGAATTAAAATTAGGTTAGTGGCCGTATAAACTCTAGAAAAATATCCTCCTAAGAAGAAATCTTGAACAACCCTCACTACATCCTCATGAATAATGTCCCAAGAACCCTGGAAAAAATTTACATTGAATCCATCCATGTCAGGGGCACTATCCGGATTTAGATCATTAGCCACTTTTTTTTCTTCTTTTTCTTGTGGTAATTTGCACAAATCATTATTTTGTTCATCCAAATTTATCTTAGGATTGAAATAAAGAAGATTATTATTATTAGAACTTGTGGATACTGCCGTAAAAAGGTTTTGATAGTATTCACAAGCTGCCTTCCCAATTTCATTATCATCCGAAATAAAAGATTCATCATCCGTTTGAATTTTAATTTTCTTCTAGAGTTGTTTTTCTTTAAAAGGATGCATGGAAGAATTTAGTATTTTTATCGCCTTCTTTGAGCCATGTTACATGTGATTTATCTCTAATTAGAGCCCTCACATTGCAACCATGTCTTCAATTCGAGCCTAGCTGAATTTAAGATTTGTAAATTATCCTTTGAAAAATCTTGCTGTAATTCATATTTAGCTCTGATAATATTGTCTCTAGCTAATTAATTTTTTTCTTGAATGCTACCAGCTTAAGCTTTTGGTGTAGGACTACCATAAGTGGCCCTCTAAAGTATTCCTTCCACCAAGTGGCTATCGACTCTAAGAAATTTTCATGAGAAAGCCACAATTTAAAAAACCGAAATGGATATGATTTAGTAGAGTAATGCCTAGCCGAGAGCATTAACGTGACATGGTCCGAATATAATCTATCCGCATGCAATACTTTTAAAGGAGGCATATTAGACATGAAATCAGTATTAATCAAAACTCTATCTAAACGGCTCCAACAACGGAAAGAGTTTTGATGCTCATTGGACCAAGAGTATTTGCATCTAATAAGCCATTATTTTCAATAAAATCATTAAATTTATTAGTTGTTTGTAAGTCAATTGGGATCCTAACACATTTTTCCTTTGATTTGGATGCGACATTAAAGTCGTCTCTAATAAACCGTGGTCCTTGAAAAATTGATTTAAAATTGGACAAAGTTGACCAAAGTTGCCTATGCTCTTATGATCTATCCTTAGCATTTATGAAAGATGCATAACAAATAGAGTCATTAAGCACACGAGAACTTAACCGAAATTGCTTGGTTCGTGATATCTATAACATTCAATTTTAAATCATCTTTCCAAAGTTTCCATACGTGCAAGCTTATTGGGTTGCCGTGTGTGAAATTTTGGAATTTTATTTTTCTAGCAAAACTTTATAAAGCTTTCCCTTTATGTTTAGTTTCAAGCAATATCACAAGAGTAGATTTGTGTTTCTTAATCAATTTTCTTAACAACCCAACTTTATCAGGATTTCCAACTCCTCTAATATTCCAAATTATTTTGTTTATCATTTATTGGCAATTTTAGAGGATCTAGTGACCTTAGCTTTTGCTCTGGTCTTTCTAACCTGCTTAGAAGGTTCTATAATCTTCTTTCAAATCTATAGAAGGGAGGGCCATACATTTCTCTTGCAAATTTTATGTTCTTAATCCTTTACTAACTAGCGCTGATTTGAGGCTCTTTAAATATTTTTTAAAATCTTCTATTGTAATGTGTTTGTAAGGTCTCCTATTGTGTTGATTAAAACTGTCCTCCCAAGACATATATCCCCTTGAACATGGATAATGTGTTGCCTTCAGGTGGCTAATCTCATCCAAGCATTTTAAGAAGGCCATGTTACTAGCATTCGGGCAATCCAAATTTAAAGGAGCTGAGTTTAGAGATACCAGCCCCTGACATTGAGGGTTGTCTTTAAGCTCTTTTTGTTGTACGATTTACTCTTCTTCAACCTCCTCTTGAATGTCTTGTAAAGGAGCAAGGTTTAGTGCTGTAACTAGAGCAGCTTGACTATATGTTACTTCCGGAATTAGGACCGGAAGCGATCTCTTTCTTAAGCTATAAAAAATCTGCTGGTTCCTAATTCCAGAAATATTATTTTCCTCCATGCTCTTCTTCAAGGTTGAAGTAGAAATTGAACCCGATAATAAAAGGACTCGAATTTGAAGTACCTTTAGTCTTCCATGTAATAGAAGATGAATCCTTCTCCAAACTATTTTTTGAGGCATTCCCAACTTCATTGAAGGACAACACCTCTTTACCATTGTTGCGCAGTCTTAGAATTTCCATGAGCCTTTGCTAGATGCTTTTTAGGACCAAAATGAGACTTGTTCTTAGGATTGGTATTGTACGAATTAACTTTCCTCTCAGCCCCATGAATTACATCTTGATTGAATTCGGAATTTCTAGGACCTTTACGACAATCAAGGTTGTGATGACCTTGTAAGCAACATATTGTGCAATACTTGCCCTCGTAGATCACCTTTTGACAAAATCCTCGACAATCAAATCCTTTTGCAATACTCTACACAAATTCTAGCGCAAGACCATTCCATGAATTCAATTTTTTCATCAATTTTTAAGAAATGAGCAAAGGAACTAGCAATTCCTTTAAGGGTTGAAATGTGAAAATAATGGAGTGGGAGGCCCAGTAATCTTACCCAAACGGCAATGGAGGATGTTTCTTTCTTTGTGTTGAATGATGGACTCCATTTGAAGAGCTGGTAAAGTGTGTTTCCAACCTTTCTTGTTCCATGTGACCAAACCGAAATAAGATCCTCATAAGAACCCAAACGAACCAGCAAGTGTCTAGGATCAAGAACACCAATGACCGAGTTATCTTTTAGATTCCAAGAAAAAACATGTTGGTAAATTGGGTTCATTGGTGGCATGCCGGTATAAAACTTGAGAACCACCACAAATTTGAAAGAAGATGTCGCATTGATCAAATCTGAATTGGACAAAGTAAACGCCCGTTCTCCATCTTTCTTGAACGGCTTAGGAGATAGAATTAACTCCAGATAAGGTTTATGAAATAAAATCTTGGAAAATTTAGATGAAGGAGAAGAATCTTGGGGAGATTGGTCTGAATCTTGGTGTGTTTTGACAAAAATATCAATTTTCAAACCTATTTCAAAAATTATTTTAAAAGAACTTCTTTTAGAACATCACTTTTTGAAAGGATTTCGATAAAAAAATTTATTCATCACTTCTATAGACATGCACCATTGTTAATTTGTTCCATATGTTTTGGCTTTGTTGGTAGATTGATGTGTAAATTTGATCATTTCAGAATATTTTCCGAATGTCAATTGGGTTTAATTTTTTATAAATAAAACATAAAAAAAAATAATTATGTAAAAAAACTAACAAACTATTTTGTTACATAACATTGTTAATTTTATGTTAATTAACTTAATTGATGATGATGTGACACGATTTTTATTTGATAGTACAATCTTGTCTTTCTGACATAATTTTTCAAAAATTATTTAAAAGCCAACAAGCACTTGATTCAATATTAAGAGCTCACCCCATAAGTGTTTGTTGGTGCTAATCTTACAAAATGCAGAGTAACATTTAGCTTTGGCACATTTTGCGCAAAAGTGGTTCAACCAGTGTGCGGACAATGATAGTTTTTTTTGTGAAAAAAATTATCTCTAAATATCGTCTTCTACCTTAGGCATTCTGAGTCAAAATTCATCTAAATATTTCGTTTATTGCTTGTTATCATCTAGTTTCATTGAATTGATTTCGTTTATACTTGCTGACCAGATCAAAGACTGATTTTGTACTTTTCATATATGATATATCATGATAGGTATGTGTGTCTAGGATGGGAAGTGCGCCTCGGATGGGCAGTGTGCTTTGGATGTGCAGTGTGGCATGGATGGGCAGTGTGGCGTTGATGGGCAGTGCGCCTTACAAGGCAAGCGCGTTTCTTTTGTGTGCATGGTGGGCAGCTATCTTTCTCATCCAATCATAATCCCTTCTGCCCCATCTCGTTAAGATAAACCTTCTTATGCCGATATTCTAAAATCCAACATTCAAGATTACGGCCAAGAAACCACCTTTCACACCCAAACATGTTTTTAGATTTCAAAAGCCTAAAACTCTTTTTTAAATTTGTATTCACACATACCCTTAAAGTTTTTCTTTAGAATTTTGGGTTTTGGATTTATTTTTTTTTTTTTTTTGTTAATTTTGTTTTAGGTGTTGATGGCAATTTAAACAAAATAGAGGCTAAAGACTTTGTTTTGGTTATTCTGGTGTTAATTATATACTTGAGGTTAACTATTACTTGGTTAATTTAATTCACTCTAGAAAGCATATTTTTTATTGCAACTTTTGATTGGGAAGCTGGTATCTTGAACTTTTGGAGTTAATAAAGTTTGTTAAAGTAAGTTGATTTAATTTAAATGAATGTTGATGTGACCGAAATAACATAACTCAGTGAAAACCAGATACGTGACCAGTTAATAACTCTCAAGCGGCAAAGTGATTCGGATTGACTGTGGCAACACATGCGCGACCATGCCTCCTGATATAATGATGGGATGACTAAAAGAGAAACCATCTCTCACGTATAAAGAACAATCCGTTATGAGGCCCGAGGCATAAGCATCTCAACTAAACAGTTTTGCACTTTAGAGAGTCAAACGAAGAACACGTCAACGCCTATATAAAGGATATCCATCCTTGAACCAAACAAGATTGTAGACATATATGGAGACATACAGAGAGATATACACAGGGATAGAAAAACCAAGCAAGAAGAAAAGGCAAGACCTAAACACAATCATACACTCCCAAAAAGAGGTAGAAACCAGATAGAATCCAAAGTACAGGGAGAAAACATCCGAGGAAAGAAAAAACTAAACAAGCTCTCTTTCTCTCCTCCTCCCAATTATCCCTACATCTCTACATATTTTCTTCGTTCACCTCAAAAGGTGTTTTCTGACTTAACCATCGGAGGGTCCTCCCTGGAGCACAAAACTCTGAGAGACTTCTTTTGTAGGAGTACGAACGCTTTCAACATGAGAGAGTCCTCCGATCTAGAGTTTTCTCATCTACACCGAGCTTCAGCAATACCCCATTGAAGTCCATTGAAGACTGGACGTCCTTGTCCAATTTTTTGGCATCAACATTCGATCCCATGTGTTTTGTGTAACAACAACTGACTTTACCAACAAAGCTAGTTAGTACCCACACTTCAACTTTTCTTGTAGCTATTTATTGTTTTTTTTAATATCACATTATCATGAGCACATTAAACATATTATTTTTTTGTTAGATTGAGAAATTTCATTTTTAGCTCCATATGATAAGTTGGATTGGTACCAGAAAGGAAGAAAAATGTACAAAAAAGCCATATGTATTTATCCATCTTTATGGTATTTTTTTTTATTCTTTCCATTTATTGTATTGCATTTTCAATTTTCTTTCTTGTGGTGCATCATGGGCTTGTTTTTGTAGTCCTCATAGTAAAGTCTGAACCGGACAGTGTAGAATGAGTTCCATTCCTAGTTGTCAAGCAATAACCATGAAAAAAAACCTCTTATGTACATCACAGTTGTCTTGCCTGTATTAGTTTCATATGTCTCTTAACTACCACAAGCCCCAAACTGAAGCAGAGCAATCCGAATCTGTTACCTTAAGTAGCAGCCAATAAGTTTGAGAGATAGTCCCTATGGTAATTTATCTTTTTGTTATCTTGTAATGCCTTGTTCATGTTGGATTTAAAGGACTGAGGTAAAGGAAAAATTAGTTATGCAAAAACAAAGAAAGGAGGCTATAGTATTACTTAGGAAATTACAATACTATTTTCTCATTAAACAAAGAAACAGATGAGCCTTTTATATAGGCTTACAACTTAATTAAATTTCTATTTATTCTCAACTAAACTGAGAAAATTCTGCCACTAACTTAACTAAGCTAAAGAATAGGAATACAACCAAAAAAAACTCAACAAACAAAACTTATTCAACTTAGACTTAGTCAATACTATGTTGTTAACATTTGAATCATTTTTCAACACTCCCCTCTTGATTCAAAGTTGCATACACCAAGTTGCGATCTGAAGTAGACATGTTTTTCTCGAGGAAGCGACTTTGTGAGAATATCAACCATTTGGTCATTTGTGTTACAAGACTTCAAGGATATTACCTCGTTTGCTACCAGGTCTCGAATGAAGTGGAAACATATGTCTATGTGCTTTGATCTTCCCTGAAAAACAAGATTTTTTGTCATTGCAATTGCAGACATATTATCACCACAAAAAAAAAAAAAATCAGTTTCTCTATTTTGCTCTTGATGAAGATATGCCAAAAGTCTCCTCAGCCATAATGCTTGATATGTTAAAGATGTTGCAACAATATATTTTGTTTCTGATGATGACAGTGTCGTTGTTGCTTGTTTCTTGGAGTTCCAAGTGATAGCGATCCAAAGATGAAAATATTTCTTGAAGTGCTTCTTCTATCATCCAAAGATCCTGCCCAATCACTATCAAAGAAACAAATTAACTTGAAGTCTGCCATTTGAGAATACTATATCCCATAATTTGTTTTTCCAGCAACGTAGCATAAAATCCTTTTAGCTGCTCCAAGATGATGCTTTGTTAGACTATGCATAAACCTGGAAACAACTCCAACATAAAACGCAATATCGGGGTGAGTATGAGTCAAATAAATTAAGCCACCAACTAAACTTCTAAATAATTTTCCATCTACATTTTATGTTCCATCTTCAATCCTCAACTTCCCATTCACATTCATAGGAGTTGATGCCACTTTGCAATTAAGCATGTTAAACCTTTTGAGAAGATCTGTTGCATATTTTCTTTGTGAAATAAAAATTCCATCTTCTCATTGCTTCACCTCCAACCCAAAAAAATAATGCAGCCTACGCAAGATTTGAATTCAGATACAAGAGAATAAGAAGATCCCATATATATCATATCATCAACATAAAGACAAACCGATAAAAAGTCATCTTTTCCACTCTTCTTTAGATAAAGAGTGGGCTCATTCTCACTTCTTTCAAATCCATTTTTGCAAATATAAAAGTCAATTTTGTTATACCATGCCCGTGGAGCTTGCTTTAGGCTATAAAGAGCCTTATTTAACTTATACACTTTTTCTTGCTTGTCTTTTATTATGAAACCTTCTGGTTGAGCTACATAAACTTCTTCTTCCAAATCAACGTTAAGAAAGCCATATTTAACATTAAATTGATAAACATGCCATTTTAATTAAGTAGCTAATGATAAAACAGTTTTCGCCATTTCAAAACAAACAATCGGAAAGAATGTTTTTTTTAAATCAATACCTTGCTTCTGCGAATACCCCTTTTCCACGAGTCTTGCCTTGTACTTTTGTATACTTCCATTAGCATGGTACCTTGTCTTAAAGACCCAAGTTTCATTTTTCTGAATCGCCACTAGCTCTTCTTTCATTGCGCTTCTCCATTTCTCATTTTCTACAGTTTCTTTGAAACTTGTTGGATATGATGTAAAGAGAGAAAATGTACAAGATTAATAAATTTCTCTCAATGATCTAAATTTTCTTGGAGGTGTCTCATCATAATATTCTTTTGAAGCGGTTGAATTGCTACTGCTTGGACTACTAGAAGAGGAGACTGATGAATTTGAGGGCGATGGATTAGCAAATATCATATAGAGGAGCTTCAATTTCTGTAAGAACCTGAATCTGTGATTTTTCGCTGCAACTTTACTATTTTTGGCTTGTATTTTCATCGAACACCACATTTCAACTAATTTACCGGGTTATATAATCAGTATGCTTTGGATTCTGTACAATAACTAGTAAAAATGATTTTTTGAGACTTTTTATCAAGCTTATAACGAGCTTGAGATTTTACCAAAGCATAATACAACCAAAGACTTTTAAGTGGCTTACACGAGGATTTGTACCTTTCCAAGCTTCATATGGCGTTTGATACCAAATCGTTCGTATGGGAAAAATATTCAACAAGTACACTGAAGTGGTGACAGCTTCTGCCTAAAACTGATTTGGAAGACCTTTGGCTTTTAACAAGCTTCTAGCCATCTCAACAACGATCTGATTCTTGCATTCAACTACCCTACTTTGTTTCAGTGTGTGTGGTGGAGTCAATTCCCTACCAATTTCATGTTCTTCACAAAAGGTGTTAAATTCATGCGATAAAAATTCACCCCATCTGTCTGCGCGAAGAACCTTAATGCAATTACTGCTTTGCTTCTCAACAAGTGCCTTGAATTTCTTGAAATTTTCAAAAGTATCAAATTTTAAATTAAGAAAGTATACCCAACTCATGCGACTGTAATCATTAGTAAACAACAAAAAAGATCGATTTCCACCAAAGGATTTAGTGTTCATAGGCCCACACAAATCAACATGCATTAATTCAAGACAAGTAGAAGCCTTCCATGATTTTTCTATAGGAAATGGTTTTTTTACTTTGCTTTCCATAGACACACACCATTCACACACATTATCAAGTGACTTAATCTTAGACATACCATAAACCATCTCATTCTGACTTAACAACCTCAAGCCCTTCATATTCAGATGTCCATACCGTAAATGCCATAATCTAGATTCATTTTTTTCACTAGAAACACAAGAATAATTTTCAATATTTGAAACTTCAAGAGGAAATATTTTATTTTCTGTCACGTGGTCATTTACCAAATTTTGGTTGATTTTTTTTATCTTTAATAGTACATGACCCATCATTAAACTAAACTGAAAATCCACTAGCCATTAATTTCCCAACACTTAACAAGTTATGTGCTAAACTAGGAGCATATAGAACATTGTGAATCAGTTTAACTTTATCATGGCTAGTTTTAACAGCAACTATACCTTTCCTTTCAACCTGAATTTGATTATTGTCTCTAAGTTAAATCTGTTTCCTATATGACTCATCAAGCTCCTTGAACATTGATCACGTACTAGACATATGATTAGAACAACCACTATCTACAAAGTAGACACCACTTTCAACATTAGTACCATCAAATGGGCCATGAACAACTTGTTTTCTTCTTCATTTTCCTATGTATAGCTTGTTTGTTTCTCATTCAACCAACAATTTGCTTCTATATGTCCAATCCTGTTGCAATGGTGACATTTAACTCCACTTCTATGATTGAATGAACCTTCAAATCGACATTGGCCTCTGCCTCCTCCACAACCTCTGCCATGAAATTCACCTCTACTATGACCTTTATTAGCTGATTTTTCCTTATGACTAGATGCCTCCCCCCTTCACTTAGAATGCCTTTTCTTCATTTTTCTCAAATGATCTATTCATCCTTACCTCATGAGCTTGTAAAGAACCCATTAGTTCATCAAATGAAAAAACAAATAAATCTTTAGACTCCTCAATTGCAGCAACTACATGATCAAACTTTGGAGTTAAACTTCTTAGAACTTTTGCAACAACGGTTTCATCAGAAATGTTCTCATCATATGACTTCATTTAACTAACAATTTCAGTAACTTTGGACAGAAAATCTTGTACAGTTTCATTGTTTTTCATAAATAATGTTTCAAACTCATGGCAAAGAGATTAAAGTTTCACGGTAATTACCTTTGATGAGCCTTAAAACTCCTTATACAATATCACCCAAGCTTCTTTTGAAGTATTTGCTATTGCAATTCTTGAAAAAACAGTCTCATGGAAAGCTTGTTGAATGAAGAACAGTGCCTTGGCGTCCTTTTTCTATTCTCCCTTAACCTTCCTTCTTCATCAGGATCAGCATACCCATTTTCAACCAAGTCCTATAGCTCGTGAGACTTATATAGGATCTTCATTTTAATGCTCCAGAACTCATAACTTTCACATTTGAGTATATGAATTAGACGCTGAGAAATACTCATAGAACTTCCATTATTAGCCATGGTAACTCTCACTACGCCTAGATATGATTGAACCTGGCTCTGATAGTTGGAGTTAAAGGACTAAGGTAAAGAAAAAAATATTTATGCGAAAACAAAGAAAGGAAGCTATTGTATTATTTGGGAAATTGTAGTACTGTTTTTTCACTAGACAAAGAAACATAGGAGCTTTTTATATAAGCCTACAATTTAACTAAATTCCTCTTTATTCTTAACTAAATAGAAAAGATTCTACCACTAACTCAACTAAGCTAGAGAATAGGAATACAACTAAAATAAACTCAACAAACTAGACTTATTCAACTTAGACTTAGTCAATACCATGTTGTTAACACTTGAATCATATTTCAACTATTCAAAGCTATGAACGAGCTATTCAAATCAAGGCCCGTAGTGATGAATTTAGACCAATGTAACATTTCATAGAATTAGTTTGGGGCATGAGCTTTTGAGTCTGAAACTACTCACCATTTTTTGATATAATTATAGGGGGTTCTGGTATTTATCTCAGAGATATCTTGGCAACCTATGTTACTTGGATTCAGGTATGATTGTCAGACACAAGTACGTGTCCAAGTGTTGAATTTGTCTATTTTTAATAATTTTTCATAAATTTCTTTAAATTTGAAATGTCTAAGTGTTATACCCTTGCTCAAGTGTCGAAGGTTCAACATAGATATGATAAATTAAAGTGAAAGTTTCATGTAACATAGTTGCCAACTTCTTGATTCCCTATCAGACATGTGTAGCCAACGGGAAAATGCCTGGATGAGGAAGTACTCATCAACTGACTTTTTTTACACTTAGTGTGCACGTTATTATATAACGCTGAATAAATCACAAAAAAATGATGGACTTGAACGAAAAATCATGTTTAAAAGAACAAAAGTGCAGGAATTTAAGAGACTCCCCAGAAAAAATGGAGGGGGGGGAAAGAAAAGTAAATGCCACATAGAACATAGTGAAATTGTGTAGATCTGACACATTAGTTATTATTATTTTTTTTTTTGCTTTTTTTCCTTAATTTATTAATATTTTTAAGTGGGAAAGCAAAATTAAGAATTTAAACTGATAGGGAAACTTAATAAGTATATAATATGTTTTCGATATCAGTTTTGTCAATGTGTAAAAAATCTGTGAAACGCATATTTGAATGGATATAGATTATCTTGGATGTTTCTCAATTTTGTGCAGGAAATGTAATGAAAATTTGCGTACATCTAAATCATCTTATTAAATTTAATTGTCATTATTATGCCAAATCTACATGATCACTTAAAGTAAATGAATCTTCTTATCGCGTGGCTTAAATCTTTCCAATTTTTTGTTCTTTCTAATAGTAATTTCTTCATTTCATTTTTTCTTCTTCTTTTTAATTCCTTCAATCTCGGGTTCTAAGTGTTGAGATTTTACCTCTAAAATTGTAATACTCGTATTCGTAAAGTAAGGGCAAAGAAGTAATTTAATAAATATAATATAGAATTAAAATAATATATATACGTGAAAGAATTATTATTGAATAAATAATTATCTTTGAAGAAAAAAAACAACTGGACACGCGGTGGTGTAGTCACAAAGAAAAAAAGAAGAAAAAAAATTGTGGACAACATGAAGAAAAGAAAAAGAAAGTAAAAGTAAAAGTAAAAAAAAAAAAAAAAAAAAAAAAAAAAAAAAAAAAAAACCACACTTAGCAAGTACCTATCTAACATGCAAATGCATGTTAGATGTATGTTAGACAACAAAGGAGGGCATGGCAAAAATTTGGGGGGAGGGTGGAGTGCTGACTAATGTAATTTGTGTGTGTCTATATATATATATATATATATATATATATATATATATATATATATATATATATATATATATATAATTTGAGTTTATATTATTTACTTACCAAATCATGTGTGATTTTCTTCCTTCTACAATTCAAACTACTTTATTTCTCTAAATACTTGGGGACCGAAAGAAATGTTGAAAGAGTAAAATTTTGAAAGGGTTTACAGGAGAATTTTATAGAGAGTCACAAGCAGCTCTAAGAAAAACATAAGGTAATAACATAAAGTTTATTTTTGAAATTTAGCATACATAAAATTTCTTGGAATTCAAAGTGGGAATTTTTAAAGGGTGTGAATTATGGAAGAAATGAAGAATAAATTAAAATTTTAATATAAATATTATATCAGGTATTGACGATCAGCAACCGAGGAAAATTGCTGAGAAGAGCAAGAAATGCAAGGAATTGATCAACGGGTACCTCTAAGTACTACATGGTGAGTTAGATTTACTTTAAGCAATCGAGATAAATACAAAATATTTAGTGATAATATTAGAATAAATTATTAACTTATGCTTTGGTGGTAGATGAAAAATTTGTTGATAGGTATGATAGAAATAATGGATGTGTAGAAAATTATTATATGAGAGGTAATATTATTAGAATAATGAGTCGATTTAATAATAAATGTTATAAATGAAGTTCTTGACGAGCTATGTTTGATGATTTGATATGATTTATGAGGAGAAACATTTAGTACAAATTTTCAAGTAATAATTTGAGAATAATCAGGATAGCTAGTTTAAATGTTTGAATATATGCTTTTTTTTTTATTATTCATATGCATATTTATATCATTATTCATATGTATATGCATAAAATAAAGGAACCAGGAGAGCAGCTGGTCTAAATGAAAATAAAAGAACCTAGAAGGCAGCCGGTCTAAATGAAAATAAAATAACCGGGAAGATAGCCGGTCTAAATGAAAATAAAAGAATCGAGAAGGCAGCTAGTCTAAATGAGAACTAAAGAACCGAGAAAGCAGCCGGTCTAAGATAAAAACATGTCGACATGTGGGAAGACGTTCCCAATAATAATAACATTTAAATTCACGTATTATATTTGTTTTAAATATCGATTATTATTGCTTGAGATATTAAAGTGCTATTCATGATTGTAAATTTATTGATAGATGAATGAGTTTCACAGAGAGACAAATATTCTAAGGAAGAAATATGAAAATATGATATGATGAGAATTGTTTGAGTGAGTTATTATATATTGTGAACCTCATAATGAGGTAAATGATAATGTTGAATTGAGAATTTAGAGATGATTAAATATAAGATTGAAAAATTGATATGTTTGATTAGTAACTTAAGAAGAGATTGTGTAATAGGGGAATTATGAAATTGAGTGGTGATTATAGAATATTGTTATTGAATTATTTGAGGAAAAAAATTAAAGAATCTCGGAAGATTTTTTAGAAGTAATTGAATTATAAAATGTAACTGGGGGTATAAAATCGAATACTTCAAGTAAATTTAATTCACTGAGCTTATGAAGCTCACTCCTCATTGTACAATGATTTCAGGTAGCAGCCAGGACAGATAGTTTGGTGAGTTGATATTCAGACGAAGTCATTATCTATAAGCCACGTGCGCGTCCACATCTTCAGACTAATGAGAAAATAAAATAAAACTTTATTTGTAAGTATTTATGCATATTATGTTGTACAAAATATTTAATTTGAGATCTGAATAATGTGTCTCCTCTATTGAGGGTTGAGAATTGATGTAAAAATATCAGTTGGTATTATTTTTATTGTTGCATATATGTGTCATGCTGTGATTTTCAAAATATGACAACATCGTCTCGGTGGTGGCCAGCCCGGGATGGGTCGTTACAAAAATTTCCCACTTAAATTTTAGGCAAAAAATGCAACCACAATAGTAAAATAGGCAAAACAAACAAAGAGTAAGAACAACAATAATTAATATGCTTCAAATAGATAACCTAGCTTTGATGCCACTTGTTGAGATTTTACCTATAAAACCCCCAACTCAAATTTTAGGCAAAAAACGCAACCACAATAGTTAAATAAGCAAAACAAACAAAGAGTAAGAATAACAATAATTAATATGATTCAACAACTTCTTTGCCTACGTCCATCAGCAAATCCACAACTTTATCAATCTTCTGTTACAACTTTAAGAATAGCAAAGTTGCTAAACTCCCACTACTTCATAACTCAAAAGCCCCAATACTACCAAAGCTCCTAACCTAGCTCTAGTTGTAAATGATCTCTCTACTTGACAACCTGAAACCCTAATACACACAAAACTCTTATCCTATCTCTAGTAGTAAACCCCTTTAATTTACAATGTGTATTGGAATTATAAGTGCGCCTCAAACTTTCTCTAGGACCCCCTTTATATATAAGATAATTTCCTAATAAGACCATGATCCTCTCTATTTAAGAATTGAAATTGATGTCAAGATGATTGTGAGATTGAATGTCACATTAACAAATTTGAATTTGAATATTTTGCATTTAATGATATGGCATTCAATCTCACCGTAAACTTGAATCCATTTCAATTTTCAAATGGAAAGGATTATGATCCTTCCTAATACATACTATTAGGAATAGAACGACAACATCATAGTAGACTAATACTACTAATTGTACAATGAACAATCTAATAAGAAACTAGTACTACTCCTACTAGAACAACCAACTATAAAATAGAAAACTACTTTCCCCTAACCAATTAAAATTTTTCCTTGTGAAGATTAGAGCCAAAATCCTAACATTAACAATGAAAAAGAAATGCAAAAAATTGTTTTTTTTTTTTAAATAACCAGCAAGATCACTTAAAGTAAATGAACCACATTATTAGATAATAACTTTCACAAAATATTGTTGGAACCCCAAACCTATTTTTTTTTATAAAAAAATTAAAAGATAAACCGAAAGTTTTTAACTAGATTTATAAAGATTGGATTGGTGTTATTATATTTCTTTTATGTGGTTCATATATGTTATCATTTGCTATTTCTCTCTATTTTTTGGTGAGAGGAAGCTGTACATGCTCATTCTTACGGTCATTGATAAAATATTGTCAACTTGTTTTAAAGATGTAGTTTCTTTAATCTACTTGTTTTATTCTGGATCAACATTTATCTATTTGTTGCACATGTTTCTATTATATCTTATAATGATTTAAATTGTGTTCTAGTTGCAAGCATGCCTTAATTTATTTTCAATCCCATTGATTCTAACTAGAAACCTGAATCTAAAAAAGCCTATAATTTGGAAAAGAAATCTTAGCAATATAAAAATTGAAAAAAAAATAACACTAGATTAATTTTAAAATATATATAGTAACTTTTTGCATATTTTATTATTATTAGAACTCAAAAAGAGAGAGAATGAATAAGAAAAAAAAGAAAGAAAAAGAAAGGTGGAATATTTCCTATTGAAAAGAACAAAAAATTGAAATGATTTAAGTCATATAATAGGCAGTTTCATTTACCTTAAGTGATCTTGCTAATTTGGTATAATAATGACAATTATATTTATTAAGATGGTTGAGATGTATGCAAATTATCTTTACGTTTCCCGCATACAATTGAGAGAACCAGGATCCAAATTATCTTTTATATTGTATCTAAATTTATGTTAAATAATCGAGTAAATTATAGAAACCTACTTGAGTTTTGGGGTCTCTATACTTATTTATTCTTAGCAAAATTATGGAAACTTACTTTTATCATGTTTGACTAGACAAAATCCTTTAATTCTTAACAAAAATACTAAAAAAACCAAAAAGCCCTCATGTAAAATCCTTTCTTCAATACTTTTTTTTTTATCTTATATACTTTTTTTCTTTTATTCATCTCCTTTCTTCTTTAATTCCCCTCCAAATTTTTCACTCATATGTCGTTTCGCGTTCAAACAAAGGAGCACTTGTATCGAAAAAATAAAAAACGAAGGAGTATGGCCACGCAAATTTTTCTTTTCCTGATCTCATATTTGATGCATTCATCTTCTCTTCCTTTGCTAGCACATAGTCGCCAGTGCCCAAAACCCTACAAAACACCATATTAATCTTCTTCTGGCGACCATCGTTGCTCACTCACACCACATTACCTAGCCACCACAATTGCACCCCCCATTTTCCTATCTCTCGATTCTCTAAACTTTACCCAAAAAAAGAAGCAAGAAAATCTCAACAGCCTAATGCGCCACCATTTCTCTCTATCTCCCCCGTGAACCCATCGTTGCCCTGCCGCCTATGGAGTCACGCAAGAAGCTGTGATGTGTAGCAATTTATTCTTTGAATTGAAATTTAGGGGAATTTTTAATTTGTTTTTTTTTCTAAATCCATAATATGGTTTAATTTAATTGTCACTTTTTTTTAATTTCTTTATTTTTGGTTTGCAAAAGCAAAATTTTGTCTTCGTTTGGTATTTTAAACTAATCTCCTATCTCCCTCTCTCTCTCTCTCTCTCTCTCTCTCTCTCTCTCTCTCTCTCTCTCTCTCTCTCTCTCTCTCTCTCATATATGGGTTTGGAGGTGGTGTTGGGTTTAAGTATAGGCGGATACCGGGTGGGCCGGATCGGGTGCCGGTAATTCGTCTCGGTTCACTGGTCAAACGAGTGTGGGTGAAAAAGACTCGATTTTAAATGGATCAAAATTTTCACACTTAAAACCAACCCTTTTTTTTTTTTTTTTGTGGGTGAACCCTCAGGTAACCCATGAAAAATATTTTAATATTAAATCGAACAAATGTTTTTTTTAAAAGCAAAAATATTTTATTGATAGTTTGATATTATTATAAAATACTTGAACGGTTCAAGACGTGTCAATCACATGAATTATAAACAGAAAGAAACTAAGACATGATATACCTAAGTTCACCACAGAATAAGGCTACGTCCTGCTAGATCTCACAAATCTCTTGTTATAATGTGTGCCAAAACTTTAACTATTATCAACCTCACAAATCTCTATAATGTGTGCTCAGTATACATAGAGTATTTATAAGCAACTTAAAACGTTCTAATTAGAGTTTTTGCCATGTTGCAAAACCACGGCTATTTATGGGCCCAAGCCCAAACTACCAAGCAAAAAACCAGACCCAACACATGTACAAAGACCCCTTGATTGTTGGGGGTTTTACAGATCTTGACCCGTTGAAGTATGCACCAACTCTAATAATACTTCTTCTAATATGTTCACTAATATGCAACCCATCCACACTAACAATTCAACAAAAAAGCAAACTGACAAGCCTTGCATGTTTACGGGGACTAAATATTGCAAGAGATTAATTATAAGCTGATACTATTTTCAGTAGATACAATAAGAACTAAAGTTGTCTAGGAAACAGTTGTTGCTAATAACAATTAGAAAGTAGTAAGTAACTAAACAAAATTGAAACAACATAAAAAAAAATCAACATAGTAACACACAATTTAACGGGTCATCCACTTGACCTTCAAGTAAACCCAATCTGAACCAGAATTTCACGAGCCGGATGCGGGTAAATTTTTAACAGGTCAATAAACCTAAACCCATACCCATTTTTTTACGGGTAAAAAAAAACAGGTTTAACGGGTCCGATCCCAAATTTCTACCTCTAGGTTTAAGGATTGTAGCACGAGTAAAGTTGTAAAGATTACTATGTTGTTGCATGAAGAGAGAAAAGTCCAAATCAAAAATGAAAATGAAACTTTTGTTGATTTCATTTGTAACAATCTGATCTAGTGATTTCATGGAGAGAGAGTAAATCCCACTAAATCAATTTGTAACAATTTGTAAATTTGAATTATTTGTAAAATAATCGAGTAAATCCTTCATTTGTAAAAATCCGATCTTGTGATTTTATGGATAGAGGGTTTAAGGGAATAGAAGAAAATGGAAATTAATAGAGGAGGAAAGAAGAAGAAAAAAAATGAAAAAAATAAATTTTGGATGAAAATAGAAGAAGTAAGGGTATTTTTAAGATTTTAGATTTTTTTTGGTTAGATGAATTCACGTTTAACCAAAGTAATAAATGGTCAATTAATCAAAAAATTCACGCAAAAAAGTTTACGTAAGAAAATCCCAAATTAAAATAAGACAGAAAATTTCTGTAATTTAAAAAAAAAAATATGTAAGTGTAAAGACCTCAAATCGTAAGATTCCATAATTCACCTTGAATAATTTACAATATATGCAAATCAAGAACAAGGAGTACGACGATATAAAAGTTGCAGTTTGGAGGTTTGATCGTCCATGAGACGAGGCCATGACATGGTAACACGTGTAAGTCAAACGGCTTAATCTTGACTCTCATATGAGACGGACTTCTTTTTTATGTAACTCCATGGTCGATGATGAATTTTTATTTCTTTCCCTTACAGGGAGAATTTCATGAAACGCACTCAAAGAGGGTCAAATCCTTGGACCTTGGGAATTTAGGGGGAAAGAATAATTGGATCAAAATAAGACTTAGATTCAATGACCATTTTCCGTCCAACTTGAAGCTTGCAACTGTTTTTTTTTTCGTGGGTTTAGATGTCCAACCCGTTTGCATGGGTGGATTTACATCATGGTGAGTCATGCAATTGCACTTTTTTAACTTTTCAAAATCATATTGTGGTGTAATTTAATAAAAACATTTTTTTAATAAAGTAATAACAATTCCGATCTAATTTCGTGTGAAGATGTTTAACAGTTGTGTTAAGCTCATGCCTCATGGTCATAAAATAGTATGAGCCTTAATCTCGAAATAGATTTCTAATGATAGCAGTTCTGTTTTTTAGGTGGATTCTTATGCCTTCAACTCCCAACCAGAAAAAATAATAATAATAATAACCATAAACTTTTCACAAGGAAACCAAGGCCTAGATTTCATGCAACAAGCCCATCCCAATTGGGTTTAGAAATTTTGCTTATAACCCAATTTTCTGGGTTCTAAAACAGCCCATTATGACCCAAATTTTGACATTCTGCCGTAATCAAGACCATCAACAAAATATAAACCATTTTCTCTCCCTTAAAAAAATCCCTTCTTGTTTGTGTTTCTCTTTCTGTCGATAGAAGGGTTTTAGCTTGAACCCTTTTTTTCTTTCTCGATATCAACAATCAAACATGATGGCTATGAGAGTACCGGCGGCGGTGACTAATCGGGGCTTGAGGCGGCTTTTCTGTACGAATTCTTCGGCTTCTTCTTTCATTCCGCCGCCAGCTACGGGCGCCGTTCCCGCTCGAGAGAAAGCAGAGCCTAGCACCAACCTCTTCGTCTCCGGTAATTATTCCTTCTTTTTTGGTTGAGCCCCTTATTTATTTCATATTTCCTTGTGTTATTATCTGGGTTGTCAATTATTTTATTGAAGGTTCCATTTTGATTTCCCTTGCTGGTGTTGGTGCTTACTTTGTGATTTTGGTTGCAATCAAAGTGTGGGAAATGAAAGGGAACTATACGTTTTGGATGTTTTATGTTACGTTTCAGTTCTTCTATTTTGTTTTCTGTAATCAAACACGAGATCCAAATAAAAGTTTACCCTGAAAAGTAAAAGGATTAAAAATAGATTTTTTTAGTTCAAATGGAGTATCAAGATGTGTTTTTTTGTTCAATCATTTTCTGATTTAGATATAGTTTTATGATGTTTTTACCAAAAGAAAAATGTTTCTTAGACTTGGTCGTGAATATGTAGTCACTGATAAGATGTCTAAAATTTGAGTTCTACATTTTGTGGTTGTGGAGTAGTATTTATCGCACTATTAGCTCCAGTAGTTTTGGGATGATGAATTGTTTCATTCTCTTTGTCTCGTGATAGCATGTATATGGGTATAAATGGTAAAGAAATTGAAACTTACAACTTGTTGTGTACTAAACCAAATTTTGTAAAACTCAAATCCTTGTAACTTGTTTTCTTATGAGTAAATTCCATTTTTACTTCCCTATTGGGTCCTAAGTTTGGTACCCGTTACAATTAGGTCCTTCACACTAATGATTTTGTTTCATTAACTAAGTAATTCAAATATGTATGTTATATGCATGACAGTTCCCAAGTCAAAAGTCATTGAATTGGATCAATTAAATGAGGTTGATGAAGACGTGAGTATAACAAATGATGTGACTGAACTATTTGAATTTGATGAAATTGTTTTTGACTATTCGGTTGAACCTGATCTAAATTAACATGTTATGAATGAGCTTGCTGGGAATGAACCTGTTGTGAATTGAGATAACGGGTGCCAAACTTAAAGTACCCTGTAGGGGTGTTTTAAACTCCAGGGACCCAATATGGATACGAGGCAAGCTAAACGGACTAAAAGTGGAATTTAATCTTTCCTTATAGTTAATAATGATGCTTAACATAGTCAATAAATCAATTCATGTTGGAAATTTCTTAGCAAAGAAGTAAGCTTTGGGCAGCCATTGATCGTTGGGCATAACTAAGAATTAATTTATAGTAGTATATTCAACTTATGAGTAGATTGCTTGCACAATTTTACTATTAGATGGCTATCTGAGCTGTAGGGAATGTGGTACATATATGACGATGTAGCTTTGCTTGTTCACTTTTGAGAATTCAGTGGGCTAGAGAATGTGGTTCATGGTTTTGGACTATCTATCTACCAACTCCATTTGAACAAAGAAATAGCTCTGGGCTGTGACAAGTAAAAAATGGAGCTTGATGAAGAAGAGAATTCATAGGACTTCATCAAATATCTACACTAATCATGACTCTCTCTCGCACGCTCTTTTACGCATCATTGTTGTTTATTTTTTTGAAGTTTCACTGCCTTTCAGTTGTATTGTCTTTCTATTGCATTTCTATCTTGATTACTGCCAAAGTTATGTTACCCTGTTTTATTATTTTATTGGATTTTACCAAACATGGTTTCCCCATATAGTTACTTTTAGCTTTGTTTCATTTTGCAAAGTTTCACTGCGTTTTGTTGTAATGTTTTGATAAGTGACAACTTAAGATTTGGTGATGGGGTTTAATTCTGCTGTGTAGATGTAATCTTTTGTTTTCCTTGATTTTGAACTTCTGCTATGGTATTGGCAAGCCTAGCAGGATTCTTGCACTTGTCATTGTTAATCTCTTTCTTTTTTATTATGATATAAATGCTGCTATCTTTCTGTAAAATTTATGCACTGCTGTTTGCATTAGCATTGTACTTCATGGGACTGCATTATTCCTCTTTGAGTGTGTATGTTGGGGTGGGCTGAGGGTAGAATGTTTATTTGTGTGGGCTGGGAAGAAGAGCTGGTAAAAATTTGATTCTTATTGCCATCATTTTAAAAAGGGCTGTTTCTGGATCCAGGCTCTTCTATCCTCCTTTCTTTGTAACTTATGCCTTTTGCTTTCTCTTGGAGGTGGATGGGTTTCATAATTTGAACATGTACCTGGGGCCATTGACAATATGTATGGTTATGTAATTTGAAGAAATATTATTAGTGGAGAGGGTTGTGGAGCCTCAGGTGCTGTAATATTACTGTTTTGCCTCTTCATTTTGCAGCATGAGCAAAAAGGTTGTTTTTTACTCCAACCAAAACTGTTTTGTGATTTTTATTAATTTAGAGTTGGAGTTACTAATCAAAATAAAAAATAGTTTAGAGTTTGAGTTGCCGAGTTGGTCTGAAGAGGCCATCTAGGCTTGGCTTTCTATATGCTATTGCTAACTTATGAAATATTTTTATATTACTTGAGATCACAATGAGTTTCTTGTCAATATAAAGTGGTAATAAGTTAATCCCCCTTCTTCTTTCTTTTCTTGTACTCTGTTTTGTGTTTCCTAGCTTAAGATTTGTATATTAATATCTCATTAATTGCTTTAAAATTACACACTGACTTGCCATGATTGGTTTAGCTTTCTTGATATATTGATTTCAATATTTTTTTTCACTTGGTTCTAGGGCTTAGTAAACGTACTACTTCAGAAAAACTTCAGGAAGCCTTTTCTAAGTTTGGAGAAGTGGTTCATGGTATGTTCTTCTTCTTTAAATTCTTTGAAAATTATCTTTGTGGACCACTAATATTAGCCGTTCTTCTGTTTACAGCTAGGGTAGTTACTGATCGGGTATCAGGGTATTCTAAGGGGTTTGGTTTTGTCAGATATGCTACCTTAGAAGATTCTGCAAAAGGTATAGAGGGTATGGATGGCAAGGTAAGTTTACATTAGCACATGCATTTCATTTTTTTTCTTAAAATATTTAAAGTTAAAAGTATTCATCTTGCAAATCCCAATCCCAAAAGTCTTAAAACTTTATAGAGGAAGATTCATACCTCAAATGTAAGATTTAAGTGATCTAAACAGAGAAAAAATGGCCTTTCTGATATTTTTGTAGCCTTTTTGCCTTGCAAATAAACTGGATAAAAAGTAGTGCACTCTTAAAAATAAATCTTTTCATTTGTCAAAATAAACTGGATTCCGACGCCCATGATCCACGGAGCAGAGAAGCCATAGGTTGCTCATAGACTTTTCGTTTGTCTTGCTAATGAAACATGTGTGCTGGATGATCTATTTCGTGTCTCCATGTGTGGTTAATTCCATGCCACCATCATTGTAGTAGGATCTGATTTTTCACATCCTTTCAAAACGTTGGTCCTTCGTGTCTGACCTTATTACCCAAAATTTTAGTGTGTTATTGATCCCTTCTCAAAGTGACTTTCATTTGGTTCTCTCATCTCATTGGAAATTAAACCCTTAAGACTAATAGAAGTACTTGATTTTCGGAAAATAGTTGGGAAAGGAGAGGAAACTGCTTTTGGTTGTTGAATGACTATTAGACTATTACGTCAATGATTTAGTCAGTTTAGTATTTTCAAGTAACTAAATGGGTTCAAGAAGTTGATTTTCATGGAAATATGTTTTGAGGGGCTTCGGGAGTGCTTGTTCGTTGACTGTGTTGGTAATTTTTTTTTCATGCTTGTTGTGGTAGTTTCCTGATGAATTCCATTCTCTTTATCTCGTTTTGAAATCTTCACCTCCTAATGAAAATATTAATGATTAGTTTCTCTTAGTTGATGTTGTAGTTTCATTTTCCTTTTTCCTTAATTTCAGTACTGATTTCTCTGTCTGCAGTTTCTGGATGGATGGGTCATATTTGCAGAGTATGCAAGGCCTAGACCACCTCCTGGGAACATGTCTCCTCCTTCGTATGGCCGTCAGTGAACCAAACAGAATGAATGTGTCATTCTTTGAACTCAATCAGTCAGTGGCATTTATGGAATCATTGTTCTCTATTTTTTCTTTAGTAATAGCTTGGTTGGTCTTCCATCAATTGGGAACTATATGTAACTGCTGAGGACATGGATTCCAAATTGTTTGCACTTTGGGACTTGTATTTTCCAAACTATTTATGAACATTTTGTCAAATTATGTGTTCAGTAATTCAGTTTGTGTCAAAAAAAATTATGTATTAATTTATTTCACAAGAAAAGCCTTTATATGTACTTTGTGAGGAGTTAGAAGAAAAGAGTAAATTATTACTCCTATTATTGATACACTTACCTTTCCTTAAAGTCATTACTCATTGTTTATCCAACGTTAGGAGTGTTAGAGTTGGTGTATATTTCACTGTACCAAATCTGTAGAACTTCGGACAAACACGAGAGTTTCACTCCCCGATGAACGGGTAGAGGTCTCGCTCCTCGGTGAGCAAGCGGAGCCTCACTCCTTGGAGAGCGGGTAGGGATTAGGGGACAACACCCCCGAAACTTTTGTGCCACGTACATGAGTTGGACTTGGTTTTTTGCTTAGCGGTTTGAGCTTGGGTCCATGAAGAGTCGTAGTATATAAATACTTTTTATGTATTGAGCATACATTGTAACAGAGAGATTTGTGAGGTTGATAATAAGAAACTTTTGGCAGGACGTAGTTTTATTCTTGGGTGAACCTGGGTAAATTTTGTCTTTTTTTTTTTTCAGTTATAATTCGTGTGATTGACAGGTTTCGAATCATTCAAGGAGAGACTTAGACAATGAGAATTATAGGTGCTCCTTCAAAACGGGTTGAGACAAAACTTGACCCTAATCGAATTGAAGATCTAGGATTCAACGCATTGATGGAAAACATAGAAAATGACTTGAAACTGTTTGCACCATCACTCTGTGGTAACTTCACTCTGTTGAAAATCTATCATTTTTGCTGTTATCAAGCTTTGAACTTATGATCAGAAATCAATGCCTTAATCATTAGACCACATTAGTTGGTGGTTATTATTGATACACTTTAAAACACTATAAATAAGCTAGTTGGTTAATGTTATGGGTGAGACTAACAATTGAGAGAAATTCTTTGAATGAATATCACACCATTCATTATATTGATAAGGTATTTATCCGATGGTGGTGCATTGTAAGAAAAATTTTCCAAGGAGCTTAGCTTCTCAGAAGTCATTATAAGAAAGTAGCTTGCTTGTTATGCATTAGCACCTTCACAAAGCTTGTCCAGTTTTGAGCATTGCATCTAATATTTTCTCTTAAAAACATTACTTCGGAGTAAAATTCACGATTTTTTTAATGAATCCATCTTCTGAGTTCTAGTTTTAGGATTGGACACGAGCCAGAGTTTTGTTGATTCAAGGTTTGAAGTGTGTCTGCTTCAAGAGAACAACAAAATGGTGGACGTGGATCTCTGTGGCTCCACTCACACTTACTATTTGTTGTCTTTGATCACACGACACTATAACAATGTGTAAGTAGCAGCATACTCAAGAATTCTGATCAAAGATCTCAACCAACAGATATCGACTTGTTTGATAAGGATGACAAAAGTCCTTACGCCAACTGGGTCAAGACAATTTTCACTCTGTTTGGGATGGGTTTAGAGGAGATTTTGTCCCCTGCAAGATAGAGGCGGGGATGGGTTTTAATTCTCCGTTGGGTTCGGGGATTGAACAAGATTACATTTGCACTGATTATTCACCAAACCCAATGTATATTATCAAATATATAATATGATAATTAAATTTATGAAATCATGTATCTATCATTTATTATATTTTATTAAACTAGCTTTTAGTTATAATTAATAAGCATAAGTATAAAAAAAAATTAGAGTTGGTTTCGTTCTCCAGCGAGTATATAAGGCGAGGACAAGAATGGAGGTAAGAAAAATTCTTTATCGAGTATATATGGACATGGAGAACATTTGTCTAATAGGCCATCTTACATGGTTATGTCCTCAAATCACTAATCTCGCGTGTTTTGAGTTGTTGAGTTAAATTTTCAGGACAACAACTCTTTTATGAATAAAAAAAATTGTTATCACAAATAAGTTCATATCGTATTGTGTTATCCATTTGTTAAGTATGATAGTATTGTTGTTATCACGAGTAAGTTTATATCGTATTGTGTTATCCATTTGTTAAGCATGTTGGTATCGTTAACATCACGAGGAGTTCAAGCCACCATAGAAATTCATTGGTCCATGCCCATGAAGTTTTGTTAACTGATAATCCCAACTCTTACGGCACATACAACTTTTTTAAACGACTCATTTGAAGTTCTTTCAAAGTTGCATTTTTTTGCTTCACTATGACTAGCAAACATGAATATGATACTTTTGATTGTAGTTTTGCACTCAAAATTATAAACTAAATCTGTGTAGATGAAGATGAATATAGATAACAGGTGGCCTAAAGTCAGTCAAATAGCATCCACATTGTTTTCTCAGTAAGACCAATATGAGTGCAGCTGTGCAGGGCAATTGCCTTCCCGTTGATGCAAACCAAGCAAAATTTATCGCACTGAGTAACTAAACAGTGGATATTTTAAGGCTGTCATATATTTAGGACGAAACAAAGGGCGGGGCTATTGCTACAGCCTAATAAATGAGAGAAACAATATTTTCCAAACTGCATTATTTCTCTTCTACCATTTTCTTTATGAATTGACTGTAAAACTTAATAACCCATTACTCCAGACAAGAGTTATGTCTTCTAATCGACAAATTTTTACATGCATCGAGTACAAAACTTATTTTTGTATTGAAATAAAAATTTGATTGATAATTTTTTAAAATTTAATTAATAATTTTAATTGAGTGTGTACGACTATTATCAGTAAGTTTTTTAAAATTACCTATTAAATTTCCATCTTGATGCAAAATTGAGTTTTGCATCGTATACAAACAAAAATTTCTCCCTCTCATCAATGCCATCTCTTCCCCTCCACTTTGCAACTTTCAAGTTTTCTCAACAAAAAACTTCTTATAACGATTCATGTGTCTTCTCTTTTTCTTTTTCTTTTTTATTCTTTTATCTTCAGATTTTTCAAAATATAAAAAAAAAAATTCAACTTTCAAATAAAACCCCAATTTCACAACCAAAAATCTAGGGGTTTCTCAAAACATAATCCAATTATTGAAATTCTCTACATAATTCAAAGTTCCCTCATCTTTTCTGATAGATCTTGTGACTTAGTTTTTGAGAAAATTCTTCAATGAGATTTGTTTGGCCTTTGGGGAAGATTGATTGCTGCGACCTGGAAAATAAAAATAAGAAAATGAAAGTTTGATTATTGGGCCTTGGGATTTTAAGATGGATTATTCTCAAATTGAACCTAGTTTAAGTGATTGAACTAATTTACACAATCATGATTAATAAGACTATGTATGGGTTTTTTGGGCTTTCCCCCTTTTATTCACCAATTGTTTTTGGTGTTTCCCTTCATTTTGCTTGGTCTTGTTTTTGTTTTTGGGTCATTTAGATTAATTTTTTTTGTGAGAACAATGAGAAATGTCATCTTCCATTATCAATAGCCCACCAAAAGAAAGAAAAAAACAGTAATAAAAGAAACTGCAGTACTAGTGCTTTAATTGTCAGCTGGATAAAAAAAATGAGTTAAATTTTATCAAATGATTTGCTCAACTTTTATTTTTTACTTTAAAATTTTTTTCCTGATAAAATAAATTTTGTGGTTATTTTTATTAACACAAGAGGCTAACAGCTGTTATAAATTGTAAAAACAAATGATGATTTAACCGTTTAATGAATATTTTTAATTTTTTTCATTTACAAGATGCCAATAGGTAAATGATAAAGATACAGAAACCACAAAAAATAAAAAAAACCAACTACAAATATGAGCAACTGAAAAATCGACTAGTAATTATCTTCCGTGAAAAATGGGTTCTCCATTGAAATCTCTTGAACATGTAGAGTGAAAATAGATAGGCCAACCAATCAACAACGGAGCGAAGGCATATATGTAAGAGTCATGATTCCAATGACTCGGTTTCGTGAGAAGCATCGTGAAATCAAAATTTTTTATTAATAATTATAAAAAAATTAAATAATTATTATTTAAAAATATTTATAAAAAAAATCTTAAATCATAATTATTACTCAAGTTTATGGTGATTACTAATTTACTTTTTAGTTTCGGTAATAATCAACAAAATCCATAACCAAATCTTATCCTATCTAAACTCCAAAGTCTCCCCCCTCCCTCTCGGTTCTTCAATGATCAATCCCCTATAAAACCCACCCCTCTCCCCCATATGCTACCTGAAGAACAAATCTTCCAATTCAAATCAAACAACAAATACTAACAGATTACGGATTTTACACAAATGAGGTTCTTGTTGAAATTCGTGCCGTGTTGTGGATCCCAGGGATCACGGCGAGCACTTCCAGAAACGGCGGGGTCTGAACAGCGATTGGAGGAGACGCAGTCACTGATTAGGCAACCGCCGCGGAACAGGCGGAGGAAGCGGGGGAGGGTCGATAAGAGGGGGGCGTCGGGATCCGCAGCGGCTCCGCCTGAGTGGAAGCCGACGCTGAGCGCGATCTCCGAGGACAACGCCGCGATGATGCAGATGGAAAAGAAAATAGGTCACGACGTGGGACCCGCCGATGAGAGGGCAGTGAAACGGAAGAGGGTCTATGGTCATAATCACAACGATGATTTGGGGTAACTGTCTTTTTCACTTTTGTGGTTCGCAAGTTTTGATATTTCGATTTCAAACTACCAAATTTCGTTTTTGTGATAAAATAATCTATAGTAAAATAAAATATAAAATATTTCTGGGACAAAAATATCATTGCTATAAAATTTAGATTAGATTAGATATATGTAATTTTATTTCAAAATTTATATTCTAATACTTTTAGAATTTAGATTAATTTATATAATCTTGCATATTTTGTAATCTTATTAGAATTAGAATTAAAATTCAAATTGATATTATTATAGATATGATATATTTATTAACTCATTATCTACCTCAACATTAAAATTTAGATGCATACAAACGAGTTTTTAGAGGCAATAAAACTTTTAATTTATAATCAATTTTGTGTATGTTCTTTTTAGAGATTATCATTTCAAAAAATACATATCTATTTAATTAAAATCTTTAACACATTAATATTTTATTGTAAATTATCTTAGATCCATGATTCATTGTTATCGAAATCAAAATATATTATTTATTTGTACTATTTTTTATTAACCGCGTAACATTTATCACGTGAAATGATAACTAGTCCTTTGAATATACTCATTAATTTCATTTTCTCTAAAAATTAATAGTGTTTTTAGGATGTTTACTAAACGGTTAAAATCGATTAGTTGACTGTTTTAAACCGATTCGGTTAAAATTATTTAATTAAATCAGTATAAAATCAACTAATCAAATAAGATATATCGGTTAATCGATCGGATAGAGGTTAATTTTTTTTAACCGTTTAACATATTAAGAAATTAATTAATATTAATAATATATTAAATATAATATAATAAATTAAAAAATCTTTATAAACTATATATATAAAAAGAATATAATAAAATTTAAAAAAACATAATTATTTAAATAATTTTGTTTAACCGATCATACCGATCAAAAATTCATTCGATCGATTAATATCGATATATTTAAATTAATTTGATTAATTTATTAATGTCAAAATATTTAAATTAATTTAATAAAAACAGAGAAAAATTTGATAAAAAAGTGATCGATTGTACACCACTACGTCTCTTTCGGGACACAAAAAGGTGAACGCGAAGAAATCATGAAAGCCTTAAATCTTCTTTTAGCTCTTGCGACTACACTGGGGATCAAACCAGAATATCTGGTTCCGTAGACCAGCGCCTTATCCATTAGGCCATGGAATCTTTTGCTTATCTTTTGTCATTGTATCAACTTTTTACGTGTGTGTAATTATGGAAAGTGAAAACTGTGATGTGTTTGTGTTATTATATTTGTGCATTTTTACATATGTTGATTGGTGAATTAATTAAGTGATTTTTTTTGGGTGCAATTTTTCAGGCGGAATTCCTTTCCAAAAATTATACCTGCACTCTCCCCAACTCCATTCATGTTTTGATGGGCTTCACTTTGAAATTCATTCACCCAAATGAATGAATTTTATGTATCTATGTACATATAATTTTACCAAAATAAGCACTGTAAATTATTGAAATATTGTTATAAATAGATGATATTGTTGGTACAAGTTTTCTTGAAGTTGAATTTTTTTTACTTTTTCGGATAATGAAAATATTTGGACCTTTGACCGGACTAATTTCTGGGTACATGTAAATTGTTCTACTAACATATACAAATTAAAGCCGGGACTAAATCCTACAAACATCGCTTTACCTTAGCTTGTCTTATCAGTTATGACTGACCCTTTGCTTTAGGTTTTTAGCTCTATTCTGATGTGCCAACTCTTTGGTAGATGAGTTAATGATCGTACACCTTGATTTTGAGAGCTTCGCTTTACAGCATTGATAAGGATTGCAAGTTGAACTCGAACTCGTTTAGTATAAAAAGCCCGAACTCACTACTTTTCATATCCCAACAGCACCCATCAAGCAACCCATAAAACAGAACAAACCACTAAACCATTGTGTCTATTGCCAATGGCTTCCTTCCGATTTTATCCAACAAAAATGCCGTTATAGCAAACGCTGGCCATTCTGCTAACGCATTGAGGAGCACGTTGAGGTTAAGGTTCGTTTCGAGGTTAACAACGTTTAAGTTAAGCCTGTAGTACACAACCGCACATGTAAAGTTAATCCCCACTGCCCACAAGAGACGAATCCGAGTGATTGGGGAGCGAATAACATCAATGAGAGAACCAGTTATAGCTTCCTTTGTTTCCAAATCTTCCACCTTATCATCTAAAGCGTTATTTGCTTCTTCATCGATTGCAAGGAAAACCCCATCAGGAAGGTAGTGTCCGTTAACCTTGGCAATGTCGCGCATTACTTTCATGGCATCGTTATTTCTCCCTTGAACAAGGTACCATCGCGGAGACTCGGAAACAAAAGGAAGAACAGTGATAAGGAATAGCAAAGAGGGAACGGAAGAATTAATGTAAAGAGCTCTCCATGAGTCAACAATGTAAGCTATACCGGAGGGTAAAGCAATTCCACCTGAGAAGAAGTAGAATGTGGACATGCCGGCAACACCTCGTTTAGTTGGGCCTACAGGCTCAGTGGCGAGAACAAAGGCGCAGAGGCCAGCACCACCGGTACTAAAGCCGGTTAGGAAGTGAAGGAGGAGATAGGTTAAGTAATCTGGGGATAATGCCGTCAAGCAACCAAATATGGTATTTAAGATGCAAGCTACTGTTAATGAACCTTTTCTTCCTAGTCTGGAGTCGGAGAGATGACCAAAAATTCCTGCACCTGAAAGTTTAAGAACCATATATTGCTTGTTGGTACTGACGATCTCAACTGATTTTTCTTGCACGAATCTATACTAGCTCATGCACTCAATATGCCTTAAAATACTGTTTCCGTCCTCAAAAGTTAGTAATCTAGGGG
Organism: Bretschneidera sinensis; assembly: GCA_023935145.1. Classification (NCBI taxonomy): domain Eukaryota; kingdom Viridiplantae; phylum Streptophyta; class Magnoliopsida; order Brassicales; family Akaniaceae; genus Bretschneidera; species Bretschneidera sinensis. Next base: position 68,176,202 of record CM043704.1, read on the forward strand.
TTGGCAATTCAGATTATAGGTATTCTATCATTCGTGTGAATCTAAACTCAACCAGCTCAATTAATCGTGTTAATATACCGTTGATCCAAACGTGATTCAATTATTAAATATATAACACAACATGGGCTGTGTCAGATTGACATTAAACATGTTGATATGGATCTTGATGTTAAATCCGTTTACACGATAAGTTAGCTAATCGTCTAGTCAATTGAGTGTTATAAAGTAATAACCAAAACGAACCATTTAATAATTACGTTAAATGGGTCAACCTGATTTTGATCTGAACACCATTAAAGTAAATCTAAATCCGTTAACTTAATTAGATCAATAGATCACTAATACACTAAAAACAATATTTGAGTTAACATTCGTAATGAGATTTTAAAAAAAAACAGGTCTTATTTTTTAAAAATTTATTATAAATATGAAAGTTTAACTATAGAAAAGAAGTAATTAAAAATAAAGGTACGAAGAGAAACAACGAATGTATAGAGAAATTTTTGTTTAAACAAAAGCAACATTAAAGGTCATATGAAATGGGATTCATTAGATTAGACGGCTGATATTGTCTTGTCCATGAAACCATGTCCAAGTTAGAAATTCTCTCGTTAAAAGATAACTTAATTAAGTAAATTCTTTTCTGATAATTAAAAATATTAATAAATACCATTTGCACATAATCACAAACCAAGAGGGAGTAGCTAAAGCAATTAAGTGGTAGGTTAAATCATCGCCTTGCCCAATTCATGAGGCGGGCACTAGAGAAAAAGTTACGAAGGTCTTTCTAGAAAAGAAAGGAAGGAAAAGTGCACAAAATATTTAGTCAGTTATCTAAAGAAAAGATAAGGTATATAAATGTTAGCATAGAATTCGATTGACTCATGAATTTGACTTAAATCGATATAATGGGTTGGATTGAGTTTTATATTTTTTTAAATTGGATTGTGTTAGATTGAAAATATTTTGAACTCGGTAGGCTGAGTTGGGTCATGAGTTCAAAATTTTCAACCCAACCCAAACCGGTAACCTGGTCAAATATATAATTATATATTTTATATTTATTGAATAAAAAATATTATATAAATAATTATAGTATAATTATAAAATATATAATCATAAAATGTCCATTCTAATTACTACTAGTGTGTAAAATTATATGTAGAAGATACTCCAATGTCCAAACAAGTCTCAAACTTTCCAATTACCCATATTTTAGTTTCAAATATTTACATTAGAAACAAATAATGATTTCGAGTTATAAAATAGTTTTCATAATTATTCTTAAGCATAACTTCAATCAGAATAAATTGATGCACAATTAACTTATGCTAACAAAATTTTGATTTATTGTACCGTTATAACTATAAAATAAACATATAAATTAACACTCTAACCTATAAGATTCCAGTCGGGATCAATGTATGCAGATAAAATTATATTCCAAAAAGATGTACCATAATGTTGATGGAATAAATACTGAATGTATGATAAAGTTTAGTAATACCAACTTACTGGAAGCCTTTCATGCAAACATTATTGAACCATTCAATTTGCCTCTCTGTGACCTTTTAAGAGCCATCATATCGCTTCCAAGTGCATTAAAGCATAGTCCAAAAATTAGATTGATTAGTGAGAAAACACTAGCATGGCCAACAAATGCTAAATTACTAAAATATATTATTAGCAACTGTGCAAAAATCCAGATTTCCTTCGTAATTGAACAATTTTCTAAAGTAAGTTAAATTCATGTCAACTAAAGCAGTTCATAGCGCAACATTCAGAAGAAGATTGTGTTTTTCAATATAACGATGAATCCATACTCTAACATCAAGGGCTCTAGGATGTGAGCATATAGGTAAGCAATTGACCATGGTCACTTCATTAGGCTTTATATTACTTGCTTGCTTTTCATGAAACAATGCTAAAGCATCCTTACCAAGTTTGGCTTTAACGTAGCCTCTAATTATGGTATTCCATGGCACACCATCTTTCTCTTGCATGTCATCAAAAAGCTTCTTAGCAGTATCCAAAAAGCCAAATTTAACATAGCCTACAACCATTGTAGTCCATAAGACAATTGTTCTCTTTTCCATTTTATCAAATATTCTTTATGCTGTCAAACACATATATTATACTTATATTATAATGATTTAGTTTTGGATTTAATAGAATATTTTTTTTGTCATGTAATATGTATGGTTTAATTATTTAGAAAAAAAATATATATATCAACCCGATGACCCAAACCGATTAGAATGGGTTGGGTTGAGTTGAAGTTGGATAGATTTGCGATTTTTTCAACCCAGTATGAATGAGTTGGGTTGAAATTTCAGGATAACCCAACCCAAACCGACTAATGCTCAACCTTAATAAATGTAAAGGGACCACAAACTTCCTCATAGAAGGCCAGTTTAGGAGGAAAGAAACAATGCTTTGTTCTAGGCTAACAATCAAACTTTTATTTTATGACCCACGTATTCATGTATCTTTCTGATACTAGTAGTAATATACTGAAGTATAAAGCTTCAGGATTGGAACAAACTTTGAAGGATGTAAAGCAAGTAGGAACTGAAGCAATAATTGGAAAAGTAACAATACTGGAATTAACCAAACCCAGCTACCAGAAGAGAGATCAGAAAACCAAGCTGCCAGAAGGATTAATGTTAGTTTTAGAGTATCGAGCAAGGGTGGGAATTCAGTTGAGAGGTTGCTAAAGAGATAACACTTTTGTTTGTTTGTTAGGTGTTAGTTGTAAAATGTTAGTTAGTTGATCTTGTTTGTAACTACTCTTCTTACTGGAGAGTATATAAGGAACTAAACATCTGTAATTTGAAGGCAAGCAAATTAATAATCAACTTCTTAATACCAGTGGTATCAATTTGGTGCTTTCATTGTCACTCTATCCCAAATTCCTTTCCTTTCAACCTTTCTTCCAAAAATCTTCATCAATGGCCGCCTCCACTAGATCTAAAGATGTGACATTGGACAACATTGCTGCCTTAATAAGAGAATCTAAGAAAGAACTGCGTACATAATTCATGTCTCATTTTGCAACTTTGCATGATCAATTGGCTAAACTCTAGTCATCATCTTCTAGTACAATTTCCAGAGACACTGATTCTTTTTTGGTTAAAGGCTTGAATACTCAACAAACTTCTAGCTTAAAGACTATCAAGAGGGAATGTCCTCGTTTTGCAGAAGGAGATCCTTCTGAGTGGATCTTTGGAGTTGAACAATACTTCTTGTTCCATAAGAACCAGAGATGCAGAAACTTCTCTTGGTTTCTTTCCATCTTGGTATCAATGGATGTACCATACCAAATAACTTGGTTCTTGGCAAGAATTTGTTCAGGCTCTACAAAAGAGATTTGGTCCCTCTGATTATTAAGGTCCTTAAGGTGCTTTATCAAAATTGACTCAAGTTAGGTCTGTATTAGCCTATCAATCAAAGTTTGAAGCTCTTTCTAACAAGGTGATTGGCTTGAGTGAACCATTCTTGAAAAGCTGTTTTATATCAGGTCTTAAACCACATATCAGAAGAGAGGTGATTGCTCATAAACTTCATACCATTCATGATGCTATTAGCCTGGCTCGTTTGCAAGAAGCAAGATTGAATGACATCAAAACTCCTTACAGGAATTGGATTCCTAAACCTGCAATTCAACCATTTATCTTGGGCCCCAAATCAGTAAGGCATGTTCTTTCATCACTTACTCCTAAAACTACTGTCAAAAGATTATCTCCATTGGAGATGTAATAGAGAAAGGAAAAAGATACTGTACTTTAATTGTGATGAGAGGTTTACACCTACACATAAATGCAAAAACAAGACAACTTTACTTTTGATGGATGGGGATCTTGAAGTTGATTTAGAGTATGTGGAAGAATTACAATTGGAGGAGGATGAAAAAGAATTGGATACAGTTCCTGAAATAAGTTCCCATACCCTTATTGGACATTATACACCAAAGACTTTTTAGGCTGCAGGGAATGATACTCCATAAAACTTTTCAAGTCTTGATAGATGGTGGTAACACACATAATTTCATCCAGGAATAGACAGTTCAGTTCTTACAACTCCCAATCACGCCATCATTACACTTTACAGTGCAAGTGAGGAATGGAGATATGTTGTCTTGCTCAGGTATGTATCAAAATGTCATCACTCTTCAGCAACATATTGTAGATCTATTTGTTATATATTTGCAAGGGCCTGATATAGTCTTGGGAGTCCAGTGGTGACAAAATCTTGGCCCTATAACCACTCACCATGCACATTTAACTATGGAATTCTGTTGGAATGGACAAGCTATTGACTTACAGGGTGATACCGAGTCCAACCTTTAGTGCATAGGTACTAAACAGTTAAGAAAAATTTCTCATAATAAGGGTAATGTCGCTTGTTTTCAATTAATGACCATGACAATGCCTAATTCCACTGCACAATTATATCATCTTGTTGTTTCTTCTAATCATGTTCAAGAAACCAATAATGTTGATAGTGATATCTTACAGATTCTTGAAGAATTTTCATAAGTTTTTCAAGAACCTACTACCCTTCCACCTAAAAGGGACACTGACCATAGAATCCAATTGGAGCCTACGGCTAAACCAGCCAATATTAAGCCATATAAGTATCCCCACTACCAGGAGAATGAGATTAAAAGGCTGGTTACTGAAATGTTAGACACTGGCATCATTCAACCTAGTCAAAGTGCCTATAGTTCACTAGTTTTGTTACTAAAATGTTAGAGGTTTTGTGTGGATTATAGAGGCCCCAATAACATCACTATTAAAGACAAATTTCCCATACCAACTATAGATGAACTGTTAGATGAATTTCTTGGTGCAACCATATTTTCTAAGATTGATTTAAGAGTTGGATATCACCAAGTAAGGATGCATTCTGTTGACATCCATAAGACAACATTCATAACTCATACAGGTCATTTTGAGTTTCTGGTCATGCCATTTGGGCTCACTAATTCCCCATCCACTTTTCAAGCCACCATGAACCAAACTTTACATGATTTTATGAGGAAATATGTCAATGTATTCTTTGATGACATACTGATTTACAGCAAATCAAAAGAGGATCACATGGAACACTTAAGGACAGTACTAGCCTGTTTACAACACCATTCTTTGTTTGCTAAACAAAGTAAAGGTCAATTTGCTCAATGTTTTATAGAGTACTTGGGTCATATCATCTCAACTATAAGAGTGGCCCCAGACAAAAATAAAATGGATGCCATAATGACTTGGCCTATACTTTCTAATCAGAAACAACTGAGAAGTTTTTTAGGGTCGATTAGTTATTATAGAAAATTTTAAAAAGGGTTTTGCTACTACACCTGCCCTTTTGACATATCAGTTAAAGAAAGAATCCTTCAAGTGGACTACTGATGCTCAAGCTGCATTTGAGTCCTTAAAATCTGCTATGGTTAAAGTGCATGTACTAGCATTGTCCAACTTCACCATACCTTTTGTTATTGAGATAGATGCCTCAGGTATGAGCATTGGTGTTCTCCTACAGAATGGTGACACCCTGGCCTTTTACAACAAAAAGTTGTGTCCCAAAATGCAGCCAGCCTCAACTTATATCAGGAAACTTTTTGCTATAACTTCTGCTGTCAAAAAGTGGAGACAATACATCTTGGGCTCTAAATTCTTCATTTACACTGATCAGAAAAGTTTAAAACATCTCATCAGTTAGACTATCCAATCACCAGAGCAACAACATTATCTTATCAAATTACTAGGGTATTCCTATGAGATCATCTATAAACATGGCAAAGAAAATGATCATGCTGATGCATTATCTAGGATATGCACCAAAGAAGCTGAAGAAGTTTTTCTAATGGATTTATCAATGCCAACTTTTGACATTTTTACTATGATTGCAGCTGAACACTCCTTAGATACTCAAAGAAGTTAATTGATTCAAAAATTCCTAGATTCTCCTACTGAATTCATTTCTTATTCAGTAAGGAATGACATTATTTATTATAAAGGAAAGATTTTTTTTGAGTAATTTCTCATAACTCAAAGACATTATACCACAAGAATATCACTTTACTCAGCAGTACTCACTAAGAGGTCATGATGGTGTTCAAAGAACTTTCTTGAGAATTGCTACAAATTTTCATTGGAAGAAAACGAAGAAATCAGTAAAAGTGTTTGTCAAACATTGTGACTTCTGTCAACAGATTAAAAATGCTAACAGAGATCTTTATGGTCTCTTGTAACCTTTACCAATTCCTAACCAGATTTGGGAGGATGTCAGTATGGACTTCATTACTAATTTACCTTCTTCTTAAAGAATGGTTCTAATCCTAGTGGTAGTTGATAGACTTTCAAAACAAGCCCATTTTGGATCTTTGCCTTATCATTTTATGAAAATGATCTATACATTTCATGGTGTTCCAAGGTCTGTGGTGTATGATAGAGATCCAATCTTTCAGAGTAAATTCTGGAGGGAGTTGTTCAGATTGCAAGAAACTAGATTAAGGATGAGTTCTTCTTACCATCCTCAAATAAATGGCTAGATAGAAGTTCTTATTAGATGCTTGGAACAATTTTTAAGGGCTTATGTCTTTGATCAACCACACTAGTGGATTAAATATTTACCACTTGGTAATTCCATTATAATACTTCTTTTCACTCTTCATTAGGGAAAAGACTATTTGAGGTTGTATATGGTCAACTTCTTCCATCACTTCCAGCTTATCACAAATGCACATCCATTATTGAGGCAGTTGATTATGAGCTAGCTACTAGATCAAAACTTCTTCAGCAAGTTATGCAACACCTTTAATAGGCTCAACACCGAATGAAACAGATTGCTAACGAACATAGAACATAACTATGTTTCAATGTTGATGATATGGTTCTGCTCAAACTACGACCTTATAGATAGGTGACAGTTGATTGTAAATCATCCCAGAAACTAAGCAAAAGTATTTTGGTCCATTCAAAGTACTTAAATAGATTAGAGCATTTGCTTATCAGTTATAACTACCTCCTAGTTCTTTGATTCATCCAGTCTTTCATGTCTCCCTTCTCAATCCCTATCAAGGTCCTTAGTCTATCATGCCTTCTTTACCTTTGCCTCCCACTAGTCATCATAACAAGTAGGGGTGGACTCAAACCAAGGTGAGCCTGAGCACTAAGGTATTCGAGCTCAGCTCAACTTAAAATTAATAGGTTAAAGTTCAAGCTCAAGTGTAAAGCGAGCTTAAAAATCGGGTTTGGGTTAGAGTTCGATAACAAACGAGCTTATTTGAGCATGAGTTAGCTCGAGCCATTAAATTGTCCATTTAAGCTCGAGCTATTAGATTGTTCATATGAGCTCGAGGTCTAGTCTAGACTTTAATTTTAATAAATAAAATACTAATATTAATATAGATATCTCGAGCTCGATAATACCTTAACGAACTGTTCGAGAGCTTTTCGAATCAAACCTTAAGCTATTCGAGCTCGACTTGATAAGCTAATCGAGCCTAATTTTTAAGCTCTAGCTCGATCTCGATTGAGCCGAGCTTTGATCGAGCTCGAGCTCGAATAGCTTGATAAAAGATCGGTTTGAGTCCACCCCTAATAACAAGCCTCAATTCTTCCCAGTTGCAATCATTGGTGACAGATACCTTAAGAGACAAGACCAATAGGATCATCAGTGGTTAGTTCAACGGACAAGACTTCCATTAGAAGAAGCCTCTTGAGAATATTTAGAAGAATTCCAAAAGCTTTATCCTAATCTCCACCTTGAGGGCAAGGTGTCTTCTTAAGAGGAAGGCAATGATACTGATAGTAATATATTTAAGTCCAAAGCTTCAGGACTGGAACAAACTTTGAAGGATGCAGAGCAAGTAGGAGCTGAAGCAATAACTGGAAGTAACAATACTGGAATCAATCAACATTGAAGCAAGACCCAGAAGAGAGAAAAGAAAACCCAACTGGTAGAAAGATTATTGTTAGTTTCAAAGTACTGAGCAAGGGTGAGAAGTTCAGTTGAGAAGTTGTTAAAGAGATAAAACTTTTGTTTGTTTATTAGTTGTGTTGATGCCAAAAATGTGCGTTGCTGAGCTGGAGGTGGAACCTCGGATGTACCTGCACAGGGAAAGAGAGAGGAGCTATGGGGTCATCGGAGGGGATGCCTCCGGAGATGCTTCGAAGCTTAAGTTAGGGCGAAATCTGGTGGATTCTGGGGACGAGCGTTCCCTTTTTTTGTTTAGCTACTAAGAAGAGTTAGTTTTTTTGGAATGCGTACTTGGCCCTTTTTATAGGGTTTTTGGAGGCGGCGTTGGTCCTAGGGCTACAGTGATATGATACCCCTAACTGGTTCGGGTAATGATGCCTAGGAAGTCCAACTAAGTGGCTGGGTGTCGTTCGCTAGGGCTTTACCTTGCTGGTTTAATTAGGAGCCATCTAGGTATGAGGGCGGTTGGTCACCTTTCACCCCAACTTGTTCTTGAAATGATGCCTAAGAGACCCAGCTAGGTGGCTGGGGGCCATCTGTTAGGGTTTTGCCTTGCTAGCTTAATCAAGAGCCATCCAGGTATGAGGACGGTTGGTCACCTGTCACCCCAACTTGGTTTTGAAATGATGCCTAAGAGGCCCAGCTAGGTGGTTGGGGGCCGTCTGTTAGAGCTTTGCCTTGTTGGCTTAATCATGAGCCATCCATGTGTCTGGGGTAGCCTGCTGACCTGACGCCCCCACTTGGTTGGGCATTGATGGCCTGGAAGGCGATAGTGACATGGAGGTCCAGCTGGGGACGACGGAGCCCTGAAGGGCGGTTTATGACCCGGAGGCTAAGCTGTTCGGTCCTGGATCATTCACGTGTTTTCTTGTGACCTGTTGTCAAGAGGGCCCATGTGTCGTCTTCTTATTGAAGGGGTATGTTTTTGACAGTATCAAGTTATTAGTTAGTTGATCTTGTTAGTAACTACTCTTCTTATTAGAGAGTATTAAGAACTAGACATCGGTAATATGAAGGCAAGCAAAGTAATAATCAACTTCTCAAAATTTTTCTATCTATTCTCCTTCTTTGGAGTTTGTTAATGGCCTATCAAGAACAGTTGATACCCGTGCAATCACTTTCTTAGAACTAGGTCATAGAATTTTCTTGAAACATTTTACTATTTTAGAGAGATAGAAATCTTTTTCCCTTTTTCTCACTCTAATGACTTTTACCTATTAAAGTGAGCACAAAAAATCAATGTTATTAACCACAAAATGTCAAAAAAAAAAACTTTTCAAAGGTAGAAAATTGACAGCATTTTACTATTTGAAAGAGTCACGGGGGCTTGTAAGAAAGGACAAATAAATGAACAAAAAGACAAGTCAATATTCGGTCTTTTATTCACGCTTATCACTATAGCCAATTTGTCCGGAGACTTGGTTGTTACGCACACATCTATTCTCATCTTCGTTGATGTATGCCATGAATAGCGAGCTGTCTAAATAAGTTAAATAAGAAATTCTCTGACATCGAAAAGATTTTGTTTTGATATGACAGGATCATGTTATGAAATTTTATAACTAAATAATTAAATTTTATAATTTATATATCAAAATTTTTAATTAAGATTTTATTCTTTGTACCTTGATAAATTTGTTAAAATAATTATAAAATAAATTATTGGAGATCCATAAATTCGAAATAATTTTAAATGATTTTATTTACTTAAAAATCAAATTCCCTAAAAACCCTTTCTCTCTCTAAACTCAAGAAAAATTTTCTCTATAAACTCATCATATCCCATATTTAAATTGTAATATCTACGACTTAATTATCAATTGACATTTTGATTTAACATTCATTTTTCGTAATTTAAGTATCGTTTTTTATAACAAAAAAATTATTATCAAATTCCATAGTCGAGTTTTCATATTTTGTAACTTGTGTTTTATGTTTTGTAACTTAATTTTTATATTTCGTAATTTAAGTATTTTTTCGTAACTTAATTTTTATATTTCGTAATTTAAGTATCGTTTTTCGTAGTCTAAAATGTACTATAAAATTTTGTAAGTCTCCATATTTTATAATATGTGTCTTATTTTTTGTAACCTAATTTTTTTTGTTACTTAACTATCATATTTTGTATTTAAGTATAATTTTTTGTAATCTAAAAATTACTATCAAAAGCTAACTCAATTTAGGTTCATCTAAGCTTGAAGTTGACTTAAATTCGAACTAAAAATAATGAATACAAACTGAGCTCGAAAATAAGTTTTTCATGTTTGGTTTTAATTCGAACTTGAGTACACAATAGCTCTACTCGGCTCCGTCCCTAAATGAAAATGATGCTTATTTAACTTAATAATTGGGCTCATTTAACAAATGTATAACTAGGATTTCACTGTTTTTTTATTTGCCAATTGGAATCGGCTTCTGTTCACTAAAAGGCCCCCCTATCCTCCCATGGGCTCTTCTCAACTTTCAAGAAGTATGCTATTCCCAGTAAAAACTGTTGAGAGGTTTAACACCTTCAAGCGGGGTAACAGAGGCAGAGGATTTTTCGGTTGATTGTAGTCTAAATTCAAAAGTTTAAATCAATTTTATTGATAATAGTAATTTTTGGATTTCATATTTATATTAACATTATCAATCAAATTACTTAAAATTGCAAATGAACTTTTTAATTTGTCTAAACCCGAGAGCAAAAAATTATGGGGGTAACATCTTTCAGAGTTGGAGACTGCAATGCATTAAAAAATTACTCACTAATTCATGAAACTTCAGTTTTAGAATGGACCAAACTGAAAAACTTATTTAATGGGATGAGCTAAACTTGTTTAAGCTGTTTTTGCTGCTTCAGGCCATGAATTTCAAATGAATTCGTTTCTATTAGTATCACATATCAAAATCTTCAGACATATAAACCTCAATTTGAGATCCAAATATAGTTTTAAGTGAAACTGATGTCTACAAAAAGTGAAAAAGATCTCATACAACATGCTTATTGGGATCAGAAAGGCTGACAAAAGATCGAAAAAAAAAACTCTCTAAGCACTTTCTCCATCCTCCATTCCAGTCATTGTGTCGTACAATGGCCGATTCAGTGTCTCCGGTAAGTAGTAAGCAAGTATCCCTCCCACAACACCGCAAACCCCGAACACCGCAAACGGCAAGTGACCACCTAAAACCACCACGAATGGTGCCAATATAGCTCCCATTTGCGACGCCTGCGTTGCAGACCCAAGTGCTGCATTTCGCACCACTGTAGGGAACAACTCTGCCGTGTATATAAACAGCAAGTTATAAGTCCCTGCCATTCCAAATATCCCCAAAACCCCACAAACCATCCTCGTTACTTTCCATATCCCAACAGTACCCATCAAGCAACCCATAAAACAGAACAAACCGCTAAACCATTGTGTTCCTATTGCCAACGGCTTCCTTCCGAATTTATCCAACAAAAATGCCGTTATAGCGAACGCTGGCCATTCTGCTAACGCGTTGAGAAGCACGTTGAGGTTAAGGTTCGTTTCGAGGTTAACAACGTTTAAGTTAAGCCCGTAGTACACAACCGCGCATGTGAAGTTAATCCCCACTGCCAAAAATAGACGAATCCGAGTGATTGGGGAGCGAATAACATCAATGAGAGAACCAGTTATAGCTTCCTTTGTTTCCAATACTTCCACCTTATCATCTAAAGCGTTATTTGCTTCTTCATCGATTGCAAGGAAAACCCCATCAGGAAGGTAGTGTCCATTAACCTTGGCAATGTCATGCATTACTTTCATGGCATCGTTAATTCTCCCTTGAACAAGGTACCATCGTGGAGACTCGGAAACAAAAGGAAGAACAGTGATAAGGAATAGCAAAGAGGGAACAGAAGAAGCAATGTAAAGAGCTCTCCATGAATCAACAATGTAAGCTATACCGGAGAGTAAGGCAATTCCACCTGAGAAGAAGTAGAATGTGGACATGCCGGCAACACCGCGTTTAGTTGGGCCTACGGGCTCAGTGGCGAGAACAAAGGCGCAGAGGCCAACACCACCGGTACTAAAGCCGGTTAGGAAGCGAAGGAGGAGATAGGTAAAGTAATCTGGGGATAATGCCGTCAAGCAACCAAATATGGTATTTAAGATGCAAACTACTGTTAATGAACCTTTTCTTCCTAGTCTGGAGTCGGAGAGATGACCAAAAATTCCTGCACCTGAAAATTTAAGAACCATAATATTGCTTGTCAGTACTGACGATCTCAACTGATTTTTCTTGCACGAATATATACTAGCTCATGCACTCAATATGCCTTAAACTATGCTAGCTCGTCAGATAAGATGGAACTCACGATCGGACGGCTGATGTTACTTTTGGTCCATAAAACTAGGTCCGAGTTGGAAATTCTCACACTAAAAGATAACTTAATTAAATAAATACTTTTTTGATAATTAAAAGTATTAATAAATACAATTTGCACAGAGTCACATACCAAGAGGGAGTAACCAAAGCAATCAAGTGGTGGGTTAAATCATTGCCCTGTTCAATTCATGAGGCGGGCACTAGAGGGTCTTTCTAGAAAAGAAAGGAAAAGTCAGTTTATCTAAAGAAAAGAGACTATCTATATAAAGTAAAGGACCACAAACTTCCACATGCGTAGAAGGTCAGTTTATTAGCCACATATATTCATCTTTACATGAATAATGTGATCTTTATTACCTGACGAAAAATTCTTTATTAAACTTTAAGTCATAGAATTTTCCTGAATGGGAATTTTTTTTTCTCTAATTTTTCTCTTTATTTAAAGGTGAGAAATACTTATAATAGTGTCTTGAATCTATGGAAATAGGTTTCAGGACAGTGAATCCAAGCATAAAATTTGTCACCAAGGAAATAAAATCACTCCAAATGATTGTGTGGGGAAAAAAAGAGACCAAATTACTCAAAGATTCATAATTAATTCCAAGTTTTTCTGGTATTTATGATGAAGGAAAGATCGGACTACTCATATTCATAATATCGCTGGACACAATATTTCATTTTAATTCTGAACCCCTTTTTATATACAAAAGCTGACCATCGTGTACGCCCATGCTCATAACATCCTTAGTGGAGTAATATTATTGCTTCATCCTCTTTCACCAAAAAATTTTGTCCAACAACACTGATTTATAAAATATATATTACACATAAAAAAATTTTGTTTATTTTTTTTCGTGTCATTCAATAATAAAATAAATCATTACATCATATATCTTTTATAGACGTGTGCTAACTAAATAAAAATTTCTCCTCTTTCACGTGTTAATAGGTTGGTACCACGAATACTTGGATTAGTGATATTATCGCTACGTTTGGATACACCACTTAAATTCATTCAAAGTAAAATGTTTTGAATCATTTTAAATGATTCTAATATAAGTATGTTTAAATCAATGTCATTTATAATTAATTGGCCTCAATGACACATTAATTATAAATATATATATATAATATATATCAGCCAAAAATCAAAATGCTACTCGACCATAGTAGTAATTAATTGATAATGCAAATTTAATATAATTACAGTTAAGATGCCAAAATAGAAAATTTTAGCAATATTAAGACAAGCGAAAAATAATCTATCAAAAAGACAACCGAAAGTTTTTTTTACTTGTTTTGTTTGCATTATCTTGTACGCACATGCACCATTGACCAAAATAGATTAAAAAAACAAAAACAAAAAAAAACCTCTTTGGTCCAAAAACGGAACTCCCAGCCAGCCAAGAAATCCTCCCCCACGTTAACAAAAACTTCAAAACAATGATGCACATAATCCTAAAAGATAAATATTAACAGATGTGAGAGAGAGGGAGAGAGAAAACTGACCTATCATGCAGCCACCAAAAAACATAGCCTGAACCAACCCAACCTTATACTTATCACCGCAAATCAACCCCCACTGAGCCACGGTCGAGCTCTTCTGACCACCGTTCCATACCCACGAACCTGGTTCAAACCCACAAACGGTTTTCGCTTTATCATCACAACCCGACCCCACACAACGCCAACCTGGATCCCGGTCGGCGAATATCATAACCATGGTGTGGAACGCCTCCAAAGCCCAAGCCAAGCTCGTCAAAACAAAGTGCCTCAACTGCCACGACCCGAATTCGCCGCAGTACTTTTGTAGCATATCGTCTATGCATAGCTTCCCGGTTCTGAGCTCCGATTCGGATTCCAGAAGGGGTGATCGGATCTCGGAAAAGAGATCTGATGCTGACAAGGCATGCATCTTTTTTCTTTCGAGATATAAAAAATATAGTTTGCGTTGGTTTTTGATCTAGTAAGCCTGATCGTTATTTATAATTGCGGAATTAAAATCTACTACTTTATTATATGGTGTCTTTTCCTTTTTTTTCTTCTAATTTTAGTTTGTGGTAATTTTCTTGCCTTGTTGGACAGGTGGGGAATATAGGAATTCTTGAGATGTCGACACGTGGATGGTGATATAGCCGTTGATTATGATCTGGTGATGACGAGACATGACTCAGATGGGAAAAGATAGTGGAACGTTTTATAGTTTGACCTTTGAAGTTTGAAGATGAGGTTGATATATGTATATGGCATCTAACTAGCTTGTTGGTTTATTTTATTGGTAAAATTAAGGACCAAAAAATGGTTACCTTCTTAGTATGTAAGACGGTAAGAGTAGTAGAATCAGTTAGACTTTGACTTGCACCGAGAAATTTTCTTTGGAAGAGTTTGTGCCCAGAAGAATTTTCTTAAAAAAGAGTTTATTCGAGAATATTCGGATAGATGGATATGTACGTATTTATAAGTGCGTGTTTCTTTTCAAGTGTGTTTCTTTTTGTGTTTGGATATGTTGTGAATAAATTTTTTTTTTTTGCTTATCACGTGCATATATATTATATGTGTTTTTTAATAAGTCTTAAGACTTTTAAAAAAACAATTAAGCTAAGCATAAATTTTTGGTTTAATATGTACTTTGGTTTTTGAATATAGATCCTATTCTTATTTTGATCCTTGAGCTTTGAAAACTAGCAATCAAGTTAATATCATTTATTTTCACTGTTAATCAAGTTTTTATGCGCTCATTTTCACAAATAAATTACGTTAATTTCGACGTTGATGTTGAAGTGGTTAGTTTTAAGTTGATTTGGACAAAAAAAAATGAAAATTACTCTCTAAAAACCAAATTAATTTGTACTTAAAAGAATTTTTTTGAGAATATACAGATAGATATATATGTATCCGTATGGATTTCTCTTTTAAGTTTAGTGTTCTTTTATAATTGAATGTGATATGAATAATTATTTTCCTTTTTTCTTATCAAGTGTGTGCGACTTTTCTCAGGAATATGTGGGTAGATATATACGTATTTGTACGACTTTTCTCATTTAAGTTGAGTGTTAATTTGTAATTGGATGTGCTATGAATAAATATTTTCTTTTTCACTCATTAAGTGTGTACGAATTATATGTGTTTTTGAATAAATTCTAGACTTAAACGAAAAAAAAAAAAAAAAAAACAATTCAACTAAGCATAAATATTCCTATTTTGGTCCCTGAGGTTTAAAAAGTAGCAATCGGGTCAGTAACATTTATTTTCGTTACCAATCTAGTCTTTACGAGCCCATTTTAACAAATAAATTAGGTCAATTTCCACCTGGACACTGAGGTGGCTAATTTTAAGCTGACTTGGACAAATAAATAAATATAAAAAAGAAAATTAACACTCTAAAATCCAAAATAATTTATACTTAAAAGAATTTTTTCAAGAATATGCGAATAGATATATACGTATTAGTGTGAATTTCTCTCTTAAAGTGAGAGTTCTTTTGTAATTGGATGTGCCGTAAATAATTATTTTCTTTTTCTCTCATCATGTGTGTACGAATTATGTGTTTTTTTAAGTAAATTCTAGACATAAAAAAAAATACAATTCAGCTAAATAAATTTTTGGCTTAATATGTAGTTTGATCATTAAGGATAGACCTAATTCCTATTTTGGTCCCTAAAGTTTGATAAGTAGTAATCGGGTCAATAACATTTATTTCCGCTACCAATCAAGTCTTTACGCATCCATTTTAGCAAATAAATGACGCTAATTTCCACTTGGACGCTAAAGTGGCTAATTTTAAGCTGACCTGGACAAACAAATGAATATAAATAATAAAAAATTAAAATTTTAAAAACCAAATTAATTTCTACTTAAAAGAATTTATTCAAGAATATACTGATAGATATATATGTATTTGTATGAATTTTTAAGTTGAGTGATCTGTTGTAATTGGATTTGTTGTGAATAACTATTTTCTTTTTCTCTCATCACGTGTGTACGAAATATATGTGTTTTTTTTTTAATAAATTCTAGACTTCAAGAAAAAAAAATACAATTCAACTAAGCATAAATTTTTGGATTAATATGTACTTTGATCATTGAGGATGACTATATTCTTATTTTGGTCCCTAAGGTTTGAAAAGTATCAATCGGGTCACTAACATTTATTTTAGTCACCAATTAAGTCTTTACGCGCCCATTTTAGCAAATAAATGATGCTAATTTCCACCTGGACACTAAGTTGGCTAATTTTATGCTGACCTAGAGAAACAAAGGAATATAAATCAGAAAATTAGCACTTTAAAAGTCAAATTGATTTTTTAATTTTTAAGCATACTATGAAATCGAGAAAAAAAGAGTAAAAGTAAAACAATCAAGATAAAATGGAGCAAAAGCTTGGTCCATTCTGCTGCAGCTTCGAACGATGTCAACGCGAAGGTGGTGGCGATTGAGACAAGGGGCTCGTGTTGTGGAGGTTGAAGACCTGGTGGCTCATGACAGATGGGAGTATGGTAGCTCTAGTATTTTTTTTTCTCTTCTATTGGGTTTTAGCGAGGAGATGGTGGTGTGATGGTGATGGAGTTGCAGCAACGCTACTATGGGGGATAGGAGGTTTGGTCTTCAGCATCGTCGGGAGATGGAGGATATGAGGACTGTGGCGAAAAGAGATGATGTGAAAGGCCTACGATGGTGGAGGTTCTGCGTGCGATGGATGTGTGTAGAGGAGAAAAAAAAGCTCGTGAGAGAGGAGAGGAAAGCCCACCGGAAACTTGACAGCGTGGGGGGTGGATACGGGTACATATGGCATCAATATCCCTCCTGAAAATAAGGAAAACCATGGCATAAGAATAAGACCACAATAATAATGATTTTATTTTTTTTTTATTTAAGAACAAAAAAGATGAAAAAGTTTATTTATCTAATTAATTACCTCTGAACTGCATCCGTGAAAGAGCCGAGTTCTTCAATTGTTCCATACACATCATACATGTCATCAATAATGGAAATCATAACAATCACTCATGCTTTGAAGCAACCTATCCATAAGGGTTTACAAAGGTTAGAGACAAGACATTACATCCCTACATATGAAGAAGACACTTCACATAATGAAATTTTATTATCACTTGCAAAGTTAGATTTTAACATATTATAAAAATTACATAAGAAAAAACTCAGTGAAATTCAAGGTTAGTAAAAATTCAAAGCTTATGATAAGCTTTGAAATTCAAGGTTACAAATGATAAGCTTTGAAATTATCATTTGTAACCTTGAAATTCAAGGTTAGAGACAATCGTTTGTTGCACATGTATCAATCAATTTATACTATAGTCATCCAACATAGTAGTTCATTTGTAATTATGTCCAATCAAAATATTAAAAATTTAAAATTTTGACCTGAAAGGTTAAAAATCTGGGTAAGTCTTTTGAATCTTTTAAGGAGTTTCAAAATTTTAATAAAATAATATTAATTAATTAATTAGAATAATGAAATAATTTTAATTTTAATTTTAATTAATTAATTTTTATCAAAGTTTAATACTTTATTAACTCTTTATAGTGTGATAATTATAATTTTATAAATATTAATATATATATATTTATATATAAATTATATTAAGTATAACTTATATTTCTATATTGTTGTAATTTATAAGTGATTAATCAACCTAAATTTTTAGGATCTCAATTAATAGACTTCACAAGTGAGCAAGTCTTAACTTGGGCCCAATACATACCAAAAAGGGCATTTCGTGGTTTGAACTCAGGATGCCTTAAACCCAAAGGGAGAATCATACCACTGGACCAAATGCCTTTGTTGCTTTGGTTGTTAGAGAATTAATTTTATTTATTTTGAGGTTGCAGAAGCAAAAAAAAAAAAAAAATTCATTGGGCGTACGCCCAGACGCCCGGGGCGTTCGCCCAGACCCAAAAAACGCATGCCTAGCGACATTTCGCCCCAACTTTCACGCCTCGAGGCGTTTTTAGCCCCGTTTCGCCGAGGCGTGCCCAGACTCCGTTTTTTAAAACACTGGGCAAGAAAAAGTATGACCAAGGCAGGTAGACTTATACCCAAGACCCATTGCTAGCCCTCTATTGATTGGGGCTAAATTGTCTTCTTACCCACAAGTGTTTAGACTAGTGTATGTATTTTTTTTTTATAAGTTAATTGTGTATGGATTAATTATGTTGGTTTTTATTTGATTTTAAAGGTTACTTTGGTATTTTAAATTTTGGGAAATACAAAAAAAATAGAGTAGACTCATTCGAATTTTTCATAGAATTTCTATCTGTATTTAATTGTGCATGTCGTATGATTTTATATATATATATCATGCATTGCATCTTACCTTAAAATGAATGATTATTGAGTGACCCAAATTCTCTCATTGCTTATCAATTATTATGTTTGCAATGAGAATGCTTGTGTTCAAATAATCATTAGATTGTCCAGAGTGGACAGTTCAGGAATGCGTGATCGATTTTTCAATTTGAATTTCCTAGTTTGTTTTGTTTCGACTAGATTTTGACAGTATCTCTCATTATTATCTGGGTATGCACTAAATTCGGGTCTATCTTCCTTGGGATATAGCTCCGAATTTAAGTCGTATACTTCAAGGATTAAGGGAAAATGTTGCCGAAATCGAGTCATAATAAAACATGTTTGGAATCAAAAATTGCAAAATCGATTATGCATTCTTCAATGGGTTATGACCTCTTACCTATTAGTGAATTTCTACCAATAGTGTGGGTTTCCGGGCATTTTTATTCGTAACTTAACGGTTTTAAAGGCATATATATATACATATATATATATATATAGAGAGAGAGAGAGAGAGAGAGAGAGAGACCAAGTAATTTGTTATCTTTTATAGAATCCATAGCCCATGACGACATGGACCTGACCGACGCATGATTTCATTTCTAGACTATTGTATTTAAAGGATTTCATATATTGTATTATTGAATGTATTTTAATTAGGCATTCTTAAATAATATTTTATTAAATTATGAAATATTTTGTATTCTCGAATCTATTTTATTTTGTACTTTTGAAATGCATTTCAAACAGGTCGAATAAGTTTTAACAGGGAAAGTCACTTATTACTGAGGGATAGTGATAATATTTTAATTTTTTTAAAAAACAAAAAATTCTCACCAAGTGATTCATCCCTCGTTGATAATAATATTCTGATATTTTTTGGTAAACGCGATGATAAAATTTAGTTTTGTAAAAAGTTAATACTAAGGGCTAATCCATCGGTACTATCTTTCGGTGAAAAGGTATCAACTACAGATTTCTAATTCCCTCGGTGAAAAACTTAATCACCGAGGACATTATCACCGATGGGAATCCGTTAGTGGTAAGTATTACCGAGGGCATGAGGACTATCACCGACGGATTTGGTCCATCGATGATAACGTTTTTTCTTGTAGTGACTCTATTTCGAGTTCTTACCCATTCATTTTCTCTCTCACACACGCATTGCGTGGCAGTTACTTAACGATTTGTTCTCAAACCGTTGCATATGATATTGCAATTTGGCTGATTTGTGGCTTTACCATGATTAGCATTATAATGTTGGGTCATGTTGATATTTGTTTATGGACTAGTCAATATATCTTATTTTGATTCGAATTCGATGAATATCTAAGTTATACAGTTGATCAGATATGAATAGAGGTTTTGATCTACTAATGTGATTTTTATTTGAATCTAATATGTTTACATGCCTACTCAAGTATGGATAGTCTTAATTACGTAAAGTTTGGTTCTTTGAGATCGAACCCACATCAGCAGAGCACAAAAACACCTAAAAATGAAAGTTTCTCGGAGTTTTATTCTCTAAAGAGGACCTTCCGATGCTTAAGTTCGCATATGGCCTAAGAAGTAGTAAATGCAAAGAGCGAGGAATACAAGGGGAAGTGTCCAAAATGTGGTACTAAAAATAATGAGCCTTTATGTAGGGCTAGGAAACTTATTCTAATGGAAAAATGTGGTGGGTCTCCCGAGTGAAGTTACTATTTTGCCCTCTGAATTAGGTAAACGATTTGATCTCTTTGCAAGTCAAGTGTCTCTTATGACCATGTCTTGATAATCAAATTACCATTATAACCTTGGGGTTGCCACGTGTCTTACTCTTATTGAGTGGTGTATTTTTACTTACATCATATACTCATCACTCTCTTAAACGCAAAGTTGGCCTTGAGGGTAAAGTTGAAAGATGGTTCACCTTCTATCTAACACCCTGGATCATTGTTTGTGGTTGGCTTCTGGGATATCTTATTCCTTAGCCTTAGTCCTAACTAGTGATTGTTGTCAGATCATTCACTTCAGCTTATGAGTGACTGTTATTAGTTTACTCACTTCGGCTAATGAGTGACCATTGTAGCTCCACTCACTTCGGCTTATGATTAACAGTTTTTGATCTACTCACTTCGGATAGTGAGTGACTATTATCGATCTACTCACTTTAGCTAGTGAGTAATTGTTATTTGTCCACTTACTTTTGCTAGTGAATGATTTTTGTCAATCCACTAACTTCGGCTATTAAGTGACTGTTGTCGGTTTACTCACTTCGAGTAGTGAGTGACCGCTATCATTCCACTCACTTCTACTAGTGAATGACTGTTTTTGGTCCAATCACTTCAATTAGTGAAGGACTGTTGTCGGTCTACTTACTTCAGCTTGTGAATGACTATTATCAGTACACTCTCTTTAACTTGTAACCGACTACTGTCGGTCCACTAACTTTGGCTATTGAGTGATTGTTGTTAGTTTACTTACTTTGGCTTGTGAGTGACTACTATCGACTCACTCACTTCGGCTTACGATTTACTACTATCGGTGTACTCACTTTGGATAGTGAGTGACTATTGTCGGCCTGTTCACTTTGGCTTGTGAGCAACTGATGTCAATCCACTCATTTTGGCTTGTAAGTGGTTACAATTGGCCAACTCATTTCGACTAGTGAGTGACAATTGTTAGTCCATTCACTTCGGCTTCGAGTGACTGTTTTTGGTCTACTCACTTCGTCTAGTAAGTGACTGTTATCAGTTCACTCACTTCGTCTAATGAGTGTCTATTTTGGTCCATTTATTTTACTTTTTTTTTTGATTCAGTAGGTCCAAGTGAGGCATTCACGTGGTTCGTGCACTCGGGTCGATTTGATGATTTCAATGGGTCCAAGTGAGTCACTCATGTTGGTGCACTCACATTGGTATTAGAACTTCAGTTGGCCCAAGTGGTGCATCTCCACGATGCACTTACATCAGTTTGAGGATTTCAATGGATCCAAGTGATGCATTCACATCGTTGAACTCATGCTAGACTTAGGACTTCAGTGAGTCCAAGTGAGGCATCTCAGCGGTGCACTCGCGTCGAATTGAAGACTTCAATGGGTCCAAATGAAGCATGCACATCAATGCACTCATGTCAACCTTAGGACTTTGATAGGTCCAAGTAAAGCATATCGTTGGTGAACTTGTGTTGTTTTGAGGGATTCAATGGGTCAAAGTGAGGCACTCACATTGGTGCACTCACATCGGCTTGAGAACTTTAGTAGATCCAACTACTCATGTCTGTCTTAGGACTTTAATGGATCCAAGTAAGGCATTTTATTAGTATACTCATGCTGGTTTAAGTACTTCAATGAGTCTAAGTGAAACACTCATGTTGGTTTAAGGCAATGGGTTCAAGTAAGGCACTCACATCGGCCTTAGAATTTCACTAGGTCGAAGTAAGTGTTGACCGCCGCCCGTATTTTAATGATGGCAAAACACAACTGTTATTTAACTAACATGTTTAAACTAAGTTGTGTTAAGGATCAAACACATTCAACCAAGGATCAAAGTGCAAAAACTCGAACCAAATCAAGTATCAAGTGAAGACTGAAGATCTAGTATAGGTCTTAAGGTTTAGAACCAATGTAAGTCTCACTCATACATTGTATTAGCTTGTTCAATGGCTCAAACACAAATGTTTTTTTTTAAAACCATTAATTTTAAAATGTTTTTAATGAAAAACAGAAGAAAAAAACTGGGTTGGAAGACAACCCAGTCGACTGGGTACATATACCAGTCGACTGGTATAAAGGTCAGAAGTAACCCAGTCGACTGGATCAAACAACCCAGTCGACTGGTACTTTGACAAGTAAGTCTCCAGTCGACTGGATGAATCAACCCAGTCGACTGGTAAAATGGACAGAAAGTCCCCAGTCGACTGGATGATATATACCAGTCGACTGGATACCCAGAAGGTCTGAAAACATGTATTTTTCAAGTGAACCCAGTCGACTGGTATCTCGACCCAGTCGACTGGTAGTTCAAAAATATGACCGTTGGACTCCAAATCTGAACGTTTTAAAGTAAATATTTTTCAAATTAAAGTCCAAAACGGTCATATTAATTGATTGCTATATAAACCTATTCAGCAAAGCATTCAAAAACAAGAAGCACATATTCAAAAAGAGTCGATCTCATATAATCAAGTTTTTATACTCTTGAAACACAAAAAGCTTTGAAATAATCTTATTGAGCCATTTCTTCAAGCTTTACTTTGAAAGAGAGACATTTCTGTTGTAATAAGCTTTCATTTGTTGTCTCTCTACCTTTTACTTTACACCATCTTTGTAAAGGGATTACTTCCGAGAGGAAGGGGAAACTTCCGAAAGGAAGGGGATTTTTCGGTTTAAGCAATTCCTGTAAATTGTTTGTGTTCGGTTTGTGCAACACCCGGCTAAGTTGTGCGACTAAGTTTTCTTAGTGGATTACTTCAAGGAGTTCCTTGAAGAGAGTGGACGTAGGGTCGGAACGAATCCGATATTGCCGAACCACTATAACTGTGTTTGCATCCTCTTTCCTTAAACTCTTTATTTACAGCTTTTTATTTGTATTAATTATTTGTTGCTTATCAGTTTTTATAAACTTGTATAAATTCCGCAAAAGTTTTTAAAAACCCAATTCACCCCCCCCCCCTCTTGGGTTGAAACCTCGAACTACAATTGGTATCAGAGCCTCGTTCTCTTTATAAGGCTTAAATTCCTAGAGTTGATCCAATGGCAGCAAATAGCTACCCTGAGGGACACTCTTATACTAGACCACCATTGTTCAATGGATCAAATTATAACTACTGGAAAAATAGAATGAAAATCTTCGTCGAAGGACAAGATTACAATCTATGGAGAATTATAGAAGAGGGACCTAAAATTCCCTCAAAAGAAATAGTTATTTGAGAGACTCTTCATACAATGCCTAAACTCAAAACTGAGTTTACTGACGAGGATTGTAGAACGATGTCTCTCAATAGCAGAGCAACAAGCATGCTACATTGTGCATTAGATATTTCTGAATATAACAAAATATCTGCATGCGTTTCTGCTAAAGAAATATGGGACAAATTGCAAGTCACATATGAAGGAACAAGTGAAGTAAAAAAGTCTAAAATTTACATGCTAATTTCTGAATATGAATCTTTTAAGATGTCTCCTAACGAAACCATTTCTGAAATGCACTCACGATTTACTACTATTATAAATAGTTTAAAATTGCTTGGCAAGAATATTGAGGAAGTTGAACTAACCAGAAAAATCTTAATATCTCTACCTCCAGAATGGAAACCAAAGAGGACAGCCATTCAAGAGGCCAAAAATCTTGACAAGCTTGATGTTGAGACGCTGCTTGGGTCATTATTGACATACGAGATGGAAGAAATGACTCCCATCGTCAATGATGATGAGAAGAAGAAGAAGCAAATTGCTCTCAAAGCTTCTACGAGCAACAAAGAAAATGAATTAGAACAAGAAGCAGAGAGCAGTGAAGAGGATGGTGAAATGGCTTTAATCACCAGACGATTCCATAGGTTCTTGAAGAAAAGCAAGAAACCTTACTCAAAGGATCCCACCTCAAAAAGGGAACCACTTATGTGCTATGGCTGCAAGAAGCCAGGACATATAAAAGCTGACTGTCCGGTTTCAAGCAAACCATACAAGGGCTTCAAGAAGAAAGCTATGGTAGCAACTACCTGGAGCGATGACGAAGAAGATGAGTCATCAGACAAAGAAATTGGATACGAAGAGATTGCCAACCTCTGTTTAATGGCAATCGATGATGAAAGTGAGGTAACATCTTCTCCCTCTTCAAAAAATAATATTGTTACTAGTAGTGAAGAATTACTAGAAGTCATAAATGAAATGCATGAAGAATTAAAGAAATTTGATTCTAGAAATTCTGTTCTTAAGAAAGAAGTATCATCTCTTTCTAAGGAAATGATAGTTCTTAGAGAAGAAAAAGAAAAATTATCATCTTTACTGTATAATTCGTCTCAAGATTTTCTTAAAGATGAAAATGAGAATTTGAAAAATAAAATTTCTGAATTAAACAGCACTGTATCTAGACTTATGCTTGGTAAAGAAAAACTTGATGAAGTGCTTTCTTCCCAAAGATTAAGTGGAGGAAAATCTGGTGTAGGATATTCTCCATTGGGAAAACAAAAAACAAAAGAGAGCTTATTCATGAAAGCCTCTTGTGTAGATGGAGCTTCTACTTCGAAAGCTCCTAACCTTGTTAAAAGCAATCCCTTAATAAATCCAAGGAACTCTAGAAACTTAAATGATCATACTAAATTGAAGCATCCTAAAAATACTCATGCTTATTTGTATGCTCATTCTAGAAATGCTCATACACACCCTAGAAATAATCATCATGCTCATTCTAGGAACAATGTGTATAATCAAAGAATGCATTCTGCTCATGCTCAACCTAGGAATCACCATCATAGCTATTTTAGAAATAACTTGCATACATATGCTAGCATGTATCCTAGAATGCATCATCATTCATTTTCTGGAAATGACATGCATTTTCATACCCCTTACCATAGAATCATGTATCCTAGGAACTATCATCCTAAGGATTATAGGAATGCACATGTAAAATTTCCTAGAAATTTCTATGACTATAATGATAGGTCTGTGCATCATCAACATGTTCATAGAGCACCATATATTGTTAAGAAAGTATGGGTCCCAAAAGGAACCGTATTTTCAAGGACTAACCCCAAAGGACCCAAGAAATTTTGGGTACCTAAAAATGCTATCGTATATCCTTGTGTGATGTAGATTTGCCTTCACACCAAGGAGAAAGGTAACTGTTGGTACCTTGATAGCGGTTGCTCGAAGCATATGACCGGTGATAAAAGCGTATTCAAGGAGCTAACTCTAAGAGATGGTGGACTTGTGACCATTGGAGACAATACTAAAATAAAGATCATCGGGCATGGAAAAGTCGGTAATGATTTCTCAACTTTAGATAATGTATTGCTAGTACAAGGCTTAAAGCCAAATTTACTTAGCATTAGTCAATTATGTGACAAAGGATATAAAGTCACATTTGAAACCTCTCATTGTCTAGTTATAGACATCAAGAGCAACAAGATCAAATTCATTGGCCATAGACATGAAAATGTCTATATAGTTGATTTGAAATCCTTACATTCCAATAATGAAAAATGTTTTCCTGCTTTTAGTGAAAATCAATGGCTGTGGCATAGAAGGCTTGGTCATGTAAACATGAACTTGCTAAAAATTGTTTCAAGAAAAGATTTAGTTATTGGTCTTCCTAAAATCAATTTTGAGAAAAACAAAATTTGCAATGCTTGTCAAATGGGAAAACAATCTAGGATATCTTTCAAAGCAAAAAATGTTGTCTCAACTACTAGACCTTTGGAACTTTTGCATATGGACTTATTTGGTCCAATTAGTACCATTAGTCTAGGTGGCCATCAATATGCTCTTGGTATTGTTGATGACTATTCAAGATATACCTTTGTTATTTTTATTGCTTATAAGGATGAAGCTTTCAAAGGATTTGAAAAGTTTTGCAAAAAGGTACAAAATGAAAAAGGAATTTGTATTTCAAGCATAAGAAGTGATCATGGCAAAGAATTTGAAAATCAAAGCTTTTCAAAATTTTGTGATGAAAATGGAATTAATCACAACTTTTCAGCTCCTAGAACTCCTCAACAAAATGGAGTTGTTGAGAGGAAAAATAGAGTTCTAGAAGAATTTTCAAGAACAATGCTTTGTGAAAATAATTTACCAAAATATTTTTGGGCTGAAGCCGTGAATACTTCTTGCTATATTTTAAATAGAATTTTGATAAGGCCCCTGCTTGATAAAACTCCTTATGAACTATGGAAAGGGAGAAAGCCCAATATTTCCTATTTTCGTGCCTTTGGTAGTAAGTGTTTCATCTTAAATAACAATAAAACTAACTTGGGTAAATTTGATTCCAAGACCGATGAAGGGATATTTTTAGGATATTCTACTACTAGTAAGGCTTATAGAGTTTTCAATAAAGGAACTCTAGTAGTAGAAGAATCTGTGCATGTAACTATTGATGAATCTAACCCAATGAGTAGTGGAGAAGTTTCCTTTAAAGATGATGCAGATTTTATTCCAAGAATGGAAACTCCTACTCCCATTGTTGACCTAAAAGAGAGTTCTACTCAAACAAATGAAGGGATGGCAACTCCTAATTTGGACCAACCATCCTCAAGTCAACAAGAGGAAAATCTACCCAAGGATTGGAGGTATGTAAATCATCATCCAATTGATCAAGTAATTGGTGATCCTTCACAAGGGGTAAGAACTCGCTCTTCCATTAGAAATATTTGCAATTTTGTAGCATATTTGTCTCAAGTAGAACCTAAGACATTTATAGAAGCTGAAAAAGATAATGATTGGATAATTGCAATGCAGGAAGAGATAAATCAATTTGAAAGAAACAATGTTTGGGAACTAGTTCCAAGACCTAAAGATCATTCAATTATTGGAACTAAATGGGTATATAGAAATAAAATGGATGAAAATGGTATAGTAACTAGAAATAAGGCTAAACTAGTTGCTAAGGGATATAACCAAGAGGAAGGAATAGATTTTGATGAAACCTATGCTCCCGTAGCTAGATTAGAAGCTATTCGAATGTTATTAGCCTTTGCATGCTTTAATAAATTCAAGCTATTTCAAATTGATGTGAAAAGTGCCTTTTTAAATGGCTTTATAGAAGAAGAGGTTTATGTTGAACAACCTCTTGGTTTTGAAAACCCTAGTCTTCCAAATCATGTCTACAAGCTTTCCAAGGCTCTATATGGGTTGAAGCAAGCTCCAAGGGCATGGTATGAAAGACTAAGTAAATTTTTGATTGACAATGATTTTGTAAGAGGAAGAATAGATACAACTCTCTTCACAAAAACTCACAAAAATGACACTTTGATAGTTCAAATATATGTTGATGATATTATATTTGGTGCTACTAATGAATCTATGTGTCAAGAGTTTGCTAAGTGCATGCAAGGTGAATTTGAAATGAGCTTGATGGGAGAACTTACCTACTTCCTTGGACTGCAAATCAAGCAACTAAAAGGAGGTATCTTCATCAATCAACAAAAGTACATCAAAGATCTACTAAAGAGGTTCGGGATGGAAAGCTCAAAGCCAATTGGAACGCCTATGAGCACAACCACCAAACTTGATCTTGATGAAGAAGGTAAAACTGTAGATTCTAAATATTATAGAAGCATGATAGGTGCTTTACTATACTTGACTGCAAGTAGACCTGATATAATGTTCAGTGTATGCATGTGCACTAGATTTCAATCTAATCCTAAGGAATCACATGTAGTTGCAGTAAAAAGAATCCTTAGATATCTACAAGGGACCCAGACCATAGGATTATGGTATTCTAGAGAATCATCTTTTGAGCTAGTAGGATATTCGGATGCTGATTTTGCTGGATGTAGGTTAGATAGAAAAAGTACAAGTGGAACATGCCAATTCTTAGGTGCTATGTTAACTTCTTGGTTCTCCAAGAAACAGAATTCAGTTGCACTATCAACCGCTGAGGCGGAGTATGTAGCAGCTGGCAGTTGTTGTGCCCAAGTACTATGGATGAAACAACAACTAGAAGACTATGGCATGAGTCTCAAAAATATTCCTATATTTTGTGATAATACTAGTGCCATCAACCTAACCAAAAATCCTATTCAGCACTCTAGAACCAAGCATATAGAGATTAGACATCATTTCTTAAGAGACCATGCTCAAAAAGGTGATATAAGATTAGAATTTATACCTTCAGAAGATCAAATAGCTGATATTCTTACAAAACCCTTAAGTGAAGCTAGTTTTTGCAAGATAAGAAAGTTGATGGGATTGCTTGATTTTGATAAATTGAATGTTTGATTGCATCTCATTTCATCATTTGCATGTTTGACATTGAGTGAAAGAGTATTAATCGTTGTTTAATTATTTCCCTCACTCAAAAATGTCAAAGATAAAACAAATTCGTGCTTAAAATACCAGAATGGAAATTTTGCTAAGAGTCCAGTCGACTGGTACATATAACCCAGTCGACTGGTAAGTCTCTGCCTGTTTTTTCAGTCGACTGGTAATTTTGATCCAGTCGACTGGTAACTCTCTATCAAAACTTCCAGACGACTGTTAAGTCTTCTCCAGTCGTCTATAAGATCAAATCCTGCTTGGAGCCAAATTTTTTCATATTTTTGAACCTCCAGTCGACTGGTAACGATAGCCCAGTAGACTGGTATCTCACTGTCAGTTGATCCAGTCGACTGGTACGTTTACCCCAGTCGACTGGTAAGAGAAACTGTTCATCTTTTCAAATGGACCCAGTCGACTGGTAAGTTTACCCAGTCGACTGGTATCGCGATTCTATAAAAGAGACTGTTCATTTTCGCCCTTCTTACGCCATTTTCAAAGAGCATAAGCTTTCTCTCTCTAGAAAAATTCATCTTTTTGATCTAAAAACCATCCAAATCCCTTCTAAACACACCGATCTACTCATTCCTAAAGAGATTTTTAACTTTCTACGGTTAAAATCTCTCATTTTTTACCAAATTTCCTTTTTCCAAAAACTTCAAATTTCTCGAAAATGAGTGACAAAATCCGTATAAAACTCACAACAAGTGGACCTAATGCGCCCAAAAAGCCAAGGTCTTCAAAACCTTCTGCTTCGGAGTCAAAAGGAAAGGGAGTAGCAGGGTCATCCAGCAAGGAGCCCAGAACAGAGTTGGAGCAGGCTCTGTTTTATAGCCCAGCGGCTCATAAGAGGTATAACTTTATAATCCGTCACAAGAAAATCATGACGGGTAGAGTCGTTGATTTCGACTCCATTCGTCATGGTAATTTCGATATTCTACCAGCCTTTGAGGCAATAAATCTGACCCCACTGGTCAGAATTCATGAAAAATATTACCCGCGACTGATTCACCAGTTCTATGCGAACTTGGTGAAACCCAGTCCTCTGGCTCTGAGATTCAGAACCAGAGTTAGCGGTGTGGAGTTTGAGGTCAACACTGACCTCTTGATGAGCATTCTGAGAATCCCTATAAGGGGGGTTCAATGGAGTCTGGATGGATGGCCAGACAACTTTGAAGTTGAGGAGGCCTGTCGGATAGTCAGGGGCGACCCCAACTATGTGTACAGACCCACTACATTTCACACATGTAGTAACTTGCCCCTCGGCTCAAAGATGTTTCAATTGATTGTCAGTTGGACCATCCACCCGAGACTCGGGAGTCGAGGGTATCTATCTAAAATAGATACAGTATTGATTTGGTGCCTAAAATCCGGGCACCACTTCAATATATATCCTCTGCTGCTCGCCAACATGATAAACGGCGAAGCAAATGACTCCGGGTGTCTTCCTTATGGGATGCTCATTACGCTCATCCTCCAGCACTTCCGGGTACCTTTGCCTGCCTCCAAGGCTCAGGATATCGGATTGACGGATATCATCAACATCTCATCTCTGAAGAAGATGGGATGTACTGTTCGTGAAGGGTTTCTCTATCCAAAGGCTGGAAAGCGCCTAAGGATTCGAGAGGATGCGAGTGACAGTGGTGAGGATGCTGATATGGCTGCTGAGATGGAGACAGATACCCGAGCACCTCCCATTGGTGGCTCGAGTACTGGTCAGACTGGATATGGTGACATCCTATGAGCTATCACGAGTCTTCAGATGACGATGAAGTCCGGTTTTCAGTCCATGCAGTCCGATTATCAGAGGCTGAGCTCCTCCATAGACCACCTACGGGATGACTTCGAGTTACATCGAGAGCACACCGAGGGTTCCCTAGGGAACTTCTTCGTGACAGCTCGGACTCTCCCGCACCATGAGTCTCATTCTTTTATCAGTTCTTAGCTCTTTTCCAGTTTTTGTCACATAGCACAGACATCTCATGTTTGTTTTTCTTAGTTATGGCTCTATGAGACCCTACTTATATTGACTTTTTCTCTATGATGATGTAATACTATTAGCCATATTTCTTGCATTTATTTTTCGCTATTTGTGATATGTTAGAACTGTTGTAAATATCTGTTTATCACATAGCTAATTTTTTATGTTCTGCCCCCTTTGGTTGCTGTTGTCAAAACGGGGGAGAAAAATGAGAAAAACGAGAAAATCTAAGTAAAACGCAACCAATGCATAAAATCTAAGTAAAACGCAACCAATGCATAGATTTAGGGGGAGCATTGCTCCATATCTTTGTAAAAATGTTTATTGATTGGTTGAGTTTAATTCTGGATTGGTTGAAAGAAATATAAACTGTGTTTGCTTGTTTACAGGGTGGTTTTACTCGAAAAACAGAGGAGACTCTGTCTAAATTTCCGTAAAATCTTAACACTTAGTTTTTAAAACTGTTTTTACATTATTAGTTTTGTCATCATCAAAAAGGGGGAGATTGTTGACCCCCGCCCGTATTTTAATGATGGCAAAACACAACTGTTATTTAACTAACATGTTTAAACTAAGTTGTGTTAAGGATCAAACACATTCAACCAAGGATCAAAGTGCAAAAACTCGAACCAAATCAAGTATCAAGTGAAGACTGAAGATCTAGTATAGGTCTTAAGGTTTAGAACCAATGTAAGTCTCACTCATACATTGTATTAGCTTGTTCAATGGCTCAAACACAAATGTTTTTTCTAAAACCATTAATTTTAAAATGTTTTTAATGAAAAACAGAAGAAAAAAACTGGGTTGGAAGACAACCCAGTCGACTGGGTACATATACCAGTCGACTGGTATAAAGGTCAGAAGTAACCCAGTCGACTGGATCAAACAACCCAGTCAACTGGTACTTTGACCAGTAAGTCTCCAGTCGACTGGATGAATCAACCCAGTCGACTGGTAAAATGGACAGAAAGTCCCCAGTCGACTGGATGATATATACCAGTCGACTGGATACCCAGAAGGTCTGAAAACATGTATTTTTCAAGTGAACCCAGTCGACTGGTATCTCGACCCAGTCGACTGGTAGTTCAAAAATATGACCGTTGGACTCCAAATCTGAACGTTTTAAAGTAAATCTTTTTCAAATTAAAGTCCAAAACGGCTATATTAATTGATTGCTATATAAACCTATTCAGCAAAGCATTCAAAAACAAGAAGCACATATTCAAAAAGAGTTGATCTCATATAATCAAGTTTTTATACTCTTGAAACACAAAAAGCTTTGAAATAATCTTATTGAGCCATTTCTTCAAGCTTTACTTTGAAAGAGAGACATTTCTGTTGTAATAAGCTTTCATTTGTTGTCTCTCTACCTTTTACTTTACACCATCTTTGTAAAGGGATTACTTCCGAGAGGAAGGGGAAACTTCCGAAAGGAAGGGGATTTTTCGGTTTAAGCAATTCCTGTAAATTGCTTGTGTTCGGTTTGTGCAACACCCGGCTAAGTTGTGCGACTAAGTTTTCTTAGTGGATTACTTCAAGGAGTTCCTTGAAGAGAGTGGACGTAGGGTCGGAACGAATCTGATATTGCCGAACCACTATAACTGTGTTTGCATCCTCTTTCCTTAAACTCTTTATTTACAGCTTTTTACTTGTATTAATTATTTGTTGCTTATCAGTTTTTATAAACTTGTATAAATTCCGCAAAAGTTTTTAAAAACCCAATTCACCCCCCCCCCTCTTGGGTTGAAACCTCGAACTACAGTAAGGCATCTCGTCGGTGCATTCACATCTGCTTGAAGACTTCAATTGGTCCAGGTGAAGCACTCATGTTGGTGCACTCATTTCGGCCTTAGGACTTTGTGGGTCTAAGTGAAGGATCTCATTCATGCGCTCACATTTTCTTGAGGGCTTCAATAGGTCAAGTGAGGCACTTACGTCGGTCTACCCATATCAGCCTGAGGACTTTAATGGGTCCAAGCAAGGCACTTACACTGGTGTACTCACGTTGACTTTAAGACTTTAATGTGCACAAATAAGGCATCTCGTTGGTGCATTAAAGTCGGTTTGAGTACTTTAAGGAGTTTAAATGAGCCACTCACGTTTGCTTTAGGACTTCAGTGGTTCCAAGTGAGCCGTCTCGTCGATGCACTCACACTAACTTGGGGGCTTCAATAGGTCTAATGGAGACATTTATGTCGAATTTATGACTTTTATGGGTCTAAGCAAGGTATCTCTTCGGTGCAACACGTCGACCTAAGGACTTTAATGGGTCCAAGTGAGGCACTCATGTCTGTTTACACACATCGGCCTTAGGACTTCAATGGTTCCAAGTGAGGCATCTCGTTGGTGCACTCACGTCGGCTTGAGAAATTCAATGGTTCCAAGTGAGGCATTCATATTAGTCTTAAGACTACAATGGGTTTATGTGAGGCACTCACATCAGTTTGAGGACTTCAGTTGTTCCAAATGAGGCATATTTTCAATGCACTTATGTAAGCTTTAGGACTTCAATTAGTCCAAGTGACTCACTCACGTCGGTGCAGTCACGTTGGCCTTAGAACTTCAGTGGGTCCAAATGAGACATCTCTTTAGTGCACACACGTCGGCTTAAAGACTTCAATGGATCCAAGTGATGCACTTATATTGGTGCACTCACATCAGTTTAAGGTCTCTAGTAGGTCTAAGTGAGACATCTCATTGGTGCACTTATATTAGTCTTAAGATTTCATTAGGTCCAAGTGAGGCATATCATTGGTGCACTTACGTTGACTTGAGAACTTCAATGGGTCTAAGTAAGGCACTTATGTCGGCTTTAAGACTTCCATTGGTCCAAGTGAGACATCTCTTCGATGCACTCACATCAGCTTGAGGATTTCAATGAGCTCTCATGTCAGTTTTAGGACTTCAATAGGTCCAAGTGAGACATCCCATTGGCGCACTCACGTCGGCTTGAGGACTTCAATGGGTCCAAGTAAGGCACTCATGTTGGACTTAGGACTTTAATGGGTCCAAGTGAAACATCTCGTTAGTGCACTCACGTCAGCTTAGGGACTTTAACGAGTCCATGTAAGGCAGTCACGTTGATGTATTCACATCAATTTGAGGACTATAATGGATCCAAGTGAGGCATCTCATTGGTGCACTCACATCGGCTTTAGGACTTCAATAGGTCCAAATGAGTCAAACACTGGTTCATTCACGTCGGCCTTAGAACTTTAGTAGATCCAAATAAGGCATCTCGTTAGTGCACTCATGTCAGCTTAAGGACTATAATGAGCCCAAGTGAGGCACTTATGTTAATACGATCACGTTAATTTGAGGACTTCAATAGGTCCAAGTGAGGTATCTCATCAGTGCACTCAAGTTTGTCTTAGGACTTCAATGGATCCAAGTGAGCCATCTTGTTGGTGCACTCATATCAGTTTAAGGACATTAATAAGTCCAAATGAGGCACTAATGTTTGTGCACTCACATCAGTGGGTGGATTCTCTTACTCTTTTCAAAGAATCTTTTCGGGCTTTAAAGGGTGGTTGAGTCAAAGCAAGGCCTCAAAGTCTTCTCACTTAGGATTTTTATTAAGTGTTTGATACTCGATTCTACCTGAGTTCAGAGGTGCATACTGATCTGAGATAATGCATCTCTATGGTGCTTTAACTTTGGATTTCAAGTGTGTGTTTGATCGAGTCAAAACCTCTCTTTGGAGCCCTCACTCTAGATCTACCAAGCCTAAGTTAAGGCTTCTTTTCGGAGCCTTAACTTTAGATCTTAAAAGAGATGGTCAATTCGGGCCAAGATATCTCCGTGATGTATTAGTTTTCGCTTCCTAGTATCTATAGCTTGCTTGAAATATAAACTTGTACAGAAAAATAGCCAATTTTCTTTTATCCATAACTTGAAATATTTATGTTGCATAGCTTTAAGATTAATTAAAAAAAAAAAAATACATCACTCATTCCCATTTGGTTTCTTTATCATGATGATGTTTTGGTCCAAGTCTTTAACTTGCATCATTTGTGAAGTGAAGCGAGAGATATATTCATAAAGAATCTCATCGGTATGTTGAGTGATATTGAACAAACTCTCGAAAGTCTTCTTCGGGCTTCGGTTACTAAAGAAATTATGGTGAACAGTTCACTAAGGTCGTCGAAAGATTTAATCAAACTAGAGGGCAAGCAAAAAAGTCGTGTTCTTGCGGTTTCTAACAGAGTTGCCAAGAAGGCACGACACATAGCAGCATCAGAGTGTCTGTATAAAAACATCAAGGATTTAAATGTATCGAGGTGGTCTATAAGATAGGTCTTTCAAGTGTACAGCTCTATGTCCGGCAATATAAAGGTGGACACTAGTTTCTTGTTTATTATTTCATTAGAAAAAGGGTAGCTATAAGGCTTGATTTCATCAATTCACTAGTTCATTTCTTTCAACTTCTTGTTAAGCTCTGAGTGTTCCTGTTCTTGTTGTTTCTTTGGTTAACAAGAGTTTGAAACTGATTCATCATCATGGACGGAGAGTTGATGGCTTCGTATACAACAATCAAATTTCCAAGTCTGGTGCTCAAGACCTCGGTATTGGTCAGCCAGGTCTTTTCTCTTGATCGATTGTACTTCGACTATGCAAAGGTTGTAGGACCTTTCTCTGGTTTCTCTTGCTATAGCGATGACCTCACAAGGTTATGACTAATACAATGGGCTTGGCTTAGTTTAGGTAAGAGCTTAGCAACCATGGAAGCAGGATAATCATATTGTCAACGGAGGACGTTATGTTATGTCAGCTAACCGAGGCCATGGTGTCTTGATCAGAGATATGAGAGGGTATTGGGTGTCCTCAGTTTAGAAACTAGTTGGATGAATAGGTCAGACCCTATCAGTGTTTGCTTTAGGGTTATACTGGCTCCCTAAAGAGTACTGAGGGTTTTGTCTAAAAGTAAAGGCTGACAAAGGAGGTTGCTCGGTGGGGTTTTATCTATTGACCTCGGAGGGTGGGTGAACAATGCTCTTTAAAGTGAGTTATTTTCTTGGTGGCATATTTTAGATAGAATTTGTCATTCCCATAAATGGAACCAATGTTTTGATATTGAAAATAGGTAAAGTCTAATTATGTCAAGTCCAGTTGTAAGTCGAGGCCAAACCCACGTTAGCAGAACATAAGTACACCTAAAAATGAAAGCCACCTGGAGTTTTTCTCTCTAAGAAAGACCCTCTAATGCTTTTTATAAGTTGGCTTAAGCATCAAATGGTTCTTCTCGGAGAATAAAACTTCTAGTAGCTTTCCTTTTTTAGGTGTTCTTATGCTCTGCTCATGTGGATCTCACCTTAGCAAGATGATTGGATTAAACATGAGACCAGACTTACAAAATCACCCATTTGGCATCAACAGTCGATGTCGTTCATGGGATTTCGATAAATTCATTTAAACAATGCCGCCTAAGAAACCATTAGTTACACCTCTAACTTTAAAGAGCACTTGTTCACTAAACCATTGAGGCAGAGAGAAGAGAAATGGCTAAACTTTTTTTACCCCTAGGACTTATAGATAGATACAACCCTCATCAAGCCTCAAAGAACCGTCAAAACCCTGAAGAAAATGATGAGTGGGTCTAACCCAATCTGATAGAGAACATCTGAGATAAGGACCTCTTGGCCCTAGTAAGCCTAACCGAACACGAATAGCTCTGATGTCAATATGACAATTTATCTTCGTTGGTTACACAGATGGTGTTAGAGCTGATTCGAGTTCACCCCTACCAAGCACACCTCAATGAGGTCAATTCAACTCTCACTAGGGAAAATAAAGAAAGGCCTTGCACCCTCAGCCTCATGTTGTCCAGATTCACTCCAATCAGTATGATAATCGAGGTGGTAATGGCCGAAATCAAGGTCACCCATAGTATGAGAAACCCTCAACTCTCTGATCATGACGTTGACTCAATGTCCAACTCTCGACCACTAAAAAAGTACCATGAACAAGAAAACTTTGAGATCAGCTGGCAGCTGAGGGAAATGAATGAATAAATATAGCTTGCACTATCGGGCAGTCATATGAACATCCTTGACGAAATCAAACCTTTTGGGAACCCTTTCTCTAAGGAGATTATGGACATGAAACTACCCTCTAACTTCAAAATGCCCAACATTAACCCATACACTAGAAATACATACCCTATTGATCACTTGGAGACTTTTAGGTCCTTAATGTTCATTCACAGACACTCTTAAGAAGTCATGTGTCGAGCCTTCCCCATAACACTATGAGAAATGATAAAGACTTGGTTCTCTTGTCTGCATTCCGACTCGATCAAATCTTTTGAAGACATTAATGAATAGTTTGCAACATATTTCTTCAACAACCGAGGACCCAAGAGAATCCTAGAGAGCTTATTTAGTATCAATTGGCACAATAATAAGACTTTCAGGGATTATGTCTCTCATTTCACCTCAACCATGGTGTAAGTTAGAGACCTAGACCAAAGAGTTGTAGTAATAACCTTAGTTAATGGCCTCTAAGCCTCCGATTTTAGCCACTATTAATCAAGGAATCAGCTCCACACCATGCTAGCCTTATTAGCAAATGCTGATGAGTTTGTCATTACTAAGAAAGATCAAGCCTTTCTAAGGGAAAAGGAAGAGGTTCTGGTGACAAAAATAGAAAGGAAGCAGAAGAGTTTAAACCTAAGAATGATCAGAAGAAGGGAGATCGAGATGATGCCTATAAGAATAGCAAGTCAGAGGGAAATCTGTAAGGATTTGAGAATTTTAACCTTCTCAATACCTAGAGGCTAGACCTCTTGATTGAAAATGCAAACCAAGATATCATCTAATAGCCTTCCAAGATCAACTCAACCCCCAGCAAGAGAGACATGAGCTTATTCTTTTGATTTCACAATGATCATGGTCATGATACAAACAAATGCAGACATTTAAAGAATGAAATTGAAGAGTTGATTCAAAAAGGATATCTCAAAAGACTTGTGAAGATAGACATAAGTCGAAGTCCATCACGCGACAGAAAAAGGTTGAGGCAAAGCCCAAACAAAAAAAGATAGTAGCCGAAGGTGTCAAACTCCTGTAAAAAAAGTTGGATAACACACCTATAGCATTCGTCATCCGAACTATATTTTGGGGAAACTACTTATGGAGAATTCACAAATTCTCGCAAAGCCTATGCCTGTTTTGTTAGTTCAGTGGAAAAACCGATCAGAAAGAGTCTAACTAATTAGATTATCAACTTAACAGATGAAGACTTTGAAAGAGTGCAATTCCCTCATGACAATGCAGTAGTGATGACATTGGTCGTCGTAAACTTCGTAGTCAAAAAAATCTTGGTAGATAACGATTCGTCAGAAGATATCTTATACTATATGCATTCAAGAAAATGAAGTTGTCATATAACTGACTGAAACCCATCAGGTATCTCTTGTATGGATTTTTTGAGGACCTGACCTATCCAAAAAGAAACATCACCTTGCCAGTAACAACGGGGATCTCACCTCACCAAGCTGCTATCATGAGCACCTTCTTAGTGATAGACCTCCCCTCGTCTTACAACGCCATTTTTGTCTAACCAGGGATGAATTCAATGAAAGCAATAGTACCATCTGAAGATGAAGTTCCCCATCGAGCATGGAGTGGGTGAAGTCAAGGGAAACTAAACTGTAGCCTAGACTTGTTACTTTGCTTCAATAAAAAAAAATAAGGATAAGACTGATGTCCTTAAAATTGAAGACCATATCGCATCAGTAAGGTTATTAAGCAAGGAACTTTTGAGCTCAAGGGAAT
This sequence comes from Bretschneidera sinensis, assembly GCA_023935145.1. Lineage (NCBI taxonomy): Eukaryota > Viridiplantae > Streptophyta > Magnoliopsida > Brassicales > Akaniaceae > Bretschneidera > Bretschneidera sinensis. Next base: position 68,214,532 of record CM043704.1, read on the forward strand.
GAATAGAACATTTTTTCCATGCAAATGGAACTCTGAAAATCTTTGAAAATTTTACCAATGATGTATTTCCTTTCGTTTCAAAGAAAGCTTGATAAGAGCTATGGAAGATGAATCAAAGAGTGTTGTTTTTTGCTAAAAATCTACTTTATTCCCTCATAACACACACATTAAGTAGCAGTACCAGGATACAACAGAGATGTCCTGGTCCGAAGCAAATAATTTTTGAAAAACAAAGCTCCAAAGAGAAATCCTAACTCGGAAAACTCAAGCAAAACCTATCATCCAACATTTAGGAAAAATCCTAAGTGAGATTTCTGGGAAGTATTGAAGCAAATATCAATCTTAACTCAAAATCAAAGAACCAATGAGATGATTTGATAGGGGAAATAAGACTCAGTAACCAAAGAATGGATTGAAGTCTAACACTCAGGCAAAATAATGCTTGTAACAAGCATTAATCTTGACTAGAAATTAAAGCACCAAAGATATGCTTTGATATGGATAAGGAAGTCTACGATTTAAAGTGATGGACCAAAGTCCAACACTTAGACAAATTGAAGGACAAATCAAAACTTAATTCACACATCAAGTTAAAATGAGGGAGACAATAATAAAAAAAATCCATTTCATTAAAAAAAAAGTTTCAATATGAGGGCACTGAGATTGATTACAAAAGAAAATTTGAAAATCCAGACCTAGTAGAGCCTTGACATCCACTTCCTTGGGGACCTCCTCTAGTTATGCCTCAGAGATGGCCTGTAAGCCAACCTCGATCTCACTGCCTCCTCCTCGAATAATAGTAGTCTCACCCTCACCCTCACCTTTAACCATTACTAGACGAGACCAATCAATGTCAAGCCACAATATGGCCCTCTCCTCATTCACCAGATCAAAGCCCATGGAGAGGCACTCAACGTCCTTATTGAGTAGGTCGTCCTTGTAAGTCTCAGACTTCCTATACTCCTACTTATTGGCCCTCTCAAGGTCCTCTCGAAGCCGTCCAACTTTCGTCGCCTTCTTTTCCTAGATGGCTTTAGCCAACTCAGCAACAACAGCAAGGTTGGTCTGGAGAGCCTTCTTGAAGGATCAAAGCTTCTATTCCACCTCCTTTGCGATAGTTAACTTATTTCGATACTTATTATTGTCATCGCGAAGGTTGGTAATGGATCTGTCCATTTAGAGGATGTACTCTTGGGAAAAAACCACCAGCATACCCATCTGTAAGTAAAGAATTGAATTAGACAATAAAAAAGATAAATTTTTTTAAAATACACTATACGAAAACTCATACCTTTTAGGCAGACTCAGTTAGGGCTGAGGAGAGCATCTAAGGGAGATATCCTTTAATCATGGCCTCATCCACTGGGGGGATGGCCTCTCGAAGCAACTAAGCTACCACATATTTGTATCTTGGGGCAGAGTCTATATTCTTCACCCCCCAGTTTTCTTAGAAGACATTAGAGCGGCTGGAAACCCTGCCGAGCTTAAGAAGAAGGGTAGGAGGCATGACAAAAATTGTTTGTTGGATTCTAGAAGCCCTCATTCCTAGGACAACAACATGGTCTTTGAGGCGTTCCAACACTCCACTACCTTTAACCCTAGTACCTTAAGGTCTCTTTCTACTCTCGGTGGTCCATTTTGGCGAACGCCATCGTTGGTGCCGAAAAGAGGTTCCAAGCACCCTCTTTAGCAGTTGATTCTTGGAAAATATTGTCGTTGCAAAATAATAAAAAAAAAGGATGGTAATAAATTTTATGCAAAAAAGTATCTAAGTACTATGAAAAGAAATTAAAAATGGTAGCCTGCTACCGTCATTCTAAATTTGCATTCCCTCAATAAACTCTTGTTAGTCAAATCTCTAGCCATCAGGTTTACTTCAACATTCAGGATGGTGTTGACCGCTCTCTCCTCCCCAATCATAAGGGCATGAGGCTTTTTTTAATTCTCTAAGTTCTTAAACTCCCATTCCCTTATGGTCATAAAGAGTAGTGGCCCCTCAACAAAGAAGTATTTATTCTTCCAGCTTTTTGTCGAGGTGGGAAGCTTGAAGAGAACCTTTCCCTCCTTCCTAGGATGAAAGTTGAATCAACCGAAGTCGTTATGCTTCTTCACCACATACAAAGTCTTGAACATTCTAGACTTACTTCGGTCATCACCACATGTATAACCGATATGAATTCTGAGAGCTAAGATGAAGCCAATCACACATCAAAGTGTGTTTGGAAACAATTAGGATAGACTGATACTAAATGGTTGACTAGACTGACAACGTTCGGATCTATAAGAAACCTAAGTCTCGTATTCAGGTAATTTAGATAGCACACAAGCTCATACGGAGGTACAACTCCCACTGTTGTACATGCTCTCTTGCTAAGGCAGGTAACCGAAGTGAAAAAATGATCCATAAGGCAGTACCTGACCTTGAAATCCTCAAGGTCTCAAGCTAATAGGATTAATGCTTCCTTTTCATCCTAATAATGCACCCTCTCATGGTTCAAGCTCATCTCAGTCCAGGCATTCTCTATCGTCAGACCACTGATAACAACCCTAGTAATCTAGACCGAGGAATAACCCCCTACCGAGCTGTTAGTGTTAGCTTCTAAATTCAAAGTCTATCTAGAACTCTCATCTTCCTCTAAGTTTATTACCCCATCACAACTCATGAGAGAAGAAGACATAATGGAAAAAGTAAGAAAAAGCACAAAGTGTTTACCAAGGATTTTTGGATGAACTCAATTATTGAAGTGAAAGTCCAATGAAGTGGCATAAGTGAACGTGCTAAGGTGGGGAAGGGGCTCTCCAACTTAGTAAGTAAGGAAAAAGCTTTCAACTTAGGAAAATGAGGAAGTTTAAGTGAAAATGAAAACCTATACCTTTAATATAGACTCCAAGAAAGTAGGCATTAATGTCACCTTAGTTGTCAAAGAAAACACGTCATCTTAACAAGCCCAACAGGTACCTCGAAGAACCCAAATGTCTCATTAATTAATTCACTCATTGGGACCCACTGAAGCCCTATAATCAACATGAATGCATAGATTAGAGTCACTCATTGGGGCCCACTGAAACCTTATAATCGACATGAGTGCAGTGACTAAAGTCACTCATTGGAGCCCACTGAAGCCCTAAAGCCAATGTGAGTGCACCCATGTCAGGCCTTAAAGCCAATGCGACTGCACCAACATTAGGCCCTAAGGTCGACGTGAGTGCACCGATGTCAGGACCTAAAGTTAACAGGAAAAAACTGATGTCAGGCCTTATAGTCGACGTGAGTGCACCTATATCAGTCCCCAAAAGCGACGTGAGTGCACTGATGTTAAGTCTTAAAGCCCACGTGAATGCACAGACGTCAGGCTCTAAGACCAACGTAAGTGGACCAATTGGAGGCAATCAGGTCAATGTGAATGCGTAGACATCAAACATTCGAGCCGATCTAAAGGAGCCAACGTGATCATGCCGACCAAAAACCTTAAAACCGACCTGAACACGTCGACCAGAAGCCTCAGAAAATTTAAAACTATTCCCTTAAGGCAAACATTGTTCTTGAGGGAGTGGGGGCATATGATGTGGGTAAAAATATACCACCCAATAAAAGCCAAACACATGGTAAACCCTCAAAGACATAGGGTAAATTCACATCTTAGGTATAACCACCAATGTAGAAGAGACGCATGGCCTGTTAAAGCATCGCCTTATTCAGATGGCAAAATGGTAACTTCATTTAAAGGACCCATGACCTTTCCCATTAAGGTGAGATTTCTAACCCTATAAAAAAGCTCATTATTCCAGGTATCACATTCTTTACACACTTTCAAATATTCCTCTCTTTGTCCTCATTTGATTCATTTATGTCATCCTTGGTCATCAACCGATTTAAGCATCGGGGGACCTTTCCCGAAAAACAAAATTTTGGGTGGCTTTTCTATTTCAAGTGTTTCTATGCGCTGCTCGTGTGGATTTGACCTTAACAAGACGATTGAATTTGATGTAAAACCGGACTTGACAAAATCACCCCTTTGACTTCTTTTCGGCATCAACTGATAGCACCATTAGCATTCTCTCAACTTCTTCCTTCAATTTTTAATGCTCTATTTGGTCATCAGTTTCCTGCCCAAGAAAAACAGAATTATAAGAGATTGCAAATGCTAGCTGGCACAAAAATATGTGATCAAGTTTCTGCAGGTTTGGTGGTTTGTGATGGAGGTAGAGCTGCTGAAAAAAACTTGAACAGACTTTTTTGTTTACTCGATTTTTATACTTAATTTTTAAAACCACCAAGCAGTGAAATTTCTTAAATTAATGAACTTTTAAGCCATCAAGACTGTTGAATTTAAGAGAGTTCATGACCTGTTGAAGGCAAAAAAAAAAAACAAGTATTTATCCATTTTTTTTTATAAATGAAGTTTCCAGTGATTTATTCAATGGTCCAAGTTAATGGTTCTCTGATATCTTTGTTCTTTCATACTCCCAAACCACTACATGGAGAAATAAACACATTTATTTTGGATGTATTCCACTTTTTATTTTATTTTTTCGTTTTACTCAGTGATTCTGGATCACACAGTGCCATCCACATGTAGGTTGGTGATTGGCCACAATAGTTCTGCTGGAACACAAAAATGTGTCGGCATCGAACAGGTGATTTAATAGATTCAACGTTGTTCACAGTAAGATAGTGAGCAGCATATTTAATCATATACTCATATTTTTAAATTTACAATAAAATTAAATAATTAATGCGTTTTGATTAAAAAAACTTAAGGTTTACTCCATTTTTTTAACAAATTAAACAGACTTTGTGGATATATTTATTAATTTAGGGGTAAACATTTGTTAACTCCTTCAAAAAAAATTATCATTAAAGTTTAAAAAGATAAAACAAAAGTGAGAAGAAAAATGGACCTATGTTTTGTAGGAAAGAGATTGGAGGAAATAAAACTAAGACGAGTGCTTCTCTTGCATGTACAACAACTCATAATCCTCCGAGTTGATAAGATTTTAAAAAAAAATAGATAAAATTATTATTTTATTAATTTATCAAAATATAATAATAAAATTATATTAATTATATTAAATTTTTTCTTTTAAGTAAAAAGAACTATTTTTTACTAGTTTTTCAACCTCCACTAAATACATAAAAAAAATATCAAATCTTTTTATTTTTTATCATTTTAATTTTCTTTTGTCTCCTAAACACACCATAATTAACAACTCACAATGCGTATAGAAAAATAAAAAACGAGTTCCTGAAGCCCACTGCAATCACAATGCTTCTTATACAGATGGAAGTTACCGAGAGGTTGAGACCGATATGAAATTACGTTTTTGATTATATAGAATTGAGGCTAAAAATTAAAATTATGATAGAACCGTAATTTACTATTGAAAATGTATAATTTTAAGCTTTATTTTCATATTACCAAACCCAATAAATTATTCTATCTGTCTACTGACCATCTAAGCATGGAGCTCTCTGTTGCTTGTTCTGTCACCCCTCAGGATCCCAGTTTTTCCCTATGTGATGAAATAGTCTGCCACTAAACTCATTTCTATACGAAAATTAGGTGCAAACAGCTCATCTGATTATTATCCATTGAAACCAACGAAACTGCAATAATCTTGAATAGTCATAATGATTTATAATTTCAAGACTTTACAAAGATTTAGTCTAACAAAACATTCATCCTCACTCCAACGAAACTGCATCACCAACTTGCCAATATCAGTTGAACTTCTTCTCTTCAATGGTCTTTAACATATTTACTTGATAACATATCAGAACAGGAGGAATCACCAAACTTCAAATGGACAGACAAACCCATTTTATATACACACATACATATGATGTACATAGAAATATCAAAGATGACAAGTTCTTCATTAATCCTTGATGTAAATGGATGCAAAATGAACAAGGTTCAGATAAAAATGAATCGAAAGTAAAAAGAATTAACTCTCTTATCATTCATTAGTACATAGGGCTGAGTTCACTCTAACCTAAACATGAATTACACAAAGACGTATGGATTCCCGTGCCCATATACAGAGATCATACAGAAGAATAGAATGCATCCATGAAAATTCTGATAAAAAGGACTAAGATACAATGCTAACAACGCCAAAAAAGGGGAAACATAAGTATACAATAAGTGTGAACAGCCTAATGGAATTAGAAGAAAATATCGTCTCATCACAGCCATCAGATTTATACATGGCATTGTTCAACAAAACCGATGACCATTATACAATGTTATCATCCGATCTATAGAAGATCCCATACCATGCATATAGAACGAAAGGAACTGATTATTTCTAAAAACTACTACCTGTCTCATCTAGTCTCAGTGCCAAGCAGAAGCTGATATAAGGTTCCTATCCTTCCAACCCAAAAGCATAGCCCCATCTTTCTCCACTAGCGTGTAATTCTCCGAGTAATACCCCAGCAGGCACCTTATCACAGAGTTCACATAAGAGCTTAAGGGGTATGGCCGGAACCCAGCCATTGTCAACCTAGACTTCCACTTGCCAAAGAGCTCATGCCGCTCCACCCTCTCCTTCCCCTCACAAGCAATTACATTCACAATGTCCCGAGCCAAACAGTGCTGCTCCACATTAATTCGCTCCTTTCGGTCCCTTGCCAGAGTCACATCAATAGACTCGAACATTGCCAAGTAGTAGTCTACAGTTTCATTGAACCTAGTGAGGAAAGGTGTTGTATTTGTGTTTGATTCTTGCTCCACCAATGTGGTCACCTTGGGAGAAAGTGACTTCACCATTCGGAGAAGCCCATCCCTTGGATTATTCACATCAACACTCTCATCCGGGGTATGGTGGAGCTGCAGGGGAAAGTTCACAGCCAAAGCCTCCCCAGGCCTTACATCAAGCATATCCCTTGTGATGTCTGGAGCAAAAACTGGAACTCCATGAAACTCAACGGATATTTTAAATTCCTCTGACAGAGCAGCGAAACGTCTCCCAACTGCCTCCAATCCCTCACCACGAGCATACTTAGAAACAGGATCGTCAATGCCCGTGATTCGAACACGTGGGGCCCCACTTGGTCTCGCTGCAAGTGCTTGTAAGAGAGTCACCCACTGTGTTCCTTGAGCAATTTGGAAGTCAATAATGTGAATGCAATCCTCATTTCTGCATGCTTCAGCAATTGCCCCCGTTGGCTGCCATGTAACCAAACTTCAAGTAAGGGCAAATTTCATAAAGGAACTGCATGTAAGAAAGCAAGTCCTTGCTTTCAGGCTCTCTACAACGAAGGGCACGGTATATATTAGATCCTGATGCCTCCTTTCTTGCTACCAACCCTTCAACCATGTAAGCACCAAGACGCTGGATTGGTTCCCCACTGATAGAGACAGCGACTCTAGTCTTTTCAATCAAATTATCGAAGTCATCCATCCTGTTTTCGTATATAGCTTTAGCACATTCAAACAGTAATTGCTTCAGATTACCTGGTGGAAGCAGAGATGACTCTTCCATTGATTTCTGACGTTTCTCAAAACGAGCACCTTTACCTGACTGCCTATACCTAGAAACAGTGGATGGCTGTGGGTGAATCACCTGTGAACCCTGGCGCTCCTGGCTCCACGCCCTAGATCTCTGGCCAGGCGCCTGCGGCCTGGTATTTTCCCCATCAGAAGTATTTGGCGCGGTTACTTCTTCGTCTTCATCAGGTTCCATTAATGCAGTCTCTAACTTCTGTAAAACGTGCTTTATTTCTGGGCTACAATTGGCATCTTGTACATATGAAGTTATACCAGAATTGAATGGCAGACTGTCTCGGCTACAGTCCACAGAAGGGCTTAACCGATGGAAACAACTATTGGATTCAAATGAAGAGTTATAAGAAGGGCTGACTCCTGAGAGATTCTCCGTGGAGCTGTGTTGCTCCTGGCTGTCACTCAATGTAGTTATGGTATCACAATCAAAATGAGTCAAAAAAGGAGAGTTTGGCGAGTTTCCTTTATTGAACTTCAAGGAACCAAATAGCCTATTAGGTATTGAAGGAACAGTGGGATGAGAAGAAGAGTAAGATAGGCCTGCACCAGTGACACTGTATCCAAAAAGCTGGTGTGAGTCCATGCTATGGGTAATCCTGAAAAGGATTAGCCAGGCCCTCCGTTGTTAACAACTATCTGCAACTTTATTATTTTCTGTATGAAACTCTTAACTAGTCAACCTTCAAAAAATAACAAAATCAACCTGCACCAACAATATGAAGAAATAGCTTATGTTATACATCTTTTGGTTTGTAATGAAGCTAATAAACTCTTACCTATCTGCTAAGCCTTATCAAAACTGCAAAAACTAAGAACATATGCATACTTGCATGGTATATAATAGCTTTCTAAACAATATACATATTCTAATTCATTGCATCAATCGCATGACTAATTGTAAAATCCCCTCATTTTCTACTATATGCATGAATCGCATGACAAAGCAGGTTGACCAACAATATGAATGACCAATTGCATGCAAAATACCCTCGCTGTCTACCATAAAATTTTATTTTATGTTCTTAGTACACAGCCAACAGAAGGGATCAAGCCAAAACAGAAAGCAAGAAACAAATTAAACATTCAATAAGGACCAAGTCCTCAAAGTAACAGTGAGAACTCCATTCTTTTGTTTTGATTGACATACTACAGAAAAAGAAAGTACTGTTCTGTTATCAAATATAGACCCAAAAGATCGGTGTAAAATCAATTACTTGAGAGTAGAAATGTCTCCCACAGATCCATTTGGACAAAAGTTCAAATGGGAAAAAATTACTTAAAAACATTTTAAGTTATTGCTAAAGGAAAACAAAAATACTGGTCCTCATGTTTAAAGGAAAAAATGAATCTTTACCTTTAACAATCCTTTATTCCCCATTCCATCATTATTTTCCCTCATTGTTAGATTATTACAAATTATTCAAACACCTGCAAACTTGATGATCATAAAAAAACCACAAAATTTCTTGCCTAATAGCTTTCTTTGCACACAGTGATTATCAAAAGCTAATGAAAATTTCTCTACATAGAGAAAAATACTTATCATCAAATCTCTCTTCTATTATGAACACCTTATGGTCGTACGGTTGCTTACCAGAGAATCATACCAAAGCATAAACTTCTTAACCTAACCCTTCTCCCCCTTGTGAAAAAAATTAAATATTAAGATATAAAAAATAAGAATCATATATCTTCACATCTCCAGGTGATTATAGCTTTCGTTAATTCTTCTGTTCGCAACTAATCTTATAGAAGAAATTCACCAAATTAATTTTAAAAACAGCAATCTCAGGTCAGGCTTGGGTTATTGCACCTTAGGAGCTATGAATTTGCTTCTAATCATCTTGAATGATTAAGATTTAAATCAGGAAACAATAGGCAGAACAAAAAATAAGTAAACAATAAAATACCCAACAGTCAATAGAGCAGAACCAATCTAAAATCTCATTAAGAAATCAGAACAGAAAATTGAATATATATTCAATTAAGAAAATTAGTAATCTTAAAAGTTTTATAGCACAAGCTATTGATTGTATTACTTACAACTTTACCAGGTTTCTGCCGCTCAGACCTAACCATTCAATTAAGACGCACAATTAAAAACGAGAATTTATATTAAAACCTCTTCAATGGTCCGTTTCCCCTAACTAAATTCAAATTTTTTTTTTATCAACTGTTACCCCAGAAAACAAAAATAAAAAATATATATCATCTAATTAAGCCTAACATAGCAAGTTGCAACTAGTTGAACTTAGCTCAAAAGAAAAGAGAAACATAAAATAAGAGTATTAGATTGCAACTAATTGAACTTCCTCAATTTTTCTCAGCAATCAAACAGAAACTCGTAGAAATTAAAAACAAAAAGAAAAAATAATCAACATCAATACAGAAACACAACAACCTTTTGAAAGAAAAAAAAAATCCCAAAAACTGAACATTAAACACTATCAACGAATTCCACAAATAGAAATTGCCAGAAAATTTAAGGGAACCAACCTAAAAAAAGTAAAAAGTGCCCATTTCTGCAATTACCTGAAACTTCTGGGACAGGAATAGAATTAACTTGATTTTTGAACGTCTTTGCTTTATATAGAATTTTACTTCTTTTTCTTCTCTTTGTTCTTTGGTTTTGTTTTGTTGAGAGAGTTTTGAAAAGAAAAAGGCAGCTTAGTTTCAACGGTATATATATAGAAGAGAGAGATTGACGGCAGTTTTGCACGGAAATGTTATAACGGCGAGAAGCTGAAGAGGGTTCAAAATTTGTAGGTATAATACAGCGCGTTTAACAGGGGATAAATAACGGCGTTATAACATCTGACTTCGCCGACTCGCAGAAGTGAGTAGAACATTCTTCTTTCATTCTCACACATTGGTTTTGGGATCCATTCCAATGTTTACTTCACGCGCTTAATAAAACAATGGGAAATATTTTTAAAAATGTAGATAAAAAATTTGAAATTAAAACTTTAGTAATGAGTAATTTATGAAATACTTTTATTTTGTCTCTATGAGAAAAATTTTAGGTCAAACGATGTTAGGATTAATTTATCTATTATATGTTGTAATACATATAAATTTTGATTGTAAAATAGTTTCATTTTGTCTCAAAATTTAATAAGCAAATTTATATGTAAAAACAGTGTATTGCATATTTTACAACACAGTTTTTAATGAATGAGTCAATCTCTTCTCGTTAATGTTAATTTTTACTTATAAAAGATTTAAGTAAACTGATTTAAATTTTTTAAAACTTTTTACCAAACAACGTAATAACCAATTTATAATTTTATTGAAAAACATTTTAATATTTTATAAATCATAAACCATTTTCAATGTTAAAAAATCTATTTTTTTACATAAATTTTTTTTTTGCCAAAAAAAAGAATTGTTTTTTCCTCTATACATAGTGTTTTACTATGTTTTTGTTAAGTAGCATGGAAGGGCTTTGTGCCAACACTTTGAACCCATCAAAATTCTCTTTAAAGAAGAAAAAGAGATTGATTCCTTCTTTGAACCCAACGACACTCTTTAAAGAAGGAAAAAAAGAAGAGAGTATAATTTGGTCTTTTTATTAGTACACTAGAAGATAAAAGCTCAAATCAATTTAGATGTAAATATTAGCACTTTCCAAAAAGAAAAAACATATCGATATTGATATCATGTTAATTATAAAATATATATTGATGAAAAAAATATCAAACAAATAGATAAAAGCATATGAATAATGTTTTTATCTTATTAATTCAGATGTCAAAAATCCTAATGCTTTTATCGTTCAAGTTTGGCAAGTTATGGAAAAATAAATGTCATAACAAAATAAGTTGACTTTGGTTTTATTTGAGAACGGCTTTAAGTTTATTGTTCTAAGAATGTTTTAAAAACATGAATTCAATTTTTACATGATAAAGATTGATCCTATTACATACAAATGATTTAATTTATGAAAATCTTCTTAAAATTTATTATTTTCAACTAGTAATTATAAATAAGTTGATTAAAAAGAATCATTAACCTTGTAGTTTTAAGAATTATTAATATTTAAGGTGGAACACGTATTCCGTCAATTGATTATCTATTGTTATGAAAATATAAAAAAATAAGTAAATTCAAAAGGAAAAGTTTTTACTGTAAAAATAAAGAGGTAAAAAGTTAGAGATAAAGTAAGAGTAATTAATAAAAGATTTTATGTTATGAAAACTTATAAAGAAAATATATAATAGTGATTATATTTCAAAAGTTAAATTAAGTATTTAATTTTAATTAAAAATATTATCTTAAGTTTTAAAAAAATGATAAATATAATATCAACAACTATTTATAAGTTGTAAATATCAATTATGTAAATTTTATCCTTAACATAATAAAAAAAAAATTATATGGATGTGATGGTTTGTAATCTTTCTAAAGGACAGAGGTAATACAGTAAGTCACTAGGAAAGTCTTTATACATGGACAGATTCAATGAGGCATGTAACAAATCAAAAGGCATTAAGAAAGTCACCATACTTACCAATAACCTAATTTTCTTTTATTTTTCGACGGCATCCCACGCCCTAGGAGGAGAATGGGTCTTGAGGTGATATTCGCTAATCCAGCCGTGTTTGACGGATGAGGATCACGTGATGAAACACGTGAGAACCTGTTAGTTGATACCCTTAGCAGTGGAGAAATATATACCTGCACCGTCCAGAACGCCACGCGTAAGTCCATGGATGAGACCATTGACGAGTGGCTATCACTCTCTTGCTGTCTTTGACTCTTTTTCATGACGTGGCACGCGTTCATGCATAGTATTCATAAAACGGCCAACGAAGCAACAATCAGCACATAAATACGTCATCATAAATCAGAGAGATTCTTCATGTTTTTTTTTTTTTTTTTGCTTCAACAGAGATTCCCCTTTTAATCCATCTTTATTTTTCTTTTTCCTTTTTTCAGTGTTTAGGTTACCCAAACATGACGATCCCCGTCTTATTTTCTTCTCTTTCTTAATTGTTATTCCAAAATAATTGAATTCAGATGAAATAAAGTTTAAACTATTTCAATTTGAGAATTAAAATGGAAAGTTAAGTTTGTGATAATATTGACTGTCATCGAAATAAACTTGAAATTTATATATTCTCTTTTTGATCATATAATATTTAATATTACTATGAACATACTTAATTTCAAATCTTAAATTAAAAAAATCCAACTTAGATAAAATATAATTATTATTTTACTATTGTGTTTGATTGTGCGTGCAAAATAATTAATTTTATTTGATTTTAGTGTATGATTAGATAAAATACATCGTTAAAATAGTGGTGGAATACTTTGTAATCATCAAAATAATTTTTTAATAAATTTTATATTTGTTCAATTATTTTCTTTATCTAACACGATGGAATAGTGGAAAAAAAACTTAAATAATATCATTTAAACATTATATTTTTATAATTTTAATTTGAGATATTAGAAGAGTGATGATATTACGATAGCATTGTTACAGTTAATGCCATAGCAATTTTTCTTGAAATGATAAAATTATCTTAATGCTATAATTTTTTTATTATTCAAGATAATTTTGTCAGTTCAAACAATATTGAATTGACATTAACAAATCTTGATATAACAATATCGTTATTCATTTCTTTTTATCATATAGCCGCCTATGTTAAAAAGAAATTAGTTGGTATAATGACAATCTTTTCTTTTTTATTTGTAGTATTTTTTTTTTAATTCATCCAATTTAAATGGATTAAAATTTGAAATTTAAAGAAAAAACTCAATATTCTTGGAATTGGATCAAATGGGTTTTCAAATACGTTTTTCAATGTTCTTTCACTTGAACAGAAATGTCATTTGCTTATTTCTTCTCTTTTTAAAAAATCAAAGATGTTGACATGGTAGATGCATCTATCATGATTACTATATTTAATAGAACAAAAGTCTAAGGAAATGTTTAATCAACTAATTGGTCATATGTAGACTATTACCGTCAATTGTATGGTACATGATTAATATGTAATTGACTATTAGTAATTAATATATACATTATACGCGTGAAAATCATCCATATTCATTCATACAGAAATAACACATACATCCATTCTAAACATTAATTGTAGCATTCGCGATATTTGACGGATAACATTCTTTTTAGTCATCATATATACTATTGACACCAAGTGGCCGGTGCCATTTTCTTTCAAATCATGATAATCTTTTGTTAGCCATTCGTCATGCTCTTCCAATCCCATGATCAATATTAAAAATGATTGGGATTTGCCAAGCTTTCCTTTTATCTTAAGGTTATTAAAATCCTCATTTTAATCATTAATTTGGTGACAAGTGATGGGACGAATCTCACTATTATTGTACTTTTGACATCATCAAGTTGTAGATGGATAAAGAAAATCCAAAAAATTGGTGGGTTTCTAAGCTTAAGAACAATGTATCTAGAAAGAAAATGGGAATTGAATTCTCTTTTAGGATTGGTGCACATGTACAAAAGACGATCACTAGCTTTTCTTTTAATGGCTTCCAAGAACAAAGAAAGCACTTCAGTTGCAAGTGGGTTGCACACAGTTGAGTTAGTACTAAACTTTCAACATTTCTTTGAAGTTTCCTTTGTTCACACATGCATGTTCTTTTCTTTTTACATTCCAAACATTAATATACAACTTACCTATTTTTATGTGCATATGTATGCAAGGATTTGTTTCTTTTTGTTTATGGTGGGCTGCATCAATACCATGTGGAGTGAATTTTTTAGATGGCATTTTAAAACATGATGGTTTGTCTGGTCTAACTTCTTCAAGTGTCCTCGATTGATATGTTTCATTTACGGATAATAAGTTAAATATTCAATAATTTCTTTTAAAAAAAGTTCTAAGTTCAAAATGAATAATATTTTTTTTAGGATTTGATAGCAAACCCATAAGAAATAAACTTAATGATATATGTTCACGATAGCAAAGTGTTTTACCAATAAATCAATCGTAAAACAATTTTTTAAATAGTAAATAAATTACAAAACTCTCTCAATTCTCACTATCTCAAAATCTCGTTACACTCTTTCAAATAACTCAAACCCTAAGTTTTCTTATTATTACGAAACTTTAGATAGTTATAAATAAAAATCTCTTAAAACTCTATTTATTATAATTAATACCCACCAAACAATTCTGGTCAACCGAGGAAATTGATATTTTTGGTTATTTTCTTTCTTTGACTCTCACATGGGAAATTAAAAGTCGCAAAGAGAGAGAAGAAAATGTGTTCTCATTTCTCACATGTTTTTGGGACCCACAATTTCTTAATGTATTGCTTCCAATTGGACACACAGTTGTTGTGGGTCCCCTGCATTCTTTACCAACCAACCATGTAAGGATATGAAAAGGTCAAACTGTCAAACAAAGGGATCTAATCTGACACATACACATTCGTTTGACCAATTTCGTTGGGAATTCAACTACATGAAATGAAATTTCCTAATTATTTTGTCTCTGTTATAGACAAGAAATAACATTAACACGATTTATTTTTCTAGTTATTCCTTAATGGGCCTAGTCCTAGCCCATAGCCACTATAAGTAGCACCTCCCTCTAACAAGACAACTCAAAATAACTACTTTCCTTTAGGCCCATGATCTGCGTTGAGTTCATCTTGTAAGTACCAAAACTCTGGGCTATGGGCTGCCCACCCAAATATGCAGTCCCAGATCTGAATTTTGGTTATTTAATTTTTTTTTGAAAGTTATAATATTAATTGATCACAAATTTCTATTTTCATGTATACAAATCATCAAATATTATTATACTTAATTTGATGAAGAAATAATGATAGTTTGAGAAATTTTGTTTATTTGTCGGTATATTTATCTGGGTGAAGATTTTGGTATAGAAAATTTTAATCCATTAAAGTAAAAGTCAATGATGTAATATTCTGATATCGTTATTATTGTCGTTATTTATTTGTCTTTGTTATTTTTGTGGTTGATTCATGCTCTGAAAAAAGTGTAAATTTCAAATGTCAAAACCTAATGGTTCAAATAAATGCCCAAAAAAATTATTTGTTCAATTTTTTACGGTCTTAAACAATTTTGAATGGGCTTGAAGTTTTAATCGTGTATTTTGGATTTTTAAATTTTGTTGTTTATTCGGCTTTAAATAAATTTGTATATATCTAAATATTATGCTTAAATGGATCTGAAATTATTTGAATTTTACTAACTTATCGTATATAAATTGTTTCCAAAATGAAGTATGTTGTCTTCTGTTAATTTCAACATAATTTTATTAAAAAAAATTATTTAAAAAATACAACATACACATCGCTCGTGATGTAGAACTAGTTCTAATAAAAGTAATTATCAGAAAACATCCTTGCATTTTGTCCAAGGGCAAAACCAGGATTTTTATGTCGGATGGGTTGAGATTAAAGAAAAAAATTATAAATTATTTTGAAATGATTAATTGTAAATATTTATTCACTGTATGGTGACAAAAGAATATAATAAGAAAAAATACATAGAATTATCAATTATGTTATACAACATACAAGTTAAGTAAAAAAAAATCAAGGAACAAAAAAATCTTTGTTTATTCAACTATTTATCTTTAATGTTGTTAAGAAAGACAAAATAAAAAAAACTTTAAATTTTTTAAGATCATGCCAATATTTATATTGTCATTTCTTCCCCAATTTACTTTATTTTCTTTATTTCCATATGTGTTGTATTTGAATCACACTAAAAATATGTAGTAATGGGCTTAATGATCCACGTAAACGGCAAGGTAGACGGCTGCAATTACAGTCTACATTTTCTTTTCGAATACTACAATTTTTAATTGCTTATATATATATATATATATATATATATAGAGAGAGAGAGAGAGAGAGAGAGAGAGAGAGAGAGAGAGATTGTGAAATTGAGCAAACTAAAATCGGTACACACGTAAAACTTACATATGTATCTTATTTGAATGCGAAAATACAATTTTGACAGTGTTTTTTTATAACTGAGTTCGCGAATTGCAGATAAGAGAGTTAAGGATTTTGAGCTTTAAAAAAATAAAAATTCCGTTTGAAAATAGATTTAATAGCAAGTTTAAATCAACTTGCTTAAATCTTTTCAAGACAATTTTTACTTTGAAAAGATTTAAGTAAATTGATTTAATTTGAACGCAGACGGTGTCAAAAGATAATAGATTTGTTATAGAAAATTAGAAGAGAGAAAGTTGTTTTTTTCCATTCGAACAAGGTATACGTATGGACTACACTTATATACAAATTTTAAATTAATCAAAACTTTGATAAGAATAAACTATTGGAGTTCTACTCACCATAAATTAATAGATAGTAGTGCTCACGTAAATTAATCATTAAAACAAATGGTAAAATGGTATTTCATAACAATAAGGTTAGAAAAAACAGTAACATGACTAAACAAATGAGCAAGTGGAATTTGATCCTTTTGGGTCCATTTAATCATTCTCAAAGATGGAATGATGTGCAGAGAACATATGCACATGTGCCCACATGCCTCATGGACCCATACCAAGTGGGCAAAGCTTGCTTCAAGGTCCTGCGACCATCAGATCAAACACATGAATTGTATCTTTGCCTCCAAGTTAACGTGAACACAATCAATAGAAAATAGCGCCCTTAAATCTAGAAATCAATATGTGCATGCATCATCTCTCATCTGATGTAGAGGATGAGGAGTGCTATTTTACTGGTGCTCTACTAACTCTTCAGTACTATGAAAGTCCACAAGGGCAAGGTGGTGAGAAAAGCATCTATGATTACTGAACATCAAGATTAGTATCTGACTCACCTAACATCAATATTCTTTTTTTCCGATTCTAATCATATGTAGTTTTTTTATTTATTTATTTGAAGTTTTCTAACTAACGCGGCTAAAAATCTATAGTCCAATCAAAATAAGAGCAATGTGTAACTGCAATTATGCAATAAAAATTAAAAGGTGATTTCACAAATCAGAGATAAAATGATAATTATCCGTTCAAATATAAAAAGATAATTTTAACACAAAATTCTTAATTTAATCTCAATCATTGATCAAATCATTATCCGATACTTTAGAAAAAGTGAATTAAACACCTTTATAATTTGGATTAGCCTTTTCATTATATAAATGGAAGTTCCAAAAGAAAAACTCATAAATTCTCTCTCAAAAACTCTCTTTTAAAAAAAAAATCTGAATTAAAGATTATGTATTATCGCATTTGTGGTATAAAATAAGGAAAAAAAACTCCGCATCCCACATCAATGAGTAATCGAGAGAGCTTGCGAGAACTAACATTTTTCATGTGAGATACATTTTAAAAGGTAAAAGCATTTGGGCCAATGGATTAAAATGAACAATATCTCATATGGACGCAATGCAAACTCTCATACTGTAATAGTTCACACTCAACAAATCTAATTATATACTATCACTATACATAACGAATGATAACGAACTTTGCTTGCTCTACACACTCCTAAAATGTTAGAGAATCTACCATGAACGCTCCATTGCTTCTCCAATATGCTTCGCTCATGGTGCGTTACAACCTCCTAAACTGAATCGTCCACATGTATCCACAGTACAACTGTCTTAAATTAATGGTCTCTTGATACAGAGGATATGAAATGTTAGAGAAGTAATCTTTACTTTTAGGGTTTTGCTTCAATTTATGCAGTCCCGTAAAATATATATATATATATATGCGCACCTCAAATTAGGTAAGTAAACCTTAATAGGCTAGTCCCTAAAGGGTTTGGATATATTGGTTTCAATGTAGGATCTTCTGTCTTCTACCACTAATTTGTGAATTGAAAATTTATTTTCATAGCATAGAGCCAACCAAATAAAACCCAAAGAAAATTGAAATTTAAGAGATAACATAAGAACCAACGGACTACAGTAAAAAAGACTCAAAAATTAATCCAATCTGTAACCCAAGAATTAGTGATTTGTAAAGCAAACAGTGCTACTGTGAAATTTTCCTTTTGGGACTTTCCGGTTGCTGGCTGGGCTGGGGACAAATGCTACCGTTTTCTCCACGACTAAAGCACTTTTTTGCGCTTTGTTTGGGCTCATTTGACCGTTTCACTGGTAATTAATTAATTAATAAAAAGTTCTCTGCTTTATCTTTAGAGGTGGAAAGACGAGTTGGGTTGATACAGATCTAATATTGCGAGTAATGAGTTAATGAATATAATTAAAATTATTTGATTTTTAATAAATTTTATTTTTTATGTTCGTATTTGTATTTTAATTGATAGATAATAGATATTGACAAAAACTCATTTATTTATATAAAAAAATTATGATTCGAATCAGATCTTACAGATAACTGGTTAACAGAAACGAATTAAAAATATTATTTTTTATTAATTTTTTTTATATCTATATTTATATTTTAACGGATAAATAACAACTAAAAATCCCACCTCAGCTTATCTTATGGAGTTGGCAAAGGTAAATGTGATCCCAAAATTTTAAGTACTATCACCGAATATTAATCTTGCAGTTCTGTCAAAAAAAATATATATATTAATCTTGCAAATAATTTTAAGCCATTGACTTTTATTTTGCCAATTTGTCCAGTTTTGTTTTTGTTTTTCTTTCCAGCCTACTTTGTTTGACGCGTTCATGGGTATCCCATTACACATGCAAGCTTCTTATTGTCAAAAACATTCTGCCACTAATTTTTATGTCAACATTACTAAATTAATGTCGTATGCACGTTTCAAACATTTTTTCTTGTCCTAAATGACTAATTTAGCCCCACCCTTTTTATTTGGCATAGCTACATATTCATTATTTAGTTGTAATATCTATTTGTTATTTAATCCATGAACAACGATAAGTTAATGGCAAGGAGAGAGAACTGTAAAAACATAAATGAAATTGTGAGTAAGATAAAAGAATTAAGCACGGTTTTTCAAAATACGGTTTTTTTTTTTTCTCTGCGGATAGGTTTTAAAGGAAATCCATTGAACTCACGGGCTACTTAATTAGACATAATTCTCTCGGATTACTTATCTTTTTTGATTTTTGGTGTGAGTGGGGATTGAACTTTAGTCTCTAGTGTAATGTAGAAGTGGATTCGAACTGAGCTTTTATCAAGTTATTCAAGTTCAAGCTTATCAAAACTCGGCTTAATCGAGTTCAAACCAAGCTCAAACCTGCAAATTAGGTTTGATTAACTTATCAAGTTGAATTTGATTACCTTAAGTTTCAACTCGAAAAACTCATGAATAGTTCGATATGGTATTATTAAGTTCGAACAAATATTTATATTTATTAAAATTAAAGTCTTTGCTTGAACTTGAGCTCTAATAAACAATTCAAAGCTTAGACTCAAGCTTGAGTTAAGACTCGAATATGTTCGTTTGTTATCGAGCTCGTGCCATAAAAAAATTGATCGAGCTCGAGCTTGAGCTTGAACCTAATTTTTGAGCTCGATTCGAACTCAAACTCTAGTTAAACTGCTCGAGCCTATTCATTTTCAGTTGAGCAGAGCTCAAACATTTTAGTATTCGGGTTCAACTCGGCTCAAGTCCACCTGAAATGATAAATGACTTACCAATTAAATCAGTTGACACACAAAAAAAAACACATATCCTCGTCATCCATAGGTTTTGTTATATTGCAGGAAGAAAAAGTAAGTTCTACTTATATTTTGTTAATATTTTTCATTTAATCCATCGTGACTGCCACTTTTTAAATCATGTTATATATGTTTATAATTAATCATATCCAGTGTTTTAAAAAACCAAATTGGGGTGTGCCTTGGGTGAGCCCACAGACGAAATCCGTGAAAAACGCCCGTGGGCGTGATTGTTGGGATGTTTTTTTTTTTAACCTCAAAACGACATCGTTTTGGATCAAATATGATATTATTATAATTCATAAATATATAATACATGTTATCTAGTTTAATAATAATTACAAACTATTTAATTAATTACTTACAAATTACAACAATATATAAATATAAGTTATACTTCATATAATTTATATATAAATATATATTAATATTTATAAAATTATAATTATCAGACTATAGAGAGTTAGTAACGTATTAAACTTTAATAAAAATTAATTAACTAATTAAAAATTAAATTATTTTTATTTTACTATTATAATTAATTAATTAATATTATTTTATTAAAAATTCAAAACACCCCAAAAGATTCAAAAGACTTACCCGAATTTTCAACATTTTATATCAAAATTTTAAATTTTCAACATTTTGATTGGACGTCATTACAAATGGAACTACTATGTTGGAGGACCATAGTGCAAATTGATGGATACATATGCAACAAACGATAGAGTACATCTAATATTATATGTGATTAAAATTTTCATCAAATTGTTTGATATTTGTGTAAAAATATTTTGATAAATATTCATTCATAGGTATTAAGTTAGTAAAGTTTATTGATAATTAATTAATTTATATTATTTCAATTTTTTAATATTTTTATAATTTAATTAATATTATTTTATTCAAAACACCAAAACATTTCAAAAGACTTACATCCCAACGCCTCGAGACTTACACCTCGCCTTATTGAGGCAAAACGCCTCGCCCAACGCACTCGCCTCTGAAAACTCTGATCATATCATCTATTCTCTATATAAGAAAAATTATATCATCTATACTACGCAAATGCATAGATTGTCCAATAATTTTACATTGATAATGAGTCCCGAATCCATAAAATCGGTTCCATAGTAACTTTAGATACGAGTTTCGATTTGAAAATTCACTAATAATTATAAAAAAATTAAATAATAAATATACTAAAAATTTTAAATATCAAAATTCCAACTCAAAATCTCTGTGAATATTAATGAATTTTTTCGATTCTATAATAACTCTCCCGAACCTGGCTTAATGTATCTGAGTACGAAGGGAGTTATTAGATCCATTCAAGATAATAATATGTAGCAACTGCTATCGTTGAATTTCATTTTAAAAACAAATGTCTTAATCTTGATTACATTTACAAAGGATTAATTTCCTTTCCATCAAAGCTCAGATGTGGGGCTCACCCTAAATTTCTGTTCTGGTTTTATGATCATTTTAATCTTCACATTACGATTAGGTGTTGAATTAGGTTGATAATTGCTCATTACCAATATCAGTTTCTTTTTCATACTTATTAACCGCCAACGTCAACAACCACTGCATTTGCCAAAAATGTACCAAGGTTTATCTACTTCAAGAATTTCCCTTCTGAAAACACTATTTTTATTTTTGTAAAAACAGATTCCAAAATAAATAAATAAAACTTCGTATGTACTACTAGTTAGAGCATTGATATGGGTACATTTGTCTGTGACAATAAGACTTTACATTTTTTAACTCGGAAACTCCATCGATAACTCTTTTTAAATTCATTATGTTAAAATTTTTATTAGTTATATAAAATGAATGAAAAAAAAAAACAATTTTATTCATGCGTGACAGATTTTCATTGACCCGTACATTAAAATGTACATTCTGCTGTCATGTGCGAATATACATTTTATTTTTATCTTACTAGTTATTATGGTACCGACCAAATGTTTGATTACCAAATGCAGCCTTCAATTGCAGGTAGTTATAATAGTAAGGCCTCACCTACAACTCCTTGTGGGGTGCATAATGTTGGAGTTTTGTACCATATCATGCCATAACTACAAAGGGTATATATATTTATATATAGTATCTCTCTTATTTTCTTTTCTTTTTTTTAATTTAATTAATTTTTTATCATACTAAATCTCGATTTGATAAACAAAACTATCACACCAATTCATTTTAATCTTTGAATTTTCAATTATATCAGTTTAGTCTACGATTGGTTTGATCGAAATTACAAAAGATTGTGATGATATCGTGAGATTAGTTATCATTAAGTAGATTAGAAGAATTTCAAATATTATAATTGAACCAATTTCAGTTATTTGAACATTTTGATGTGGTCCTACAAATCTTAACTCTTCAAAATATAGTGTGGATATCCACATAGATCCATCGGACCATTGAATAACACTTATTAACGTAATGATTAACAAATCGAGAAAGAGATTATTACTACTTTCTTTTCTAAACTCTCTTATTCTTTCTGTTAAATCTCTTTTTATGGTGAATTAGGTATAAAAAGATTTTTCTCAATCCTAGCTTACGAGTGAAGTGCTTCAAATAAAGGTCTAGGTATCGAAAGTTGATTGATTATACGATAGATGGACAAATCAATTTGCTTTCTAAATAATTTAATGGACGAGTTGAAATGATTTATCTGTTGAAGAAGGTTATAATATTACTTTCGGTATCAAATTGATACAATTGGAAGTTTACAAACTAAAATCAAATTAATGTGATAGTTTAGAGACCAATATCTCATTTTACCCTTTTTACCCCTTTAGCTTTACTTGGAAGGCATATGAAATCTCTTACAAATTATACAACCAGTTTATAATAATTAGAGA
This sequence comes from Bretschneidera sinensis, assembly GCA_023935145.1. Lineage (NCBI taxonomy): Eukaryota > Viridiplantae > Streptophyta > Magnoliopsida > Brassicales > Akaniaceae > Bretschneidera > Bretschneidera sinensis. Next base: position 68,237,530 of record CM043704.1, read on the forward strand.
ATAAAAACCTGAGGCCAAAATGCATGAATTGAATTAAATTTAAAATATTTTTAATAAAAAATAATTTTTACATATAATCCCATAGAAATTAAATAGTAATATTAATGTTTAATTCGTTTTCATGAAAATTACTACGAAACTGAAAAAAATTACTAACAATTATAAAAAAATTGAATAACAATTCCTATATTTAAATTCTTTATTTTAAACCTTTTGAAACATTTACTAGTAAATTTCTTCAACTCAATGATAAATCTGACTGTCCCAGGCATCACTGCTCCCAAAAAAAATTCCACAAACCGTAAATTCTCAGATCCCAAACATGAAAGGACATATTCGTCATATCACAAAAACCAAGATCATGTATTTACTAGGCGCGTTTTATTATGTAAACGGCGACTCACGGAATTTAAAATTGTAAAGCAAGAAAAACAAAAAAAAAAAAAAAAAAAACTGTTTTCGTTTCTCCTTTATACAGAGTATTGTATATTTGTAATTTTGTTTCCAAAAACTCTGTTTTTGTGTTTTTCTTTAACCAGATCGTTCTACCCAGTGCTCTCTCTCTCTCAAGTCTCTTTTCATTCTTTCAGATTCCATTCTCTTCATCTCAGTCAAAGCATTCCGATTTCTTCTTGCTTCCTCGCAACACTTTTCAGTGTCATTTAAACAGGTAAGTTTTTGAGTTAACGTTAGTTTCATCAATGCGTTACTGTTTTTTGTTTTCTCAAGCATGTTTTTTGCTTCCAATTTCTGGTCTCGATTGCTGCTGTTTTCGTTTCTTTGATCTGTGGATATGAACCTTGTTTTTTCTTCTTCTTTCTCTCTTTTTCTTTTTGTTGATTTCTTCTTTGGCTCTGTTTGGTTGCTGAGAAACCTGAGGAAAGGAAAAGAAAGACATAAAAGAGGAAAAACAAAGAGAAAAACTCATTTAACTCAGTCAAAAGTTGTTTTTGTTTTGGTTAGGTGCAAACCTTTTATTTTTGGGACTTTTGAGATTTATAATTCTATTTATTTTCCTCGTTTTTCCTGCACTTTCTCTGCAACCAAACAGATCTTAAATGCGTTAATCGTTGACGGATTTTCCTTGAAATAAATTTTCTTTTGCTATGACGAATTTTCTTTAGTTTATGTTTTTAATTTACAAGTGGAAACTTTTAGTATTAGATGCGTAGTTTCATGATTTTTGTTAGCACTTATCAGATATCTCATCTTTGAATTTTTGAACGATGCTAATTAGATCAAGCAAATCCTCTTTCAAGTTTTAGTAAAACAACAACTACTACTGTATCTTAGTTAATCCAGCTGTTTCTCTTTTATTTTTATTTTTCGTTTTATTTTTTTTACCACTTTTTTAAACGTTAAATGTTAATGTAGGGTTTTTTTTTTTTTTTTTTGTTACTGAAGTTAATGTGAAGGGAAATTTTGTAGTTTCTTTGATTTAGTTAAGGAAGCTTCTGTTGAATTGTTTTCACAACGTGACTATTCTATTTGAACAGTGAATTGTTGTTTAATATTTTGCTTGTTTTCTTGCGTTTGATATTGATCTCCGTTTGACTTTATTCATGGCTATGAATGCACATGGAAGAAGTTCTAAATTTTGATTTTATAGTTATCCATTTTACAAATAGAATACAAGTAGCATTTTGACCTGGTATTATACTTGCAGCTGTGTAAATGGACCGGAGGCTTGAATAGCGAATAGCGAATGGCAAAAGCACAGAAATGGAAAAAGAATCATCTGGTTTGATCATTGGAATCTCCATAGGAGTGGTAATTGGAGTGCTTTTGGCTATTTTGGGTTTGTTTTGTATTAGATACCATAGGAAGCGATCACAGCTTGGGAATAGCAGTTCTAGACGGGCTGCAACTATCCCTATCTGTGCAAATGGTGCAGATTCTTGTACTATATTATCTGATTCAACAATTGGGCCGGAGTCACCTGTGAAATCCGGACGGAACGGCAGGTCTGTGTGGCTTGATGGGTTTAAGCGGACTAATGTGGTGTCTGCCTCTGGGATACCAGAATACTCTTATAAGTATGCTTTCCAGAAACCAACTGCTAATGCATCATATTATTTTGAATGAGATGTTATCTAATAAGTACTTTATTCCAATTTACAACTGATGAGGATGAGAAAATTTAAGTGTTATTGAATACCCTGTTGATTATCATCATGGTTAATGCGTGTAGGAAATTATCCTTCCATGAAATGTTGGCTAACCTGCTGTGAATTGGATTGGTTTTAATCTTAAAATGTATTGATGTTTGGTGTCTCTGAGCATATAGAGAATGTATATAATTTTGGAAAAGGCAGGCAGTGCTCAATAGACATTTTATCAAGAACCTTTTAATGTTAAAACCTCCAAAAAACAATCTAATTTGCAATCTAACAATAAGATAATGTCTATACTAGAGGAGAAAACTAACTGGAGTACTTATGTTCAACATCCGTTTAATATCAGTGACAAGTTCTCAAAACTTCGAAGACGGCTTGAACATTCTGTATCGTGTTTACCAGAGTAAATTTTACTACTTTTACAAAGAGGTAAAATAGAATGGGATATGCAATCTTTACATGTTAATAATGTAATATTCCCCATATGTTGTATTTCTTATCACTTCTTTAATTCTTAAAAGTTGTTCTGTCAATGACCTTGGACAATGCTAAAGTTTCTTGACCTTTTCCTTTCTTGTTTATCAACTCTGTTCTTGGTTATACTCGTGCAGGGATTTGCAAAAAGCAACCTATAATTTTACTACATTAATAGGACAAGGAGCATTTGGTCCTGTTTACAAAGCTCAGATGTCAACTGGTGAGACTGTTGCTGTTAAAGTTCTTGCAACTGATTCTAAGCAAGGGGAGAAAGAGTTCCAGACGGAGGTAGAGATGGTTAATAGTTAAAACATTTTTTTTCAAAATTATTATCGACATGTTACAACATTTATTGATCTATAACTCATCACAACTTGAATATAAACATTGTGTCTAGCAGAAACATGCCGTGCATAGCATGGATTTGGATCCTCTGTCGTTGGTAATTTTCATAGTGAGATGATGTGCCACATCATTTCAAAATTAAATCTACAATTGTGCCTGTACCATGTCATTATTTTTATTTAGGTGTTGTTAGTGAGTTTATGGAGATTGGCTTATAATAGTAGCCATCAATCCAATTTTGAAATGACGTGACATACCATCTCATCATGAATATCACCAACTACAGAGAATTCCGTAGAGGATCCAAATCCGTGTGGCATGATATCTAGATTCTTAATCAAATTAACAGTTAGTTGTGAATGGGAATGACCATATGGGTGGCATTGCTCTCCACTATTTACTTTTTTCTTCATTTGATAGCTTTTTACTGTTTCTTTTCTTGCATTTCTTAAGAGAAATAGTGTATAGCACGAGGGAAAATTCCAGCAGAAATATCAATCTAGTTCTTTTAAGCTAAAGGAAAAGGTGATAGTACAAAAACAAAGGAACCCCAAATGACAAGTGTACTCCCTGGGACATGATTTGGCTGAAAATATGTCAAAACTGGAACTTGATGAATTACAGGAAAGTCAGGAAATACCAGTCACCGAAAGTGTTCTCAAATGGGTTAAGGTTAAAAAAGAAAATTTGCAAGAAATTAATAACACAAACATCATGCTTATAGAATTTACTCTGTTCTCAATCGAAAATTTATTCTTTCGCACCTGTAAGTGGCACCATCAATTTGACTGCACAATATTCTTACCTTCTTATATCATCTAATTGATTTTTCTAGTGTTTTTTCTGTTTTCTTTGGTAATTTTAAGCTTTCACATTTTTTCAACCATTTTCAGGTTATGTTATTGGGAAGGTTGCATCACAGGAACCTTGTGAATCTGGTTGGTTATTGTGCAGAAAAGGGCCAACATATGCTTGTGTATGTCTATATGAGTAAAGGCAGCTTGGCTTCCCATTTGTACAGTAAGCTTGCAATCAACTCCACAGATAGAAGCTTGATTGGAAAATAAATTAATTTCTGGCAGCATTAGTTGCATTATATGATTGTCAAAATACAATTACAACTTGTAGCTTGATTGGTGTCACTTTACTATGGGAACTAAAGTTCCCATCAATGAATCATTTATAGTCCTTTAGCACAGCTCACAGTTAGAGTAGCACCATACTTCTATGACAAATAACATGATTATCTTCTTCATGCAGGTGAAAAGCATGAACCATTGAGCTGGGATTTGAGGGTTTATGTTGCTTTAGATGTGGCGAGGGGCTTGGAGTATCTTCATGACGGGGTAAGAATATGGATTTTATTGGACTATCCAGTTGACTTCTCTGTGTGTCTGTGATTGGTGTGTGTCAATGTATATTCGTGTATACTTATGATTCATATTAACGGTCACGTTTATTGATTTTTCTATATCCTTGTTTCAGGCAGTTCCTCCAGTAATACACCGGGACATTAAATCTTCCAACATTCTGTTGGATCATTCCATGAGAGCCAGGGTATGTTTCTTCTGTTGATTGTGAATTAATTTTTGAGGACGAAGACATAAACTAAAGATTCCATCTATATAAGAGTTTATCTATGTATAGAAGACCTTACTTATTTAAAAGTGTATAGATGACCTTTATTATAATTTCCTGAATATTTCTTCTTTGTCTGAGCATAGATTTATGCACGTGTACTTCAATAGAATTTTTTGGTTCTTACACCATTCTATCTGTTTATGTTGGTCCAACTAGGTGGCTGATTTTGGCCTTTCAAGAGAAGAGATGGTAGACAGAAATGCAGCTAATGTGCGGGGAACTTTTGGCTATCTTGATCCCGAGTATATATCTACAAGGACCTTCACTAAGAAAAGTGATGTTTACAGCTTCGGAGTGTTGCTCTTTGAACTTATAGCTGGAAAAAATCCTCTACAGGGTCTCATGGAATATGTTGAGCTAGTAAGCTCTCTCTTGCTTTTACTTTCCCTCTCCCTCTCCCTTTCCCTCTCCTTCACTCTCTTACAAACAGTCTTGAAGTACAAAATTATGTGTATGCTTATTGTTTTTTAATTTATATAATAATATGAATAGGCAGCAATGAATACCGAAGAGAAAGTTGGGTGGGAGGAAATTGTGGATTCCTGTTTGGATGGGAAGTTCGATGTGCAAGAGCTCAACGAAGTGGCAGCTCTTGCATACAAATGTGTGAACCGTATCCCAAGAAAACGACCGTCCATGAGGGACATTGTCCAAGTGCTGTCACGAATCCTTAAATTGAGGCACATTAGCAAGCATCACAAGAAATCTATATCTGCCGCTACAGATGATGTTTCGATCGATCTCGACCAGCCAGAAACAAAGATTCAAATGACTGATCACCGGAGAGAGGAGTCCATGGACAACACAGCTGATACTTTTGAAGTTTAAATGATGGTTCTTACCTTTTTTAATTTGTTACATTGCCCTTGGTTGTGGTTTTGCTTTGTGATAATTGATATGTATGCCCTCTTAAAGGAGCAAGGAGGTCTAGCGGATCTCTGTTGTAGTTCTGATTTCTGCTCAAGGGAGTTAGAATCAAGGAGTCTTGCCATTTTGTGTGACATAGTTAGGACTTACGACCCTTTCCTTTTACTTTTCTTCTTGCCCTTTCTCTTCTGTTTTGCCGAGATGACAAAATCCTGAATTTGTATATGGGCACAGCTTTTTCCACGGCCCTTTTGTTCGGACCCACGGCCAAAACGAAGTTGTTTTGACCCCTTAAACCAACGTTGTTTGGACCCTTTTGACCGTAGATCTAGATAAAAGTGCGTCGAAAAAGCATTTCCCTTTGTATATGAATACTTTAGAAATGGAGACGAATGAAAAAATACCTGTTTTCTCTTTTGCCTTTTTGTAAATTCTATATATATATATATATATATATATGTATTTTTTTAACGATATGTTTATTAAAAATCGTAACATAATTTTTTTTTAAACCTCAAAGGGTTGGCTCAAATTGACTGAGTGGCTTTAAAGTTTTCCTTGAAATCATTAGTACGATTTCTCTTGGGGTCAGACCGTAAGGTTTTTTTTATGAATTCTTTAAGTTTAGTGTGGATGACTTGCATTTAATGTCTCGAGAGATAAGTTTGATATTGTGTGCAAAAACTGACATTTGTTACCACCTAACAGTTGAAAAATAAATTCAAAAGTTATCAATATGCCTTTCTTCTTCTTTACATAAATTCCATGTGTTTTGGGTGTTACAAATTGTCTTTTTCAGGAATTATCAATTACTTTTTCAGGAGTTACAGAACTTACACAGGCACCTTCCGAAATAATATATATTTCATTTGATATACGATGTTAGCGTTCAAATAATTCTCTTAGTTCAACACCCCAATATTATATAAAAATTAAGAAAGAAATAATGTGATAATCTTGTTTACATTATTTTGTTTTCTACCGTTTGAATCTTTAATGCAAGTTATTACTCGAAAGGATTAAAAAAACAATATTTATAGTAGAGTCTAGTAATGGAAAAGGTAGAAATTCATCTTAAATTTCTTCTTGAATTTCTCTATAATTGGTAAATAAAGATTCATGATTTCTACCCACGAAAGCTGACGGACAATAATTAACCAATTATGGAATATTTGATCGCCAAAGACAATCTGTTTCCTAACATTTTGGCCAAAATTTTGTTAAAAAAAAAAGCAACCAATTAATCATATTAACATCTCCAATTAATGGGTCTCCGGAATCAACGAAATTAAAGATTAATTAAGGCATAATCACGATCAAGAACTGAAGAAATCAAGGAATTAAGAAAACAAATTAAATTGATTCAATTACAAGCTGTGATCATGGAAGAATATATATAATTTGTTCTTGTGGAAGATTTTTTCAACAAATAAATAGAGGCTTCTTGCTCTCGTAATCATCAATTTGACTCGAGAATTTCAAGTACTAATCTTTAGATATTCATTTGGTAAAGATGGCTAAGCTCTCTTTCAACCATCTATTTGTCCTTGCCCTTTTCATCTCAGGTTTGTTCATGATTTACCTTGCACATCTCTATTATGATTTCTTTTAATCTTTTTTTTTTCTTTTGTTGGCTTAATTTTGTTATTGTGGCAGTTGCATTGATGATGCCTCAAGCAGAGGCAATAGGAGATGTCTGCCACGATGTGATTCAAGGTAACTGTGATGATGAAGCAACTTGTCAAGATCAGTGCTCCAAGAAATACAGCGGCGCCACTGGAAGTTGCACGCCAACAGGCTTCAATACTGGCAAATATTGCCAGTGCTCTTGGAATTGTTAATTGGCAGTTTTATCTTTAATTTGTTGAGGTTTCCTGGAAATTTTTCTTATTGGTTCCCTCATGTTAAGATGCAGAGAAAATAAATTTTCATGTTTGGCCTACATTCGGTAAATATGATTCAATCGGACCCAGTCGGAATATTTGAGCATAAACTGTTTATCAAACCCGACCCTAAAAAGTTAATTAAAGCAACCAAACATGGCTTAAGCACTAACGAATAGCCTTTTATGTGAGTAAGGGTAGGCAAAATCCCAACTAAACTTAGATCATTATAATAGCCGACTTGACAGTAGTGTTTTGCTCTGTTACCAAAATCTCATAGAAATCTACAAGAAGACTTTCAACAATTCATCAAACGGTAAAAACAAAACAAAATTATTTCATTTCCATTAGTTTTCCATAGCTTGAGTAAAAGAATTCGAAAACTAACATCTCACAATACATTAAATATATATTATCTAATATATTAACTATAATATATTTAAATGGATTAAGTCGAATCAATCCAATTTGATTGTTTAATTTCTCAAGTCCGACTCGTTTTTTAAATCGAATCTAACTTTTTGCTAAGTCCATTTCATTGATTAATTTTCTTTATTCAAACATACAAAAACTATGAATTGAACTAACTGGGTTGAGTGGTTCAATGGGCCGATGATCAGTTCTACTAAAAACCAATAAAAAAACCTAACATCCCGACACTAAATTTTTTAACCCCCAAAGACATACTTCAGATTTTTTTTTATTTTCCTTTTGCTATTTACCTACACTAATAATTAATTATTAAGTTTGTTTTGTTCATGGACAAAATTAATGTAAAATTAAAGTAAAACTAAATTAGATAAACTTAAAAATGGATTAAAATGATAATACTTATGTCCTTATTTAGTTTAAAAAATTGATTAAATTTGTGCTAAATGAATCTCTTGTTTGATTGATAGATTAAAATAAATAAATAAACAAAACTTTTACAATGCATGGGCTTTTCACGAGCAGAAAGTAAAATAGATCATCCTCAGTAAAGTTGGTAATAAAATCACAATTTAAAACCAATTTTTAACTTTAACCATTTAAGTTTTTTGCTTTAAGTTTGCTTTAATCACTTATAAAATCACAATTACTTTACATATGGTGAACTTGGATTGGGCTTAAGTGAAATAGAAAAGGACCTCTAAGCTGGGTCATTGCCGTGTTTGTTAGCCGCGATATAAATAAACGGATTTTGACATATTGAAAAACGTTGCCGTTTCGTATACGATCCTTTATCTCCCCTCTATGCCATTATCCATTTATGTCGTCGACAGAGAAGAGACTAGGCTCACAGCGACAGTTAACAGAGTAAAGAAGTAGAAGAAGAGAAAATGGCAGCTGTGGCTGCACTTCAAAGCTCGTTTACCTCTCTTTCTATCTCCTCAAACTCCTTCTTGGGCCAACGTCTCTCTCCACTCTCACTCTGTCCTGTTCCTGTATGTTATCCAATTTCTCGCAAATTTTGTTGCTATCTTAACCCATCTCGTGTTCTTAATTTAAGTTTCAGTGTAAAATTCTATCATGTTTTGATCATTTCTTTTTGATTCTGAAATTGGTCTTGCTCAACATGGAGTAACTGTCCTTTATTTGGTCTAATTGGAGCTCAAAGCCTCCAACAATTGAGTTTTTTTTCTTTCATATTTAGTTCTTTCTCGGTTATATTGTAGTGGTATTGGGGAAAAATTGGACTAATTGTTCTTTGATTGCTTTGTAGTTAAGACCCAGATAAACGTATACGTAATTTTCTTTCTGTTTGATCATACTCGGCTTGATGCTAAATTTGGGTCTTGCATTCGGTGAATGGTTTGTTTTCTTAAATAACAAATCAGTTTGCCAAACATTGGAGCAATTTCCCTTTGAGTGGGGAATGATAAATAATCGATAGTTTGTGTTATTTGAACTCCTTTCTTTTTGTAACTGTTTGTACTACTAGTAATCTTTTTGTTATATGGAATTGTGTCTTGATGGTATTAAAATGGTTTTTGACGAAATAGTTTTTTGGTGTTACTATATTGGAGCTCCTTGTTGATAATATTTTTGCGTAGCTTGACGTCATTTGTTGTTAACTGAGAGGTTTTGCTGGAGAGGAAGATAACTGGTGTGTGGTAGTCAAATTCTGAACTCTTTGGTTGGTCTAAGTATGGGTCTTACTTACTCATTAGTCAATATGCTAATCTGTTGAAGAGGTACCCTTATTAGGTGTGTATTTTATGTGTGCTAGGAGCACTGGTGCCCAAGTCAGAGGAATGGCATTCTGGGGGTTAGAATATGATGATATTTGTTCCATTTATTAGATGAACTTGCCACTACTTCTTAAATAAGGATATGGTTTTATAACTTGATGCCCTCTTCCAGTTTGCTTTAATATGTTATTGCATTTTACATATGGAAGCTCTAGGGAAATAAAGGTTTGCTGTCTGGTGCCTGCATTTTCAATTTTGTGCCTGCTGTAGACCTTGTTACTTGTAACCCATTAAGAAAAGTCTGCCTTTATGATTTCAGAATAGCTTTGGCCTTGTTTTTTGCTGTAGATTTGATTGGTCTCGTTGTTCTCAGACTGTTGTTCTCCATGCTTTGAAATTGCATTGTTAGTGAGTTGACAAGTTAGCACTCTGGCAGTCGGAAGCCAAGGTTATCAATTCATTTGCATGACTATGTTTTTTTTTATCCTCATCAGCTTCCATCAATGTGTGTTTGTGCCTCCAACAGATGAGAGATAATGGTCTAGAGTTTGCTGCTTTTCCATAGACTTTATTATGCCCTAATGGTTTTACATGCTAAACAATTCTATAATAACTCTTATGAATTAATCAGATGTTATATATTAAATTTCTGAAGTTGAAACAGTCTGAAATGAGATATTGATCATTGAATAATTTTTTATCTACTTCAACGTTATCTGACAAGCTAATGGTGCATTCAACATATAAATTATTTGGTCACAATATGTCCTTGCTTGTCTTCTAATTTTGGAGTCATTGTCTGAAGTGAGATTTTGATAACCGAGTTGTGTCAGGTCATTAATCTTGTAATTAAGTTTTACTAGTGCATGCTTGTGAACTTGGATTGTATTACCACTTTATTCACTTGGTAATTATCTTTCTTTGTGTTATGTGCAGGTCAAGCCATCAGAGAAGCCATGTCTCATTGTTATGAAGGTTGGTATTATCTGTCCTTCATCTTATGTCACTGGTATTTTTTGTTTCTTATGGCAAGAGAAGCAATGAGAAACGCGGTGAAGCCTGACCAATGAGAGTTTAGAGAATAGACAATGCATTAGTGTGCTGGTACACCCTCTACATGTTCAACTCAATCCTTACCATTCTAGATTTGCAATAGAGAGATACCATCGAATTTCCTCTATTGGTAAAAGGAAGGAGATGACTAAAATTTTTTAAGATGACATGGGTGCAAATTATTCATGGCTCACTATAAATGATGAGCTTAGTAGCTCAACAAATGAGCTCCCATAAGCAATAAAGACCATAATTTATAGGCTTATCATGATTGTTTTATTTTCTTCTAGATTGACTTTGTTTGATGGCATCTAGTTGTTTTGCAATGTCAACCATGGGGACTTTTACAGCTTTTGTTAACTAGTCTATTATTTCTTTCCTTCACAGCTGAAGCAATGGGAGCGGAAAGAATGTAAGCCAAACAGCCTTCCCATTTTACATAAAATGCATGTTAAGATGGGAGATACTGTCAAAGTAATAGCTGGACGTGATAAGGGTAAAATTGGAGAGATTACTAAGCTCTTCAAACACAACAGTTCTGTGATAGTTAAAGAAATAAACCTCAAGACGAAGCACATGAAGAGCAGAGAAGAGGGTGAACCTGGTCAGATTCTCAAGGTTGTTTTTTCACTCTCTCCTTCATGAACCTATTAGTGTTCAAGTCTTATTAATGCTTTTAATTTTACATTGTTAAGGTTAGACCATATGCTGTATATATCTGTCTTGCATTTGTTGATTTATTAACTTCTTTCCATACTTTATTTTAAAAATGTGTTGCATTGTCATGGTTTATGAAATAATGGATATTTCTGCAGTGGATATCTTTTTCTTTCTTTCTTTCGTTTAATGTGGTTTTAAATTTTCCTATTGTATTTAGTAATTAATGAATGTGTTGAATATGGTATTCCAGATTGAAGCACCTATTCACAGCTCAAACGTGATGCTTTACTCGAAAGAACAGAATGTAGCAAGCCGGGTAGGTCATATGGTCCTTGAAAACGGAGATCGAGTTCGATACCTCATAAAAACTGGTGAAATAATTGACAGTAAGGGAGAACTGGAAGAAACTTAAGGAGGATAAAAGCAAAGAGAAAACCGAAGTAGCTACTGCGGCTTCTTAGCAACCCAAATCATGACATCACCATTAATGTATTATCCGAAGCTGTAGGTGTATTTATATCCCCATTTCGATCTTTACATACTGGTCCAATTATTTTGTTGAATAGATTTCACCTGAGTTAATGTAGTGTTTCTTTTGGGTCTGTGGCGATTCTATGGCAAACTGAAAAGCATTGATTTGTACTTCTTTTTCATTGTACTTGATGCAAATCATAGATAGGCACATCCACCATTTTGAAAAAATTGTTTGCTGATGAATTGATTACCTGTCCATAAATTCCTTTGTTGCCTCGTAAACATGGTTAATTATGACCTTCAAGACCTAGTACTCAAGCAGTGATGGATAACTTGTAAGAAGATAGCCACACCCACCATTTTTTGTGTGCCTGTGACTTCTCTTCTGTAGCTAGCTCTTATGGACCTCGGCCTGGAGTGATATATTGGGCCCAACTATATTACCATCTCTGTAAAATTAAGCCTGTCAACCACATAGCCGCACAATCCAAAGAGGAGTTGCATTTCTTAAAAAAAAAAAAACAATTATTTTTTTAAGCAATAACAGTCTGTGATTAAAATTAAAGCATTACTCTCACATAAAAAAAATTGCAACCGTTGAAATAAGCCTGTGATCATGTCAATGTTTAATTTTGGTACTGCAATGGTTAATGTTATCACTATGGAGATCGAGGTAATCCTCTCTTTCTAATAATCGTCATCCAACCATCTCCATATACTAATATTACGAAAGTGGTGACATTTAAACTTAATTTTTTTTAAATATGCATAATTTTCAGTTAAGTTATACCCAAATCAAGATGATTCAAATATATGAATATAAAACAGTTTTATTCAGTTAGCTAATAATTTTTTTCAGTCAAAATAACATAATCAGAAGGTACCCAATGCTAAATTGAAAAACTTCATTAGATAACACATAATTCAGTGGAGTCAAATCTTTCTTCATGTCAACATGGTGCTATTTTGTTTGATATCCAGTGATTCAGTGAATCGTATACTCTGTAATGCAGAGTAGTGTAGACTGAACTTGCATTGGTATTATTGTCTAGACCATGTTATTTATAGGTACAAAAGTACCTCTTCAAATGGTTTTGGGAAAAGATGTTTTTTTTTTTTTTTCAGTTGGAAAGATATGATTTTTTAGATTTAATGAGAGCCTTACAATCATGTATATTAGTTTTTTAACGGATCAAATCGTATCTGTTTAAAAATAACTATTTGATTTAAAACGATACCTTTTGATTTATGGTCTGGGCTCAGGCATGTGCACTCTATCACTTTTTTCAACAGAAATAGATAATTCTTTTTCTTATCAACGTGGACAACGACAATTTAGGTTTTTATACAACCATTTACTCTTATTTTAAGCTCATTTATTAATATTCTTTTTGAATAAAAAATACTCATTAAATATCCAATTTGAGTTTTTTTAGTGTACCTAATTAAATTTTTTTAATAACCATTAATTAACTTAAATTTAGACTTTAAAATAGTCTAAAACCAACTCTAAATGTTGATTTTTCTAACAATGTAAAATCAACATTTTTTAGAAAAACCTCACGTCCCAATTTATAGATATTTTGAGCAAAAATTTATACTCCAAAGATGGTTTGTTTGGCTTACATGTGAAATGTCAAATCTCAACTGTTCAATAATTGACATACTTGATGATCAAACAAAACTCTAAAAGGTACAAAACAATGAAACAATAAACCCTCATTTACAAAACGAAAACCCATTTCATGTTTGTTTTTAGTTTTACTTCACTGGGTCGACAACTGCAAGCACAAACATTATGGGACAATACTGTGACAGACAACTATCAATACACAAACACTACGGAGCAACATCATGATAGTCATAATCAGAAATGTCAATCCTAACATTTTGATAATTGACACATTTGATTATCAAACAAAACTCCAAAAGGTACAAAACAATGAAACAATAAACCCATTTCATGTTTGTTTCTAGTTTTACTTCACGAGACAGACAACCGAGGCACACAAATCCTACGAGACAGATATTGTGTGAGTCACAATCAGATTTTTATATTATTTGTTAAGTTCGGGAGTACTTCATATGAACACGAACTTGATATAAATAGATGAATACCAATCTGACTCAAAAGGTTAAACCCAAGAATCTTAATCTAAGTTATGTATATAAATTATTCTTATTTTTTATTTTTTTTAAAAACGAGATTACTCGTGGATATCTCAATAATTATATAATTGTATTTTGGATTTTGTTCGACCTAACTTTCCGTTACAACTAAGTTTAATTAGACGTCTTCTTTCACATCACAAAATTTATCTTGAAGAATTAAAATCCTTTTGTCTCCCTCTTTTGGATTTTGATCAAGACGATCATTTTTCAATACCTTATAATTAGAAAATCTACTTACACGTTCCAAATATCATTTTGGCAAAGCAGGAAAAAATGAAGAAGAAGAAAGTAGTCCATTTTCTTTGAATGAAATGTAAAAACTGAAATAACAACTTCAACTTTTCAGATTGATTGCATGAGATTTGAATTCAAATTCACTTAAGCCAAGAATGAGGCTGCAAAAAGAAAAGAAAATGAGCCCTTTATGATTTTATTTATACAACCTAAGACTTTTTAATTAGTATATGGTGATATTGAAATCTTATCATAGTTCACTGTTCCATTTTATTTAATTGATTCATATAGATCAGTGATAAGCATATTTTTTAGAGTTTTGAATATGGAGGATTTAGCTACAATGGTGGAGGGCAAGAGAGAGAGATCAGCTGCAACATATTGTGTTTCACAGGCAACAGGCTGTATTGGTTCTCGGTTGGTGAAAGCTCTTCTTGAAAGAGGCTACATGGTTCATGCCACAGTTTGGGAAAAATTCTTGGCTTCACCGAATGCAAATCAAGAGTTTTACATTGATAGAAATTTGATTGGTAGTTTTTTAAAACTTCACTAATAATGATAACTGAGTATGTACGGATGTTACTAGTGAAATTCTCACCCGATGCAAAACTTTTGATTTGTATCCGGATCAGTCAAAAATTCCCGATAGAAAATGTTCACTTTCTTCCCTTAATCATTTCTGATTGGGTGTTTTTTTGGTTCAATTATTTCTTATTGTTTGGTATTAAAAGGTAAAGAGAGAGAGAGAGTCACCAAAAGAAAAAAAAAAGTACTGTGAATTTTGTGATTTTGGAAATTAGGGAACATTTTTCAGTATAACATAGAAAAAGATAATTGAGCATTAGGTTAGGGATTCTTCATAATGTAATTTGACAATAGGATGATTCCTGGTTGAGTAAAGTACCTAAAAAGGGAAATGATTTGCATCAATTTTATCTGCGAATTGATGCATATCATGAATTAGCATGATTTAGATTATGTGATTGAATAAGGTAAGATACGTATGATTTAGATTTTAGAAAGGTTGGGAGAGATCGGATTCACAAGTCATTTCCATTAAATTTATATATACAAATCATCCCATGAACCATTATTTTATATCATTTTTTAAATCCCCGCTCGTTATAGTGATTTATTAAGGACAGAATCTATAAATCAATTATTATCTCAAATTAAATATATTTGTGTGTATTGAGATTATGAATTCAATTTTTCAAACCAATAATTTTTTTTTATGGATAAAAAATATTTAGATTGGACAGTGCAAGCAGCATTCAGATTTGCAAATGAGAATGGCGTTGATCTTGTTTCAGTGATAACAACTTTTGCAGGTCTATTCCTCACTTCTAGTGTTCCATCAAGCATTCAAGTTCTCTTGTCACCAATTACAGGTAATTAGGCGACTCTAAGTTCACCAGGAGATTTGGGATTCCGCTGGGTTTCACAAAAAACATTTATTTCAGATCAGCAGCTACTCAATCTTGAATGTTTACTACACTATGCCCACAAGGACTTCTGAAAAACATATGAGTAACTACTGAATTTGGCTGCTTTTATAGGTAACTATCTGCTGTCAATACCAGAATGGGCTCAATTACTTTAGTTCATATTGAAGATATATGCAATGCCCACATCTTTCTAATGGAGCAGCCTAAAGCACAAGGTCATTACATATGCTGTGCCTGCAGTTGTCTTATGTCTGAATTGGTTAATCATCTAAATCAAGAGTAACCTTGTTCTAATATTCAGAAGTAAGTTCCCCTCATGATATGAGCAATTATCAATTAAACTTTTATTAGGAAGTTCATTTCATGCATTTGATTTTTTCTTGTGTTTCAGGTTGGAGCGGCAGAGAGAAGGCTCAGTAGCTTCTGTGATTTCTTCAAAGAAGTTAAGAGATTTGGGTTTTGATTATAAGCATGGAATTGAAGACATTATATGTCAAACAATTGATGCTTGTATGGATCATGGATTTCTACCTCCATTTAAGAAGTAAAGCCTATAACATTTGACAGAATTTTTAACTAACTTAAGTAGACTAAGCTCTTATGAAATCTAGTAGCAGAAATAAATGAGAAGAAAGTTAAGGTGACCTAAATTGTTGTTGATGTTTGGTATATGCTGTTTTCTCAGCATCCTAGCTATAAAACTCCTACTCATCTTAATTGTTGTGGACATGATCACCAACAAAATGCAAGCATGATATTGACATTATCCTCAAATGGTGTTAGTATTAGTTATTATAAATATAGCTATACGAGTATTTTATTTGTAATTATCTCAAGTCTTGTATCAACAGAATAACTAAGGGTTAGGTTATTTGAGAGGGTGTATCAGTGTTTTGGGATAGTAAGAGTTGAGAGAGTTTTACAACTTTTCTACTATCTAAAAAGTTATATTGTGGTTAATTTATTAGTAGAGTTTGCTACCGTAGATATAGATTTATTGAGGCCAAACCATATAATTTGGTGTTTGTATTTATTTAATTTTTTTTGTGGTTGCATGATTTTATTTTTTGGGTGTTTAGATTAAATTCTAATACATGATTGTAGCGGCAAATTAATAGGAAGGTTAACCTGTAATTTATGAGAAATTCTTGCATAGACTTTGTCTACACATGGTTGCAGGCCCATTTTCCTAAGCTAGAGGTACTCTCTAGAAATGGAAAGAGAGACAAGAGAAATTTTCTTTTCTTTCTCTTTCTATTTGATTCTGAAGAGTATATCTGATCCCAAAAAATTTCATGAATCGAATCTAAATAAGAATCACTCCTATCACATACCTACATTTCAACTCGAACAGACGTGACAAACTAAATTTACCTAAAAAAATTCTTATAAATTCATGTCAGTTTGAATAAATCTTAGGGCAGTTGCTCATTTTCAAAACAACCATTAATTGAGATGCTAAACATATGAGAATTATGGGGTCTAAGACTCTAAGCAGCCATGAAGAAGCAGGTAATTGATTATATATATACACGAGAGTTTGGTTTCAAAGCCTAAGTCAAATATTAAATATATCAGTTGATTAACTGCAACCAACAACAAAGTAGAACATCTAGTAAGAATTATGAATAATTTATGGAGGAATAATGAAACATTCCAACAGTTTGAAAACTCCATTGAAAAATGTATTAAATCAGGCTATGTACGTAGCTTTTAATGCAAAAGCTACTTCCTCACCTAACTCAACAAACTTTCTTCTTTAGCGTTTGGGGTTTGCTAAGAATCTTATCACCCCGTTATTACTCTACATGGAACAATGAAATAATTGCACCCCCAGCCACTAGGAATTTATGCAACATCCATGATTTGAAGAGCTTACTTAATAATTAGGTTACTTAAAAGAGTTTATTATCTAGTTGAAAGTAGTAGCAGAGCAGGCCAAATTAGATTTGTACTTAATCCTGATTTAAAAATGAAGATTGGGTGTCATTTGCACTTGATATTCTCTCATTCATTTGTTTTGTTGTTCTTTCCGCTGGCTTGCTGTTGAGTTTGTCTTCTACTTCTTTTTTCTTCTCACCTCTTGTTCTCGTATTGCCATCAACCTCACTAAGCTATGATAGGTAAGAAAAAGAAAAGAGAAGAAAGAAGATTGACAGAAAAAAACAAAGGTAAAACACTTTTTCTTTTTGTTATTGTTGGAGAAAAATAAAAGGAAAAAAAACAGAAGGATTGGGATTTTTTTTATATATATATAAATCACATTCCCCTCAAATAAAAATTTTAAAATAAAAAATATCAAAATAATATGTTATTTTTTTTTAATTTTTTATCTTCTATATTAAATACATGATGAAAAGAGCACCATTTTCTTTTTCTTTTCATTTTTCTTTCCGCTCTCCCTTTCTTCCTCCGCTCACGTTTTTCTCAAATAAATCATAGCCCAAGTCTTTAATGACAAAATATCCTTTAATCAATCAGAAGATTGACATCATCTGACCAAATGGCAGCCAACAAGATGAAAAGTCTAAATCAAGGGGTCAAGCCAACTGCATTAAACATCCTTCGTTTGTGTTCATCTGCTCCCAAACTACTCCCTTTCAAAATATTTATTACTTATAATTGAATTTCACATTTCACTTTCCTGGATTCACAATTTCAGACAACTGTTATATACATTTATGAGCTCCATGTGCCAGAGAACCATTAAAGGCTATAGAGATGTTTCAGGATAGCAATAAAATGATAAAAGCCCATACCATGCAATGTTATAGATGCTGTAAAGACCTTTGAAAAGAGAGTGGTGGTAAAACTTAAATTATATTTGGATAAGGTTTTCGAATTTTTTTTTTTATATTTAGTAAATAGTTTTTAAAAATAATTTTTTAAATCAGTTTTCAAAAAATCAATTTTCAAAAACTGTTTTCTGAAAACTTCAAATTGATGTTTTCTGACATAATTTTCGAAAAATAGCTCTAAAATCAGTATTCACTTCTCTGTTTCATTCTTTTTCTATAATATATAAAATTTTTTGAAAATAAAATAATATTAATTATTTTTAAGTATTTAGTAAATATGAGAAATAAAATTAATATAGATTTTAAATTTAAACTAAAAATTAAAAATAATTACAAAATGTATCAAAACAATTTTAAAAATAAAATTATCCAAACAACATTTCATTGTCTTATGTTTTGAAAACAGTTTTTAAATTACAGTTATCAAAATATATTTTCTTTAAAAAAAATATCAAGATAATTTTTATTTTTAAAAATTAAAAACTATTAAAAAAAACATGCCTTTATCATTTTGAAATTCGTGAGAGAGATATGGAGCCAGAACCTTATCGGTAACTGGAGTAATACTTCATTTACAGCACAAAATCAAGTAAGGGGGAGAATAGAAAAGACAAAAACGAAATATGCCTGGACAGTGAACATTTGCCAATCCCTCATGATTTTTGTCTTCTGCTTTGTACCAAGCTTTGTTTTGAAGTATCCCCTCCAAAAAGGACCACATGCCTTCAAACCACTAATCGCCTCGGAGTCAGTATGGAGCCATGTTCCTGACTTATTAAGTTATTTCAAATTCAAGCATGATTTTGTTTTGAAATGAAATTAAATTATGCTTTTACTTGGTCTTTTTTTAGGATGGAAGACTTTATAAAATATAGCAGCAAGAAGTGTTTTTCGATGCATGTGTTCAAAACTTTGAATGTTTCAAACCTTAGATACCGACATCATAATTATAATCTGAAAATCCATCCACAACTGAGGTTTGATGTTTACTAATCAATGATGTTATTCTCTAAATAAAAATTCTACATTATAAAAGAACATGGGCACCCAGATATTATTACCATGTAAATTTCAGTCAATAAAACAATGATCGTTTTTGGAATTTTTTCCTGAAGTTCTGAATTAATCCACAGATCATTGCCAAATCTTGTCAATCACTAACTTGCTTCCAGAATTTCCATTTGATAACTGTCCTGCTTTATTTTTTAATAAATCTGTCTTCAAATCCTGAATTTGTCACTGTGCACATATGCAACAACCTGGAATCTAGTTTGTCATATCAAGTTGATAACTTAAGACATTTTCAAGGGAATATACAGATTCTTACAAATGTTGTAATCAACAAGACAGTCCTTAAAAATGAAGAGGAAGAGATACAATAGCATGTGAGATTCAAAAATCTGATATATTGGCAAGCAACAAAAGCTTGAAACAAGAATCAAAATTCTTCCAAAAGAAAGAAAAGGATTCACATAACTTGACAATTATAATCTAAGCATCTGAAATTCATTTCTCAATGTTTGCAGATTACCACAAAGCAAGGAAGAAGAGCTCTAGGATTTAGCAGATAAAGCTCCTCGATATTTGAATATAGACCAACTTTACCAGCCAATGAATCAAACCCAGTTTGGCCAGCCATTTCTTGTATATTCTCCAAAGGCCTATGAACCCTTCCAGCAATTACCCTGCAAACTATCAATGCTTTCCTTATAGATGGATCATCTTCAAAAATTTCAATAGATTCAAAAGCTCTTCCACTCGTAGATGTTGTGAAAACGCCTATTCCTTCCTTGAGCTCCTTCTTGGCAGAGAATCCGTTTTTAATTATCCGACAAACGCAACATTTTTCGGATACACAAAGGCTTGAGGAACCATTTAGGCCAAGCGAGCATGCCAAGGTCGTGCCATAGAACCTCAATAGCTCATTCCCATCTGCAATGCACCTAGGATGTTTCTTGGGAAGTTTGCTGGCTTTGATCTTTACCATTTCCCTATATTCTTCGAATCGAGCTAGAGTTTTTTGCATGTTATGGACTTTCAAGACTCTCTCAATCCGACCACAATGGTTCTCAGATTTCAACCAACTTGTTCGGCAAATAATTTCAACAATTTTTCTTGATGAGTCACCTTCCACAAGTTCAGTAACTGTCATTGAGGCCGTATTGTGAGATACAATGAGAATTAGCTACTTCAAGATATCAAGAGAGGCAACTTGGAATTAATAGACTCAAATTAATTGAAGTGTATTAACAAAAGGAAATGAGAAGAATATATCAAAACCCCACATTAAGCATTTCACATATGAATTAAACTATTGCTAGATTTGACCTCAGTTTAAATTTGGAGCATGCAGCCACAAATTCTGCAGGAAAATATAGATGGGCGTTTTTTTTTTCTTTTAAAGTTTTGCAATCTGGTTAAATAATTACTTAATAGTGTACTATCAAAGGGTTCAACTAAGAAGCATTTTGCATATAGCAGAGGAATCAAGAATCTCTTTAAAAATTTATAGAAAACAGAAGAAGAAGACTGAGTTCAATTTCCATAAAGTTAAAAAAGTATTTACTTTATAAAAAAGAGTCACCAGTTTCTCAGAGAAATCAAATCTTGTTCCTAAAAGTGAGAGCGTGAATGAGAAGGAATCTGTTATTTTTCTAGTATTTGTGTATGTTTTTACTTTCAAAAAGTGAGTTCACTGGATATATTGGGGTCAGAGGAATGTGGCTGATTTGGTACCATGAGGATAAGAAAGCAATGGAGGCAAAGCAAACTCAAAAAAAATAAATAAATAAAATATGCTTTAGTAAAACCTACAAGAAGCAAAAAGAAACACTGAAATTAAAAAAAAAAAAAAAAAAAAAAAAAAAAAGAACCTCAACAAGAACAAAAACCATAAATAAAATTACCCCAAAGAAGAAGAGAACTCAAGAATCTCAGCAAGGGTTTTTCCTTACCAGCATGTTTAGAGAGATGATGAGCTTCAGCAGCTTCCCATTTAGTAAATTGCTCTCCACATTTGTGGCAAGTCACTGTTGAACACCCATTAGAATCTGTCTCAAGAGAGACCCTGTTGCTTGAATGAACACTAGCACCACCAAAATTACCAGAACCCCCAAATCCAGACCCTTCTCTGTCTGATAAAGGGAAAGGGGACTTTCTTGGAGGAGCTGTTGATGAGGTTTTAGGATTGAAATAATGCATGGTAGGGTGCCCTCCAGGCCCTGGTGTCCCTGGCCTCAAAGTACCTACAAAAGTTGACGCACCACTAGAACCACAATTGGCAACCCCATCTTGAAACCCACCATAGCCACTGATCTTAAGCTCACACCTTGAGTTACTGAGAATTACCTCATGGGTTATTGGGTTGAGGAACTCACTGCTCCCTATGGATCTTGGACTGCAACTTGGTGGCTTATCAAGATGTCTTTTGCTTCCATGGATGACATCCTTGAGATTTGCTATGGACCTTGAACAACCTGACCTGCCTCCTGCTTTCCTTGTCAAGATTGTGCTCAATTGCTTCCTTGATTTTGGGTCATGAACATCTGAAGGTTCTGATTTGCAGTGTAGAGATCTCTTCAAAGAGAACCACACTGTTGGCATTTTTTTTCCTCTCTTCCTATGGATTTGTTGGGCTTGAAAGATTTTCACAGCTTTTCACTATAACTCTTTGACATTTTCAAAAGCAATGCCATTTCCTTTCCATTTTCTACCAGAAAAGCTGAAAAAGAAGAATCTAAAATACCAACAATTCCCTTTTTTTAACTTCCTGGTTCTGGTCCACAGTCTCTTTCACTTCAAATTCCTTTTCATTTTTTTTTTTTTTTTGAAATTATCTAATAACAACTACTCCAAAAAAAACATCTTTTGAGAAGAAACAAACACTATAAAAGACATCGTTAAATACCCAGGAAAAAAGAGGAAAAAAAAGAAATCTAAGCACTTTCAAGTACCATGCTGTTATATGCAAATCTACACTGAGAATGAGAGCCACTGAAGAAGCATTATGACATAATACATTTGGGAGCGTTTACTAAATGGGTGTCCATCAATCTAATCTAAGGAATGGGTGTTTAGTTTGAGCGTCGAATTCATTTATTTTTATTGGTAAATTTTTATAATTTAAAGTGATAAGTGTCGCGAGAGTAGACCAAATATGACAAAATAAAATAAAAAAGATGCCTCAAAAGTCAAACCAAAAAGGAGGCCATGATAAATAAAAGGATAGATGGTGTTTTTTTTTCCCTAGTAGGAAATGGAGAGAATTTTTGGTTCTTAGGGAACATGATAACTAACCTGAAAGAAATCATGTCTAGTGGCAGCTTGGCACTGGTAATTGTAAATGGTACTCCCTGGTTAACCACTGAGGAAGGAGCATACTGTGAAGGAACTGAGAAAGAGAGTCTATATTGCAATTGATGGATCTGTCTCTTTATAAAGTGTCATTTTTCAATTGAAATTTAAAAGAAATGAGTAATGACAAGTTTTACTTTCTATTCCCAGTTGTGAGTTTCCATTTTTTTTTAATTGTAACAGAAAAAAAATTTGTCCATCTCTTTTCTTTATGTGTATTTTATAAAATCTTAAAAAAATAAAAATAGACAAAAATATCCTAAAAAAATATCTATCCCACATCGAAAATTGACGTGATCAATTAAAGTTATATATAAACATCATTATACGTTTTTAAAAGTTGAGTACTCTTTTGAAGCTGAATGAATAACACGATCTAATTTTAATATTACAGTATGCATTATTCTTTGTATTATATATTCCTTTAATTTATTTAACAAATAAATCAAATTTAGATTTGTTTTGATTCGTTTCAATAATAACTCAATCTGATTTTAGTATTACTATATAATATGCATTATTTTTTTTGGATAACGCACCATTACGAGCGTCCCCACAATCCTTGTCCTAGGACCCTGTGGAGGAAATAAATTGCAAGTAATATGCATTATTCTTTGTATCATGTAAAGTTATTTTTATAATATAGAAATATATAGTACTCTTTAAGTATGCTACATGATTAATTTAAAATACAAATATTTGTTAAAAGAATAAAAATGTAAAGAAATGCAATTTTCTTCAACTTTTATTTATATAATTTTTAATTATCTTCAAATATAATAAATTTTAAAAATATTTGTTATGTAATCCGATAATCCAATTATAATCCGAAAATCGACGAATTCGAATATGGATTGAATTTTAAAATATTCAATAAATATTCTGATTCAAATATGATCCAATAAATTTTTAATAAATAAATTTTGATATACCTCGATTCGAGCAGAATTCTATCCATATGCAAGCCTACTTTAATGTATGATTTTCTCAATAAAAAATGTGTGGTCTTTAATCCTAAAAAGTAATTAAATGTATGACCATGTGAAAAGCAGTCCAAAAGATTGGCATGTTCTCTCCTCTTAACAAAAAATTGGGTAAAGAAAGAGATCAAGGATTCAATGCGAATTAATAGCCTTGGAATGTATATGAATTAATTGCCAAAGAATAAAAATTATTTGTTGCAATCTCACCAAGAAAAAATAGAGGTAAAAGAAAAATTAAAATTGATTAAAAAGAAGCAAGTATTATTTTCTATGGATTTAAGGCCATCATTCCATCATTTGAAACATAAAGACACTCGTACTGAGTTAAAAAATTACTTTCTATCTTCCAACCTTTTGTTTTTGAAATGAGAAAGATTTATTGACTAAAAAATATTAGTGCAAAAATAGTAAGGACATAGGACAAAGTTACATATGTATGCATTTATAACATGTTTCCTTCCATTAACAAAGCACCTTTAACAAAATGTTGAAGCAACCAGCCAGAGCAACGATACAGAAACATGACATACATACAATACTAGCAAATCAAAGGAGTTTCATTGCTCACATGGAGGGATTGAAGAAAAAAAAAGTATTTTTCGTTTTGTTGATGCCGCAAAAGTGTTGATGCTGATGTGGTCTCGGAGCTGACGTGGCCTCAAAGCTGACGTGGTCCTGCACAAATAACAAAGGTGAACTAAAAACCCTCGGAAGGAGAGGGGGGGAGACCTTCGAAGGCACTCTGACGTTCTAGTTAGGATGAGGCCGAGGATTAACTTTAAAACAAATTGATACTGATTGTGGGTAAGTCTTAAGTCTTGGTTTAGACTCGCTTACCTCGAGGTATTTATATCTCCCGAGGATAGGTCGCCCAAGTGGGGAAGGCGTGGGTCTGTCCCTGTGATCCCGGGATTCAGAGGTACGTCTTAATAGTGTGATCAGGGCGTTGACTGTGTCAGGGTAGTCGCGTGCTTCAGAGGGGGTTAGGTCCGTTAATCATGCTTTGACGTGGCGGTGGTGTTCCTTGCTTATTCCACGTGCGCCTCACAATACTGAGGACGTTTGACATGTGTCATTGTTCTACTGGTGACACCAAAGTCCACGCGTGGGTTTCTTATTGGACTAGAGTTTTGTGGGCTACATTACAGGCCCCCCACTTCCTCAAGTACTTATGCCTTGAGGGAGCGTCTATACTTGTGATTTTTTTTTTAAGAGACGGGATAGAGCCTCAGACAGGGAATTTTTGGCCAAGTGTACACAAAGCAGCTCATACGCTCGGACTTGGAGAATCTAGGCTGAGCGTATGACAAGCTGCTCATATGCTCGGTCTTGGAGAATTTAGGCCGAGTGTATGCAAAGCAGCTCATACGCTCGGACTTGGAGAATCTAGGCGGAGTGTATGACAAGCTTCTCATACACTCAGTCTTAGAGAATTTAAACCGAGTGTATGCAAAACAGCTCTTACTCTCGGACTTAGAGAATTTAGGCTAAGTGTATGACAAGTAGCTCATACGCTCGGACTTGAAAAATTTAGGCCGAGCGTATGACTAGCTGCTCATACGCTCGGTCTTGGAGACTTTAGACCGAGCATATGCAAAGCAACTATTACGCTCGGACTTGGAGAATTTAGGCCGAGCGTATGACAAGCAACTCATACGCTTGGACTTGGAGAATCTAGGCCGAGCGTATGACAAGCTGCTCATACGCTCGGTTTTGGAGAATTTAGGTCGAACGGATGCAAAACAGCTCTTACACTCGGATTTGGAGAATTTAGGCAGAGCGTATGACAAGCAGCTCATACACTCGGACTTGGAGAATCTAGGCCGAGAGTATGACAAGCTACTCATACGCTCGGTCATGGAGAATTTAGACTAAGCATATGCAAAGCAACTCTTACGCTCGAACTTGGAGAATTTAGGCCGCATGTATGACAAACAGCTCATACGATCGGACTTGGAGAATCTAGGCCGAGCGTATGATAAGCTGCTCATACGCTCGGTCTTGGAGAATTTAGGCTGAGCGTATGCAAAGCAGCTCATACGCTCGGACTTTGAGAATTTAGGCAGAGTATATGACAAGCAACTCATACGCTCGGTCTTGGAGAATTTAAGTCGAGCGTATGACAAACAGCTCATACGCTCGGACTTGGAGAAATTTGGCTGAACGTATGCAAAGCAGCTCATACACTCTAACTTGGAGAATCTAGGCCGAGCGTATGATAAGCAGCTCATACACTTTGACTTGGAGAATTTAGGCCGAGCGTATGACAAGCAGCTTATACCTTCGGTCTTGGAGAATTTAGGCCGAGCGTATGCAAAGCAGCTCATATGCTCGGACTTGGAGAATTTAGGCTGAGCGTATGACAAGCAGCTCATACGCTCGGACTTGAAGAATCTAGGCCGAGTGTATAACAAACAGCTCATATGCTCAGACTTGGAGAATCTAAGCTGAGCGTATGACAAGCAGCTCATATGCTCGGACTTGAAGAATTTAGGCTGAGCGTATGATAAGCAGCTCATACACTCAGACTTGGAGAAATTTGGCCGAGCGTATGCAAAATAGCTCATACGCTCGGTCTTGGAGAATTTAGGCCGAGTGTATGACAAGCAACTCATATGCTGGGACTTGGAGAAATTTGGCCGAGCGTATGCAAAGCAGCTCATATGCTTGGACTTAGAGAATTTAGGCCGAGCGTATGACAAGCAGCTCATATGCTCGAACTTAAAAAAATTTGGCCGAGCGTATGCAAAGCAGCTCATACGTTTGGACTTAGAGAATCTAGGTGATGGGCCCTTCCATGTGTTTCTATGCTTAGGGTCTATGGGTTCTTCCTCATCTTGGGCTCATGGGTTTCTTTTATCTTGGGTCCATGGGCATGGGCTTTTTACAGGAGCAATAAATTATGATGGCAGCTGTCTTTTAATGACGGTGCCTTGGGCACAATAAGGGTTGTACTTTAATGACACCTGGCATCTTAGGGAGAGGGAACAGTGCCTAGGTGATAGCAAAGGTCACGTCCTTTTAGTTGGAGGGTTGAGTTAATGTTTCATCGTTTTTGTTGCCGCAGCTCCTATATAAGGAGATCCTTCCTTATTTGTCCTCACTTGCAATTTTTTAAGAGATCTTTGAGAGCACGAAGTTAGGAAGAAACATCTTGAGAGCGCTTGATTTTCTTAGAAGTCACCTAAACAATTCTTTGGTAAGTATAATGTCTAACGAGAGTGAGCTTAGCAGAGATCTTTCGAGGGAGTTGGAGGAAGCAATGGACATTTCCTCCAGTGATGGGGTCTCCTCCTTAGAGGCTGTCTCTCGGGAGGGCGCCCTAGCTCTCGTGCCTTATATCCCCAAAAGAGATGATGGAGAGAGTGAGGAGAGATAATCTCCTAGGGAGGATGTCGATCGAGTGCTTTTGGGCATAAGAGAGGACGGCACGGAGGCCGAGAGAGAGGAGTAGATGTTTGAGGCTAATTTTATCTTGAGCGTGGTGGAGGAGGATAAACTCGTGGGGATGAAGATAAAGTATAGAATCCCCATGGAGTACCACTTGATGGCACCAGAGGGTGGGGAGATGGCATGTGATACCCTTCCAAGCCACCCACCTTATGAGCTGTGCATTTACGAACAGCACATAAAGGCAAGGCTTAAGCTTTCTCTCCACCCGTTCTTTTGCTCGGTGCTCAAATACTTTGGTATCGTGCTGAGTTAACTGGGGCCTAACTCAATCCAGCTAATCCTGGCATTCATTGCCTTGTGTCAGGAGGTGGGTGGGGTGATGAAAATCAATGTGTTCAAAGCCCACTTTCAGATAACCCAGCTTAGGTAAACCGGGTGGGTCATAGTTAGCTCGAAGGCTCGGAAGAACTTGTTGAAGAAGAAGCTCTCTTCCATAAAAAGGTGAAAGGGGTCATTCTTCTTCATAAAAAGTGCTGAGAGCTTCGGCATCCCCCTCGGTTGGAGCTTGAACCGTGTTGGCAAATGCAAGAAGCCGCACCTCTTGCATCGAGATCAAGAGACGCTGAAGACTGTATTGGTCGCGCCCTTGGATATCGAGGTGCTTGGAGATAACGAAGAACTCTACAGGCACGGCCTCTACCCTCCCAGCCTTTCAGCAAACCTCGAGCACGGTAGCTTTTAGCCTTTTAACTTGTTAAAATTAGATTTTTGTTTCCAAGTTACTAACACCTTTCTTTTGTACAGAGATGAAGATGGTTACCCAGGCAAGGGAGAGGGCCAAGTGCATGGACCTGGAGAAGAAGAGGGCTGCGGAGGCTAGTAGCTCTACCCAAGAGTAGAGGAAGAAGGCTTGGACTTCAACCCCGGTGCCTATTCTTGTGGAGAGCCCTCTGAGGCCTCCTGTTTCAGATATTGCGGTGGTTCTTGCTGCGCTGACCTCTACCTTGGGGCTGTCCTCTGCTAGGGAGGGGTCCGGGGTTGCTGCTCTTTTTGTGCCCAAGTGGGCACTAAAGGTCAACGACTCGGTGTTTGCTCACCCTCGAGTCACTCGTGAGCACCTTGTCATGGAGATTTCTCCCCGTGATATGTTAGAGCTCACGAGAAAGCCTTTTGAGAGTCTTTACTCGGTCATGAAGGTCGTGGCTTCCCAGATACTGTTTCTTTCCCTTGCTCTGACTTTTTAGTTTGTTATTATATTCCAACTATTTTTCACGATGCCTTTTTTTGTTTTTAGGCTGGGGTCTTTACCGGAGTTCTTGCTCGGCATAGCACTGATATAGCCAAGCTTCTAGTGAAGGCCAAACAAAAGCTGGAAGAGACCCGGGACCTGGTCTGAGCCTTGTTCTCCTCTCTCAACGCGGTCGAAAGGACCAAGAAGGACGATATTTTTGAAAGGGATCATCTGTGTAAAGCTGAGGATGCCCTCAAGAGGGAGATGGACCTCATCCGGGCTGAGATAGAGGAGGTTTGACACTAAGATACGTAAAAGGAGGAGGCTCTGCTGGAAGAAGGTGGCTCTCAGTTCCTCGAGGGCTTCAATAAAGCCAAGAGGAAGGCCTCATCATTTTCTCAGAGGTCAACTTCTCCGGCCTAGAGTTGGAGTCATCCACAGAGAGGAGGTCGACGTTACTGCTGCAGGAGGAGGCATGGAGGATACGACCCCAGCTGGTAGCCAGAAGGCTTCAGAGGGCGGGGCTCCAGAGGGCGAGGATTCTTAGGATAGCTTTTTGTATTTGAGGCCGATGGTGCTTATCTTTTGTACTTCGAACTTTAAGTTTAATAATATTTTTGAACTTTTTCTTCAAACTTGAGTTTTTATTATTCTTGTTTTTACATGTTGTACTACTGATAATATCTACGGAGATTCTCCGCGTTCCAAGTACATGGAACAGGTTTTTCATCCAATTCCTCGAGTTCGAAGGTACCACTCTGACAAACTCTTCGAATTCTGTATAGGCCTTCCCAATTCAGAATGAGTTTTCCCGTGTCTTGAGGACGAGACACTTCGCTTTTTTGAAGTACGAGGTCATGCAGCTTGAAGTTCCTTTCTCAAACTCGGGAGTTGTAGTATCGAGTGGTCCTTTGTTGATATGCAACTAAACATATTTGGGCTTTGTCCCAAGCTTCGTCAACCAGATTCCCGTTCATTCGCAAACCTTCTTCGTTGTTACCTGGTTCAAAGTATTGCAGTGCATTGATGGTATTCCGATCTCGAACGAGATGATGGCTTCCGAACCGTACGTTATGAAGAACAGGGTTTCTCCTGTTGGCATATGTACAATTGTTTGATAGGCCCAGAGAACATTGGGGAGTTGGTTAGCCCATTGCCTATCCTCCTCATCAAGCCTTTTCTTGATTCCTTGGAGAAGTATTCTGTTGGTGACTTCAGCCTGGCAATTGGCCTGCGGATATCCGACGGACGAGAATCGATGCTCGATATGGTGGTCTTCACAAAATATTTTAAACCGAGAGCTATCGAATTGTTTTCCTTTATCGATAACCAATACCCGAGGAATCCCGAATCAAAACACGATCAATTTCTAGACGAAGTTTTGGGTTTGGTGATCTGTGATGCTGGCTAGTGGCTCTGCCTCAACCCACTTGGTGAAGTAATCGATGGTCATGATGAGATTTTTTTTTGTTCAGTTGTTGCGGTAAATGGGCCAAGAATGTCCATCCCTCACATAGCAAAAGGGAAGGGACTGGTGATTGTGGTGAGGGGATTAGCAGGCTGGTACGACACTGAGGAATACTGCTGACAATTTCTACATTTTTTGACTAAATCAACTGTGCCTTCTTTCCATTTGGGCCAATAATACCCTTAGCGAAAAACCTTGAAGGCTAGGGCTTAAGCTCCTAGGTGATTTCCACATATTCCTTTGTGGACCTCTCGGAGAGCGTAATCAGCTTCGACAGGGTTGAGACACCTCAAGTAAGGCATAGTCAGAGTCTTCTTATATAACTGCTCATCTATGACCGTGTACCGAAAGGCTTGGGAGATTAACTTCTTGGCCTCGCTTTTCTGTCCGGGAACTTCTTCATCTCTAAGATAGTGGAGGATTGGGTCCATCCATGTTGCCCCCTCTTCTACTGGTAGGACCAGAGCTTCGTCTATGCTAGGAGTGGAAAGGATTTCCAGGTAGCCAACTTGGGTTGGTTCTAGGTGTCGGGATGAGGCCAAGCTGGCCAGATCATTTGCCTTGGATTTCAGCTCGCAAAATTTAAGTTATTTAGAATGTCTTGAACTTTGCAGCGAGCTTTTTTGCTTTTTAGAGGTACTGGGTGAGCTTCTTTCCCCATACCTTGAATTCCTCTGTTACCTGACTTACTACCAGTTGTGAGTCACTGAACACCTCTAGAACCTCAGCAGCCAATGCCTTGGCCAATCTTAGGCCAGCCAATAGAGCTTCGTACTCCGTCTCATTGTTGGAGGTTTTGAATTCAAACCTTAAAGCGTACTCGACCGTGAAGCCATTGGGGCTGCAGAGGATGAGTCCTGCTCTGCTTTCCAGTGTATTTGAAGATCCATCGAGTCCATCTTAAAGATGATCCATTGGACTCTGTTTCCATTGCTTCAGCTGGATCTGTGGATAGGTTCGTCTCGACAATGAAGTCAGCCAAAGGTTGGCCCTTTACTGCCTTCCGTAGATGGTACCGGATATCGAATTCCCCTAGCTCTACCACCCATTTTACCATTCTCCTGAAAATATTTGGGTTATGCAGGACCTATGTCAGAGGCTGATCAGTCAGGAGGATGATGGTGTGCGCCTGAAAATATGGTCGGAACTTTCGTGCAACTATCACGAGGGTGCAAGCTATCTTCTCAATAGAAGGATACCTCACTTCTGCTTTATGGAGGATCCTACTGACATAGTAGATGGGTCTCTGAATGCCTTCTTCTTCTCAGATTAGGATAGAGGCCACAGTGTCTTGCCCAGCTGATATGTACAGGAACAACTTTTCACTTGAGAGTGGTTTGGTTAAGAGCAGGGGTGAGCTTAGATACTTTTTTAACCCTTCAAATGCTTCCTGGAAATCTTCGATCCAAGAAAAATCTTTCGCCTTCCTGATGGCCTTGAAGAAAGGTAGGTATCTTTCTGCAGACTTGGACATAAAGCGACTCAGGGCGGTGATTCTCCTGGTGAGTCGTTGTACTTCTTTCACAAACTTAGGGGAGGCTATATCAAGAATGAAATTTATCTTTTCTGTGTTGATTTCTATTCCCCTTTGGGTGACCATGAAGCCTAGGAACTTTCCACTTGTTACCCCGAATGTACACTTTGCAGGATTTAATCTCATATTATGCTTGCACAGCACCCCAAACGCTTCTTCTAAGTTGGACCTGTGGTTCCGTGTCTCCATACTCTTGACCAGCACATCGTCCACATAGACCTCCATGTTCTGCCCTATCTGCCTTTTGAAGATTTTGTTCACCAGTCTTTGATAGGTCGTGCCAGCATTCTTGAGCCCGAAAGGCATAACCTTATAGCAATACAGCCCCCGATCGGTGACAAAGGTAGTCTTTTCTTGGTCTGGCCCATACATGAAAATCTGGTTGTAGCCAGAGTACGCATCCATAAAGGAGAGAAGTTCGTGCCCCGAAGTGGCGTCCATCAGCTGCTTGACTCGAGGGAAGAGAAAGTTATCCTTCGGACAGGTTTTTTTTAGATTGGTGAAGTCAATGCAGATTTGCCATTTACTGTTGGTTTTTCAGACCATCACTACGTTGGACACCCACTCGGGGTATTTCGCCTCTCGGACGAAACCAGCCTTAAGTAGTTTATCTACCTCAGCATTAATGGCAACCTGGCATTTCAGGGCGAAAGTTCTTTTCTTCTAGATGACTAGCTTGAACTTTTGGTCCACGTTCAAGCGGTGCTCAATGGTCCCGAGGTCGATCCCAGACATACAAGTCCCTTGTTTGGCGCGGACCAGGCAAACAAGTCCTAGTTCTTCTAGAGAAGGGAAAAAACCTATTCCCTCTGTTTTTTGGAGAGGTTTGATCCTATCTGAATGGTTCAGGTGGAGTCTTCCCCAAAGGGCATTAGAGTTAGCTCTTCCATTAACCGCCCTCTTGGAGTCTTCATTTCATCCCTAAGATCTTCCACCTTAAGGGGCGGGGCTTCAGTCTTCTTCCCTTCCTTGATAGTATTTAGATAGCAGGATCGAGAAACTCTCGATCACCTCTGACCATTCCCACCTCCTCACTAGTGGAAAATTTAACTTTCAGGTGATAAGTGGAGACAACGACCTTCAGCTTGTTGAGGGTAGGTTGACCGAGGATTATGTTGTAAGAGGAGGGCTGCTTAACTACCAAGAAAGTGGTTTGCACAGTGGATGTCTGTGGCGCTGTCCCTGCAGTAACAGGGAGGACTATGCTTCCCTCGGTGAAGACTGGAGATCCACCAAAACCATAGAGGGGGGCCGACACTGGCTCTAAACACTCATCTTTTAGCTCCATGTGCCGGATGGTGTCGTAGAATAATATATCCGTTGAGCTCCCGTTGTCAATCAGAACACGCTATACTTCATGATTGCCTACTAGGAGGAAAACCACTACTGCATCATCATGAAGAGTCTGCACCCCTTCTAGGTCGTCTTCCATAAATGAGATCACTAGCCTTGACTTTCTTCGCTTATGAGGCCCGTCGACAGAGGCCAAGGTTCTGGCATAAGCCTTACTGCTTTGCCTCGAGTTTTCTCCGGTGGCAGGGCCTCCACATATCTTCTTGATGATTCGGGTGGTAGTTGCCACCTCTTGGTTCTTTTGATCGGGTGCTTCTCGCTCAGTTCTGGAGTCTCGCCGAGGGTCTCACCGCACTTGTTGTTGGAGATGGAGACGTCCGGGGTCTCTTCTTGACTGGGTGGGTGCTTCTCTTCTCTAGGACCTTGTATATTCCTTCAAGTGCCCTCGGCTGATGAGGGCCTCAATCTGCTCCTTCAGGGCACGACACTCTTCAATATCATTGCCGTAATTTTTATAGAAATTGCACCATTGTCTTTGATCCCCGTCGAGGTAGGGCGTCCTAGGTGGCCACTGAAGGACTGATTTATCTTAAAGCTGCATAAGGACATTGGTCCTAGTAGCATTGAAAAAGGTGAAACCGTAGAGCCGGGGTGGGGCCTGTACCTATTTTCTTGGTGGAGTCTTTTGACCGTCCCTCTTGGTGGGTCGACGTCATTTCTCTTCTTCTCTGTTTCTCCTTCTCTTTCCCTCCTGAATACTTGGTCGTCTTCTGCCAACATATGCTTATTTGCTCGAGCCAAAATCTCGTTCATGTCCTTGGGTGGGTGCCGGGTGAGCTTGGAACTGAAGATTCTGGACCTTAACTCATTCTTAAACACCATTATCTGGACATTTGGGTCGAGCTCTGGGATTTCCCAGGCAACTGTATTGAACCTAGATATATAGGCTCGGAGTCTCACTCCGCGATGTTGGATAATGTTGAACAGGCTTTCTGAGGTCTTCTTTAGCCCTTTGCTGCTGAGGAAGTGGGAAGCAAAGGTATAACTGAGCTCTCTGAAATTGCTAATGCTTCTCAGCCTTAGATACGAGTACTAAGTACCTACGGCCTTCTCAAGAGTCAAGGGAAAGGCATGACACATAATAGGGTCAGAATGTCGGTGCAGCATTATAGTCGCCTTATAATGCTGTAAATGGTATAGGGGGTCCCTTAAACCGTCGTACATCCTAACTTGTGGCATTCTGAAGTTGAAGGGGAGTGGGATCTTGAGAACATCTTCTGTGAACGGGGGTCTTGGATGCTAAGCTCATCCAAGATACTGAGACTTCGGTGTTTTGAAGCCAAGTCTATTTTTTATTCCATCTCCTCAAATCACCTATCTAGGTTGAAGTTGTTCTTGGAGAATGAGCTTTCCTTGGACCGACTGTAGCACAGCGAGAGCTCGGTAATGCACTGATTGTAGGTCGGATCGTCTCTGTCAGATGATTTCGCTTGCTCAGGAGTTTAGTGGGGAGAAAATGAGGGTTGCTGGCCTCTGCCTCAGACTTGGACCGCCAAGTCAG
Organism: Bretschneidera sinensis; assembly: GCA_023935145.1. Classification (NCBI taxonomy): domain Eukaryota; kingdom Viridiplantae; phylum Streptophyta; class Magnoliopsida; order Brassicales; family Akaniaceae; genus Bretschneidera; species Bretschneidera sinensis. The sequence goes on from CM043704.1 coordinate 68,271,686, forward strand.
CTATCATCCGAGAGAGTTCTTAGAACTGGGCTTTGGTGACAGGGGCAGTACAAGGATGCGCTGTCGCCTCCTCGTAATTAGGAGAGTTGGTCCCGGAGAGATGAGGGCGTTGGTCTTTGACATGGGGTCGTCCGCTCGACCCGAGGGTTGCATGCTCAGGGATTGCTGGCTGTGGGTGCTACCTCAGATGGGAGCAGAGCATGCCGTTGGGGCTCCCTTGTTGGTCCTTCTCGTGTTGCTTCTCGGCGGCATCGCAACAGATGAGTTCTTTTGTACTTCTTTGCTTTTGCTATAGCGAGAGATTGTGATTTCCCACGGATGGCATCAATCTGTTGATGCCGCAAAAGTGTTGATGCTGACGTGACCTCGGAGCTGACGTGGCCTTAGTGTTGATGTGGCCTCAAAGCTGACGTAGTCCTACACAAATAACAAAGGTAAACTAAAAACCCTCGGAAGGAGGAGAGGGGGAGACCTCCGAGGGTGCTCCGACACTCTAGTTAGGATGAGGCCGATGATTAACTTTAAAACAAATTGATACTAATTGTGGGTAAGTCTTAAGTCTTGGTTTAGACTCGCTTACCTCGAGGTATTTATATCTCCCGAGGGGAGATCGCCCACGTAGGGAAGGCGTGGGTCTGTCCATGTGATCCCGAGATTCAGAGGTACATCTTAATAGCGTGATCAGGGCATTGAGTGTGTCTGGGTAGTCGCGTGCTTTAGAGAAGGTTAGGTCCGTTAATCATGCTTTGATGTGGCGGTGGCGTTCCTTGCTTGTTCCACGTGCGCCTCACAATACTGAGAACGTTTGACACGTGTCATTGTTCTACTGGTGACATCAAAGTCCACGCGTGGGTTTCTTATTGGACCAGAGTTTTGTGGGCTACATCACGTCTACATGTTGTCATCTCATTGGTTAATAGTTTAAGATATCAAACTTATGTTCATGTTGTTTTTTTTTTATCATTAATCAATCTAACATGAAGGAGTTTGATAAAAATAAAGAATGTATGGTTTTGTAAGGTATTGATAAAGATATGTGCGTTATGGTACAAAATTTTGTAATAATAACAAGGGATACTGACATAGTAAGTCCTTAAACTACTAAACTTTTATCTTTAGCACTTTGAACATCTAACTCCCAACTTGACACCAACAATCTTTAAACTATTATAAACTTGCAATCAATTTTATGATTGTCCATTCAATTTTGTAATTGGAGTTTAAAAAAAACATTAAAAGCATCACGTAAGAGTGAAAACTTCTTGTATAACTTTTGGCATAAGAAGAGATTGTCTTCACACGTGAGAGAGAATATCTTAAATGGTTTCTTCCTTTCCTGATAAAGACTAGATTTAGAGGTTAGGTTTCATTAAAAGTTTTGTTTTATTATAATCATGCATACGTGAGATTAATTAAAAGGTATTGCAATCATTTCACCAATAAAACAGGTCACATAACATCACTTGTATTAGCTCAAATCACTAAATTGAACATAATTTATTATCAAAAAATTAATTATAAGATTTGAGAATTTAAAAACCGATTTGTGTCAATTTGATAGTTCGAAACCGCAAGTGTTATTGTACAATAGTTTATTAAACTCCAAAGCAATTATCCGGAAAAAAAAAGCATGTACATAAAAAACTTTAAACGATGATGTCAAGAAACATACTCATGCATTGCAAAAATTACAAGGATGTAGCTAAGAAAAATGCATCAAAACCCTTTTTAATATATTTTTTCATAATCTCTATTTTAAACTTTGAAGTTATAATCAGGCAATTTGGCAATTCTTGGGGCAACTAGAAGTTCTTTCCTCTGTTTTTTTTCCCTGCATTTTTGTCAAGCATTTACCATTTCCTCTATAAGCTGCACCTATAAATCATCAGAAGTACCATTTTGATAATGGAAGTAAAAAATTAACCCAAACAAGTTGCTTTCTGGAAATGGGGAACCAAACCCTTGCACTTGGGAAAAGTTTCCAAAGAGTTTCTTCAAAGACAACATCAGTGTAGAAACTTGTGGGGTAAAGATTCATTAGTCCTTAATTTCTGGATTAAAGGGAAACAATAATGAAATTCCCAAACTCCAAAAACAAGTGGGATTCGGAAAAAGGAACAGCTCATTATTAGGTTTGAACACTAATCTCTATGCCACTTTTGGTTTTGGAAACCAATGATTTGGTGAAAAGGAGGCAATTAAACAGAAATAACATAAAAAACAGGGGCCACCGAATAGTATGAAGGCAAATACAGTGTTACTATTTAGTATTTACTCTGGCTAGTTTACAAGACTTCTAATCCTTACAAGAAAAAAAAAAATAAATTATAAATTGATTTAATTATAACTTTTTTTTAAGTTTAAGATTAACTGGCAGTTTATATTTTAAGTTTTTAAAAAAACAATTTAACTCATAACTTTTCAATTTGAATTAATTTAATTCATTCGTATGATTTCGGTCAAATTCTGATCAAATTTCGATCGAAAGATTACCTTAAAATTTAATATATTTACTAACTTGTCACGTCATATGCAAAATTTATTAAGTTTTTTGGTATTTTTAACTATCTGACGTGCCAAGTTAGCAAGTATATTAAACTTTTCGATAATCTTTTAGTCAGAATCAAATCAATAGGTTGAATTACTCTAAATTAACAAAATCGCGGGTTAAATTATCACTTTTAAAAACTCAAATGACAAATTGCTACTTAACCTTAAATTTTTTTTTAAAAAAAAGTACAATTAAACTATATAGATTATTATAATTTTACAAATTGTTATGAAAACGCTTAACGTTTAAGGAGATTGTCGTACTGACTGTATTTAAGTTCAAAGCTCAAATATGTAAATGTTATTTTCTTTAATTATATAGGTGATGTTTGAAAATCGATTAAATTATATTTAAATTAATAAATTTAAAATTATTCAAAATAAAAATTACTTAAATTTATAAATTAATTCCCAAATCTCAAGTAATTTAATAAAGAAAACCTATTATTTGCATACTTGGTTTCACAACCTCAATTTTTTTTTGTTTTGTCATCTTGCTGTTAGACAATAAAGAGGCATACTAAATGAAATTGAAATTGTAACCGTTAATTATTACAACTGAGAAAGTTTCACGATCTAAGGCACCGTTGGGTAACAAAAGCATTGATAGGAGGAATTGAGCAAAGAGAGGCGGCCTCTCGCAGAAAGGAAAGTTATATTTAAAGGGTCGGTATGTGTGTTAATGACCCATTAAATGCTACCACATGATCGTCCTTTCGGGTCTCTTTCACTTCCGGATTGATCTGAGCCGTTGACTGGTTGCTTTGTCCAATTTGTTTCAAGGGCAAAATCATCTTCCTATCGGGATCATATATAATTCAAATTTACCTTTAAAAAAATGTAATTTGATAATCCAATAAACTTATTTGAAGATTTTGTTTTTTTTAATGATATCAAATTATTCGACGGTCAAAAGTATATCGATAATACCATTATGATAAGTTCGACAAAATTTATATTCTAAGATCAAGTTCGTTATCTTCTGTCGATCAAATCATTTTTATGCGTCGTTTGTGTGATTAGAAGAGACTTAACTTTAAATATATTATTTTTCGACAAATATTATTGAAAATCACAAACCCACTAAGTTGAATTTTGGAAGAAATTAACCATTGAAAAGATACAAGTCATAATCAGCTATGCGTGGGAGGAGAGAAAAAAAATCTGTACTTTGCTGACGTTGTGAAAAAGGTATTTTGATTAAAAAAAATTGATGGTGCAATTATAATCATTGATTTGACTTTTAAATGAGTTGAACATTTTTCTCATCATAAACTGAACCAAATGTGTGATATTTAGTTTTGATTTATAGTTTACAAAACACTTTTTAGTAAAACAATTTTTCTTAAACAAATTCAACTTAGAAATTATTATTTTTAGGTTTTAATTTTTTTCATAAACAGTTTTTTTTAAATGTTTGCTTTTAATTTTTTAGAAATAAACATAAGCATAGATTTAATATAAATCATAGAAATAAAAATCACTTCATAAGTTCAAGCAAAAAGTTACATAAAACAAATAAAAAAAATCTAAATTGTTAATTTAAAGGTAAATTATACTGCACTACCTTCAAGTTTGTTGAAATGACACTAATATACCAAACCATACAAGCAAATTAAATATTTTAAATGAAAAATTTATTGATATATTTTTTTATAAAATTAAATAGTCTAACATCTCAAATAAATGAAAATTAAAGATCATCATAAAATAAAATAAAAATAAACTTTTTATTTTAAAACTTAAAATGATACTGCATGTTTTTATTTGTTTTAAAAAAATGAATTCAAATAACTTAAAATTTTGTATTATAAACAATTTTGAGATAAATAATTGATAAATAGAAATATTAAACTTATCATAATCACTTGGAGAAATTTTAACACTAAGAGTATTTTAGTTATCATGAAAAGTAATATCAAATTAAAAATTTTATTTTTCAAAGAAATTCATTTTTGTGTTGTTTGATGGTAGAAATTGATGTTTTGGGTTAATTGTGAGTTTTAAAAGAGTTTAATATGTTAATATAATTTTAACAAACTTAAAAGTAATGCAGTATAATTTGCCATTGATTTAATATAGTGACATAAAGGAGTGAGCTTGTGCTCAATAGAAACATGGATCCAAAATGAAAAATTCTTGATTGCACCTTTGTACCAGTGAAAACTTGACAAGTAATTTTGAGAATCAGACATTATTAATAAAGTTTTCAGAAATTACCAATCAATTTTTCAACTCATGTAAATCTCTTGATTTGCATTCGATGCAGCCAATAATTCTCCATCGAAAATAATTATATCGAAATCTGTGTAAAAAATCGGTGTCCTATTGTAAAAGACAATTTGGTTACTTTGTAAGTGATACATGAGGAATTCTTGGCTGCACCGGGTGATTTTCATCGATTGAAAATTTGATTAGTAATTTTTGAAAATCTTATTACTAATGTTTGATTTACATAATTTTTATTATTAATAAAATTTTAAAAAATTATAGATTTATATCTGGTGCAACCAAGAGTATTTAGTGCTACACATTTATTTTGGTCCAATGAACCATCTATAAGAATGCAGGATAGGATAATAATGACGAGGGATTGGATTTAGACCAGTAAGAAGCTAAATTTCTTATATGCAAAATTACAAACTAAGTTGAGAAAAATGTCAGATAATTGGAGTGGAAAAGGCTCTCATTCTTCTGCCAAAAATTGGGAAATCAAGCAAAAAATGGCCAACTAAAATCACCAATTGTTGAGTTAGTAGAGGCCCATTTGTTTTCTTTAGAGCTTTAGATTTGGATCTATAAGTGACCCAATACTCCTATCAAATCTGTCTTCATCTTACTATATACTAACCATTTGGGCAGATCCAAAAATGCCCAACCTGTCAGGGCTGGGCCATGCTTTAGACACAGAAAACTTTAGGAGTTAAAAATCCTAGGTGAGTTTTGATCACTCAATTTTTTTTTATCTTGTAATTTACGGAATTTATTCATTTGCGGTAAAACATGTAATATATTGTTTTTATATATAGATTTAGACTTATTAAATTTTTAGATTTAGTAGAGATTATTTTATAGAATTTTGATCTTATAGAACCGAAAAACTTTACTGATAATTACAAGAAACCGCAATAATAATTAAATAAAAAATAAACATTTAAATATTCAATTACTACTGCAGTTCTCATGATTATCAGTAAAAAATTTCAGTTTCGCGGTAACTTTCATGGAACCGAGTCAGTGAGAACAAGACTACCACTTTGTGATAAAAATTTATATGTATTGTATGTTTTATAACGCAATTTTTACAGTAAGATTAATCAATTAATCCCATAATCCACGAGGGCCAAAGTAACCACACCCAAGTACCCAATGCGTTCACTTGGAAGCTCCAAAACAAGACTAGTATCATAAAATTAGAAACAAAAGGCAAGCAAAATGTAGTGAAAGAAGATTCTAACGACAAAAGAAGTTGGTATTTCGTTCTCATAAAATAAACCCCTTTTTATATACAAAAGAAAACGAAAGATGGTGCAATATTACCTACACTGACCAATTTAGCTTTACCGAGTAGCGTCCTCTTCATCAAATCATGGTCTATGAAAGTTTCTATAAAAAGTAAATTTCTATCTCTATTCTCCACCATATATCTCATTATCTTCTCACATTAATCTCTAATTCTGTTTTAGTATTAAAATTATTCGTCCCCATTTCTCCAAAATTGTGAAAAAAAGGGGGCAAAAATGGGTATTTTTGTGGGTATTTTTGTATGCCTAGTGATAGTGGCTATGGATGTTGCTGCTGGAATTCTTGGCATTCAAGCAGAAATAGCCAAAAACAAGGTAAGTATAAAAAAGAGGATCTTCTGTCTGTATAAAGTTTATTTTGATTTTCTACTAATATTGATGAGTAAACCAAAGAAAATTTGCAAACTATAGATTAATCAAGATGTTTAAAATTTCTTGTATTTTCTCATCAATTATACTAGTTTAATTTGCAGGTGATCATATATACGAGGATGAAAAGTTTAGTGTGTAAAGAGCTAAGTGAGGATGCATTCAAGCTTGCTTTAGCGGCAGCTGCTCTATTGGCTTTAGCACATATTGCTGCAAATTTGCTTGGTGGCTGCATTTGCATTTGTTGCATGGAAGAGCTGGAAAGATCATCAGCTAACAGGCAGTTTTGGTTTGGTTGTCTCATTCTCTCATGGTAATTAATTTAAGCGATTTAAATATATTTTTTTGCCATGGTGATCGATCATGAAGAAATTAATTTATCATAATTTTTTTTATAGGCCCATTAAGCTGATAGGGCTACTCAATGAGAGATAACTTTCTCTCATCTTTTATCCTCTAATTTTTAGTGCGAGCAAAATTCAATTTCAAGTTTTTTGTGTTATCACAAATAATTTTACTATTTAAGTCGGCTAGCATCCATCTAGGAGATTTTTTTAAATAAATATTATTTAAAACACAATTTTTGAATTAGAACATGAATAAAGAATTATTAAAAAAAATGCTCAAACAATAATTATTTTTCAAATATTCATATAAATGATATAAGTGTGTGATTTAATCCCAAAATTATGTTAATTAATTAATTAATAAATATATGTTGTTGATGACTTGTCAGGATTATAGTTGCCATTGGATTTCCTACACTGATCACGGGGATGTTAGACACCTCGAAATCAAGAGGGTCATGCAAGATTTTACATCATCATTTTCTGTTAATTGGTGGGATATTGTGCTTTGCACATGGCCTTTTAATTGTTGCATTCTATGTTTCTTCAGTAATCACCTTTACAAATGGAAGGACCACTCAAGGGCAAGAGGGACGTCCTTAATACGACCATATATGTATTCCTTTGATCCTCCTGTTTTTCTCTGCAAAATTGAAAGATTTCAAACTTCTCTTTACATTTGGTGGCATAGAACATAGCTTTCGAATTTAAATTAGAGTTAAATTATGATTTTTTTCAATAATTTTATTATTTAAAAAACTATAATTTTATTTCAATTTTAATTTAAGTTTTAATTTTGTATATACCAAATGCAGTGATTATTAATAAGCAACCCATTCATGAATATTAATATATATTTATTAGGACGGGTGCACCTACTTTGAGCCATGACCTCAAGATTTTTTTCTTAATTTTATACATTAAATTTAAAATATTTGAATAAAATATTGTGTTTTCAAAATATGTTTTTAATTCCACTTATATGTGAGATTTTTATTTTATATTATTTTTTGATCTGTTATCCACCCGTTAAAATATGGATATGAGTATGAAAAATAAGACTAATTAGAAAACGAACATTTTTAACCCATACCTATTGACCTGCTATCCGTAAGACCTTGCATGTATCTTGCCTAAATCGTCATTTTCTCACATAAATTAGAGAATTTTTATGAATATCTGTTTTTGATCTATTATTCATCCATTAAAACACAAATATGAGTATAAAAAATAAAATTTATTAAAAAATAAACATTTTAATCCGTATCTATTAATTTACTATACGTAAAACCCGATTAGCATCCAACCCGACTCACTCCTCTCCCACCTCTAATTCCACCTTCATTTATTAGGACTCACTGTTTGACCAAAGAGGAAAGAAAGAAAAAGTTGGAGGACAATCCCTTGATTGTAAATTGTGGAACGAAAAAGTGAAAACTTGGATTCTTGGGATCATAAAGTTAGAATTTGCAAATCCTTTTGTGAGTATTATGATATCCACTTAACATTCAAAACATTTCTCACGTGATAAATGAAAACATATGGAGTTTAACTTCTCAATGTGAAAATTATGAAAAAAATTCGTAATATATTGCTTTTATTCATAAAATTAAACTTTTTAATTTCTGAGATGAGTTGAGAGATTATTTTATAATTAAAACTTAAATGTATTGTAGATTTTATTTCATAAATTTTATTACGGATAAATTTATTTTAATCCATACCTATTAATCTACTATAAGTAAAACCCGATTAGCATCCAACCCGACTCACTCCTCTCCCACCTCTAATTCCACCATCATTTATTAGGACTCACTGTTTGACCAAAGAGGAAAGAAAGAAAAAGTTGGAGGACAATCCCTTGATTGTAAATTGTGGAACGAAAAAGTGAAAACTTGGATTCTTGGGATCATAAAGTTAGAATTTGCAAATCCTTTTGTGAGTATTATGATATCCACTTAACATTCAAAACATTTCTCACGTGATAAATGAAAACATATGGAGTTTAACTTCTCAAGTGTGAAAATTATGAAAAAAATTCGTAATATATTGCTTTTATACATAAAATTAAACTTTTTAATTTCTGAGATTATTTTATAATTAAAACTTAAATGTATTGTAGGCTTTATTTCATAAATTTTATTACAGATAAATTTATTTTTTAACACAAGCGCATAAGAATGATTTGATTACAATGATTTTTTTAAGATTTGGTTAATAAATGCCCGGAGGATATTTTTAAAGATATTTATGCCCATGCAAATGTGTTGAAATTCTAAAATGTTAAGAATGCGTTTTGTAAAGTTTTTTACCACAGCAAAGAACAATTGAAAATAGATTTGATGGTTTTCGTAAAATTTAACCACAACATCTTTTTCCAAAAGAATTATTATGGCCAACTAAAATTCTCATTTTGAAAAGGTAGGGTGAGAGCTTTTAAAAATTGCTTAAGGTATATCTCCTTCAATTTTAATGATTAATATTGTAAACCCTAAAATACAATTTATCACATTTCACAAATTCTCACTTAAACTCAGTATGTAAGCGATTATATTAATTTTCATTTCTCTCGTGTCTGCTTTTCTCCATTATCTCTTAAATGACAAGCGATGAGGACTATGGCAACGGTGAGCTCCGTCATATGCGGGTTGTAACATAGGAGTTTAACTTCTCAAGTTTGAAAATTATGAAGTAAAATATGTAATATACTGTTTTTTTACATGAATTTGGATTTTTTAATTTTTGAGATGAGATAAAGAGATCACTTTATAATCAAAATTTAAGTGTATTGCATATTTTATTTCACAAATTTTTATTACAGATGAATTTAAGTGTTTATATATTTAAGTAGGGTTTATAAGATATTTTAAGGGGTTGACACCGAATGGAATTATAGCTTTATTAATATATATGTATATAGATAATTCATTAAAAATGTATTTTTCTGCAACATATTTATTTTGATAATTTTACATTTTCACATCTACATAAAATTACAATTATCAAACATTATTATTGATAACAACATTTTCAAAATGCTTTTACTTGACAGTTTACCAAACGTTCTACTAACTTTTTACAACAACAATTCCCATTGATCTTTGGGTGGCAATAACTTTACAACACTTTTGACATCAACACAGTTACAATACTCCCAAACACACCTTAAGTTTAAAAGTTTTTTTTAAATATATCATTTTTTGATGTGTGTATATGAATTAATATATCTAAAAATAATATACTTATAAATTCAAATCAAATTTTACATTAATTATATTATAATTATTTAATATTTTTTAATAAATGCCTTTAAAGCATCCTCTATCTGGATCATTTTGTTAATAAATTGTGATAAGAGGAGTAAGAAACTTAAATTGAAGATCTTTTTTACCAGATCATTTTGTTAATCAATTGTGATAAGAGGAATAATTAAGAAATCTAAATTGAAGATCGTTTTCTTTATAATAAAATCATGATTATCTATTTGTTATAAAATTAAAATAAATTCATACTCACGTCCCTCTAATTTGAAAATAAATACTTAAATCCATCGATCTTACCGAAATTGATCAAGCAAAAATAAAATCAGACAAACATGATCCAAACTTATTGCCATATCATAATTATTCTTAAATACCAAAAACACCCTTAGACCTTTATTAAGAACACTTGAAGGTTCATCCTACCATAGTCGTTATTTTTCTTTTCCTCCTTCAACACCATCAATGTAACGACGATATATATTTTGGACATATACAAACACTTCCAGGATATGCAGCATCCACATGCAACCAGATCACAAGCATTATTCAATTGTCTAAATCTTGTATGGCCATTGAATGTGATACTACCTAAAATTAACCCATCCAATAGGAAGATGACACATGGATCATCTTGAAGCCAGGCTGCAAGAAGCCACGCAAGAGACCCATCTGCAAGAAGCCACGCAGGAGACCCAGGCTCGAACAGCTGGGCCTCCAGGTCATGACCGCCTTTTAGGGCATCATTGCCCCATAGCTGGACCTCCACGTCACCACCGCCCTCGAGGCCATCATTGCCCAACCAAGTTGGGACGACAGGTCACCAACCGCCCTTAAACGTGGATGGCTCCTGATCAAGCCAACAAGGCACCGCCCTTGAGGCCATCATTGCCCAACCAAGTTAGGACGACAAGTCACCAACCGCCCTTAAACGTGGATGGCTCCTGATTAAGCCAACAAGGCAAAGTCTTCGTGGACGGTCCCCAGCCACCCAACTGGGCCTCCTAGACCTTATCAGATCATCGCCGTCTTAGGCAAAGTACCACCTCCAACACCCTATAAAAAGGATCAGGTACGCATTCCAAACGATCCATCTTCACACACACAACACTTAAGGGAACACTCGTCCCCTGCTTACATCTTATCACGCTCTAACTTAAGCTTCAGAGAATCCCCGGAGGCACCCCTCTGGCGACCTCATAGTCTTTATCTTGTTCCCTATGCAGGTACATCGAAGGCTCACATTTTTGGCATCAACAGATTGACGCCATCCGTGGGAAAGCCACATCTTTCACTGACAGTAACAACGAAGAAAGTCACAGAACTCATCTGTTGTCATGCCACCCAAAACCCTTGTCAAGGACCGTGGAGAAGGCACACCGCGATCTGGGGCCAGCTCGTCGGCTGACTCTGAAGCCCAGCCCAACCTGGCCACTCTCCAAGCGCAATACACGACCCTGGCACAACTAATGACAGACTTAGCCGCCGAAGTCTGAGGAAAAGCGCAACATACTGCAACACCACCCGTGCCCATGCAACTAGATCCTAGTCACGATGGTTCAGCCGGCCAGATCAGGGAGCAGTCTCTTATCTAAACACAGTGAAGGCCTAGACAAGCGGCTCGAGGACATAGAGGAACGAATCAATAAGGCATTCCGAGGCCATAGTTATAATATTCTAGAGGAACTCAATATACAGGACCCATCTTTCGCTCAGGAGGTCCTTTAATCCCCCCTCCCGCCAAACTTTCGCATGCCTCAGATAACACCATATGATGGGTCCACTGACTCTTTAGATCACCTCCAACAATATAGAACTACTATGACGCTCCATAGGCACTCCGACCCTGTGATGTGTCGAACATTTCCTTTAACACTTGAAAAGGCAGTCGGAACGTGGTATTCTCGCTTGCAACCAGGAAGCATCCGAACTTTTAAGGAACTGAGTTATGCCTTTGCTTCATATTTCATCAGCAGCAAAGGGCCAAAAAAGACCTCGGAATCACTGTTTAATATCGTCCAACTGAAAGGAGAAAAACTCGGAGCCTATATCTTACGATTCAACTCCGTCGCTTGGGACATCCCGGACCTTAATCCTAGCGTCCAGCTGTTGGCTTTCAAAAACGGGCTAAGATCCAGAATCTTTAGTTCGAAACTTACCAGGTGCCAGCCCCTTGATATAGGTGAAGCCTTGGCCCGAGCCGAGAAATACATGCTGGCAGAAGATGACCAAGTATTCCGTAGGGAGCGAGAAGGGGACGCAGAGAAGGGAAAAAGAGGTCCAATTAGCCCAAGTTGTGAGCCTGTGCAACGGCAATATCGTGATGATAGATCAAAGGCCTCGAGACCAGTCGAAAATAGGCCTCATACTCTCCGACCCTCAACCCAGATCGAAGTGCTTGGTGTCGATTCCACAAAAATTACAGCCACGATACTGAGAACTGCAAAGCGCTCAGAAACCAGATTGAGACCCTTATTCATAGAGGATATCTAAAGGAATTTACTGGTCCGCATATGGAGAAGATCGTAGAGCGATCCCGGAGAAGTCCTGAACGTCCATTTGAACGAACTAAGCCCATCCGACCTTTTCGGACGAATCCAGAACCAAGTCACAAGGAACCAAACCAAAAGAAGCCAGATATCCCCGCGGCTAGGATCATTAAGACCATTTATGGTGGACCCGCAGCGGGAAGTACGCCCAACAATCGTGGAAAATCATATGCCAGGTCAATAGCTTCTGTCACTGGCCCCTACAAACGACACAAGGGGGATGGAAACATTTCTTTTTCAGATGAAGACCTACAAAGAATTCAAACCCCACATGATAATTTCCCTCCACGTGGCCAACCACAAAATAAGACGAGTCCTGGTCGATAATGGGAGCTCAGCCGACATTCTTTTTTATGATGCTTTTCAACAGATGCAATTGGGAGATTCTCAAGCAGAGTTGGTCTCCACTCCACTCTATGGCTTCTCGGGATGACCAGTCTTTACAGAGGGCAACATAACCCTCCCCATAACTGCCGGAACACTCCCTCAGGTAACAACCATGCAGACTACCTTTTTGATAGTTCGGCAGCCCTCATCTTACAATATGATACTTGGGCGACTTACGCTGAACAAGCTCCGAGCAGTTGTCTCTACCCACCACCTCAAAATTAAATTCCTTACCAAGGAAGGAATAGACGAAATCAAAGGAGATCAATATATCTCAAGATCCTGTTATCTCAATTCGGTAAGAAAAGACAAGAAGGCGGAAGCCCTCCCACTTGAACTAGACGATTTTAGAGATGAAGAGAGCAACTCAAGAGGCCAACCAATAGAAGAGTTAACCGCTGTCCCCCTTGGTAAAGATAGCACTCGAACTATTCAAATCGGCTCAAACCTACCCGAAACACTCAAAGAGTCCTTGCTCGCCCTCCTTCGGGCAAACCAAAATCTGTTTGCTTGGATTGCTGCTGATATGCCTGACATCAGCGTCGATGTCATCGTACATCGACTGAGTGTAAATCCGAAGCACAAGCCAGTCATCCAAAAGAAAAAGTTCTTTGCCCCTGAACGACAAGCGGCCGTTCGAGCAGAAGTTGACAAATTACTTTCGGCCAAATTCATTTGGGAGGCAAGTTATCCAGACTGGGTATCTAATGTAGTCATGGTAACAAAGAAAAATGGCAAGTGGCAGATCTGTATTGATTTCTCTGATCTAAATAAGGCTTGTCCGAAAGATAGCTTTCCACTACCCAAGATCGACCAACTTTTCGACACAATGTTAGGACATGAACTACTAACATTCATGGATACCTACTCAGGATACAACCAGATCCTCATGCATCTACAAGATCAGGAGAAAACAACGTTTATTACGGAACAAGGACTCTACTGCTACAAGGTGATTCCATTCGGTTTGAAAAATGCCGGAGCCACTTACCAGGGATTAGTCAACAAAATTTTCTAGGGACTAATAGGCTGGAATATGGAGGTATATGTCGACGATATGCTGGTCAAAAGTTTCAAAGCCAATAAACATGAGGATGATCTACAAGAAGGCTTTGATGTCTTCCGCCATTATCGAATGAAGCTAAACCCCACCAAATGTGCTTTTGGGGTTACTGAGGGCAAATTTCTTGGGTTCATGGTAACCCACAGAGGCATAGAAGCAAATCCTGAAAAGATAGATGTTGTTTTTAGCATGAACTCACCCCAGACCATAAGGGAAGTCCAACGACTCACCGGAAGGATAGCTGCCTTAAGCCAATTCATGTCAAAATCTGCCGAGAAGTGTCTCCCTTCTTTAAAGTCATTCGGAAGGCTAAGGATTTTGTTTACCCGAAGATTGCCAAGAAGTATTCACAGAGCTGAAGAAATATTTGGGCACACCTCCCGTACTCACCAAGCCTATAGCTGGCGAAGAACTCTTCTTATACCTCTCGGCTGGACGGAAAGTGGTGGCTTCAGTCTTGATATGGGAGAAGGAAAGAGTGCAGAAACCTATGTATTATGTAAGTAAAGTGCTCCACAAGGGCAAAACAAGGTATTTTCCTTTCAAAAAAATGGCGTATGCTCTCTTGATCTCGGCCCAAAAACTCCTACCGTACTTTCAAGCCCACACAATCACTTTCTTCACCAATCAGCCCCTTTGACAAGTACTTCATAAACCTGACGTTTCTGGAAGAATTGTGAAATGGTCCATAGAATTGGGTGAGTTCGACATTCGCTATCGACCTCGGGCAGCTATTAAGGGTCAAGCCTTAGCTGATTTTGTTATGGAAACCACTCTGCGAGGAGAAGAACCATCTCAGGTAACTGACGGAATGAATCTGTTCCCACAATGGACCCTTCATGTCGACAGATCCTCTACCAACACTGGAAGTGGTGCCGGGTTCATCAACAGCGGTCCAAACAATTTCACTATTGAATACGCCTTGAGGTTTGACTTTAAGGTATCCAATAATGAGGCCGAGTATGAGGCTTTTCTCGCAGGAATGAAACTCGCCGAGGTTCTTTCAATAAAGAGTTTGAATGCATATAGCGACTCTCAGCTGGTGGTAAGCCAGATTAATGGCGAGTTTGAAGCAAGAGGGGAAAAGATCGTTCGTTATCTAGCGAATGACAAAGCACAGGCCGCAAAGTTCGTCATATTTCACATTAGCCAAATTCTGCGGGTTGAAAATTCAAAGGCGGACTTCTTAGCCCAGCTCGCATCATCTTGCTCACTCGAACCAAGGCGGGTAATTTATCTCAAAACGTTGGTCGCGCCCAGTATCGATGAAACTCTAGTACTCCCCGTAGATAGCAAAGAGACATGGATGAGTCCTATTCTCGGGTACCTACGTGATGGTCATCTACCAGACAACAAAAACGAGGCCTGAAAGATTTTATCTCGGGTCACGCAGTATGCTATTTTGGATGGTCAGTTGTATAAACGAAGCCTCACAATGCCCTACCTAAAATGTCTTGATCCAACTGAAGCCAATTACGCCCTCCGAGAGGTCCACGAAGGAATATACGGAAATAATCTCGGAGAGAGGGCCTTAGCGTCCAAGATCCTTCGCCAAGGGTACTATTGGCCAAAAATGAGGGAAGAAGCCATGAAACTGGTTAAACAATGTAAAAGTTGTCAACAGTATGCCACTATACCTCACAGACCAGCAACTCTCCTCACCCCAATCACTAGTCCGCTTCCGTTCGTTATGTGGGGCATGGACCTTCTCGGATCTTTCCCCACAGCAGCCGGTCAGCGGAAGTATCTTATAGTGGCAATTGACTACTTTACAAAGTGGGTGGAAGCCGAGCCCTTGGCTAGTATCACGATCATCAAGCCCAAAGTTTTATTTGGAAATCAATAGTGTGTCGGTTCGGAGTGCCTCGGGTACTAGTAACAGACAACAGCAAGCAGTTCAACAGCACTCGGTTCAAAACATTCTGCGACTAATTGCACATCGATCATCGATTTTCCTCAGTCGGGTATCCGCAAGCTAACGGGCAAGCAGAGGTGACTAACAGAACACTTCTCTAGGGTATCAAACGGCGACTAGACGAAATAGACAAGCAATGAACAAACCATTTGCCCAGTATCTTATGGGCATATCGTACCACGACCCGAGCACCCACAGGAGAAACTCCTTTCTTCATGACCTATGGTGCGGAAGCTGTAATCCTTTTGGAAATAGGAGTGCCATCTTTCTGAATACACAACTTCATGGAAGAGAGGAACGCAGAAGCCCTCTGTACTAATGCCGATCTTCTAGATGAAGCAAGAGACGCAGCCCAGATCCGATTAGCCGCCTATCAATAGCGCACCACTAGATATTACAACTTGAAAGTAAAAGGAAGGCACTTTGTACTTTATGACCTCGTCCTGCGTAAACACGAAATGTCTCGGCCTCGAGAAACAGGAAAGCTACTCCCCAACTGGGAAGGGCCGTATCAAATCAAAAAAATATGTCGTCCTGGCACGTTCGAGCTCGAGGAGTTGAATGGGAGACCCGTCCCCCGAACATAGAATGCTGAACATTTCCACCGGTTTTACCAATAAAGAATCGAAGCTCGCACCCAACTCCGAAACACAAATTACTGTAAGAAAAGCTAAGTGTAAAACCATAGAGTCGATATATGAAAACATGAAGGTTTATATATATATAGTTTCATTACAAAATGCGAGTTTCATTACAAAAGGCACCCATACACAACGAGTATGGTCCTAACGGCTTCGCAATACAAAAGAAAAACCAAAAATGCTGGCAAGGCCAGATACTCTCAATCCGAGCATGGGCGCCCCTCCTCAGGGGCTGGCGACTCCATACCAGAAGGCTTTCCTGGGCCCTCGGCATGTTCCTCCTCTGACGCAGGTTGCTCCTCATCATCCTCGTTGAGCCCCAGCAGGTCGACACCCGAGAAATCTAGCTCTGGATATAAGATCTTAGCTTTCCCTTTCGTATCCATAAAGCCGGTTAGGTACAGCTGACCTCCCTCGGAGACCACGACCAGTTGATAAGTCTTCGAACCTTGAAACGAAGCCAAAGCCTGCTCCACGGCCACTCGGGTGCGATTCTCCGCCTCATCCACATCCGCCCAAATACTAGCCTCAGCTTTCTCTGCTACGGCGCGAGCACGAGCCTCAGCCTCGGAACGAGCCTGGTTGGCGGAATCCAACAGGGACTGGAGCTGGTACGCCGCTTCGGCCTTCTCCTCCAACTGATGCTGGGTCCGTTCGAGAAGCTCGGCCGTCTCCAGGCAGCAACGAGCGATCGCGCCAACAATAGCTCCCATATGAAATTAAGCGAATAGTGTGAGAAAAGTTTAAAGAGTTAGAATGTAACTAATAAAGAAAAACTCACCTGGGACGCCACTGTCTCAGCAGCTGCGCAGAGAGATTCTATAGTCTTCTTACCCATCTCGGCGACATCTCGGGGAAAGGTTCCTTTCGTCAGATGTTCTCGCGCCACCTGAGAGTGCGCAAAAACGGAATCGTCTGTCCTTAAGGCCCAGTCAGGAGTAAAGATGGGGGCTTCGGCAGCAGCTCCTCGACTCGCGTCAGGAATCTTGGAGGGTCTGATCACGACGGGACCTGAAGGGAGAGTGCTTGCGGCAGGGGTAATCTCCGGCTGGGAAGGAGGTATCGGAGGAGTCTCCAGGTCTATCGAGGCAGTAGACTAGGCCTGAGACCTCTTCCTGGTCCCCGACCCTAAGGCCTGTTATTTCTCGGCCCGGGCTGCCTTCCGTTGCTCTAAGGCCAACTTTTTGGCGTGCTCCCTTGCAAGTGCCACGACTTCCATCTCTACCCAAGTGAACAAGAAAAAATATTAAGTATAAAGCACGAGAAAGATAGCATGCGAAAAAGAAACAGGAAATCAAACTAAATGTTTTACCACTCGCAAGTGAGGGCCCAGGACATGAGGGGCAGAGGTCACGCCTAGCTAATTCCTTATTGTCATAAAGAACTCGGACATCAATTGGTGAGGCTACCATGGCATCCACGGTTTCTTGTTCATAAGGATGGAGGCCCACCTTCTTGCACTTCCCAATCCGATCCATACTCCAGGATCGACGAAGGCCAAAGTCTTCGGCTGACCGAATGAAGAAGAAATTCTTCTTCCACCTTTTGATTGATGAAGGTGTCTTCAATAACAATCTTCTTCTCGACCAAGTACTAAACACGACTCATCCGGTCTGGCCGTGCCTGCTAATAAGGAAGTGGGCCTTGAAAACGTCCAAAGTCATCGGCCTGCCCACTTCCCCGCAGACATAGATAAAGGCCATGATCAACCGTACTGAGTTCGGTACGACCTGACACAGTGCAATACCAAAATACCTAAGAATGGTACGAAGGAAGGGATGGAGAGGGAACCATAGCCTGGCCTGCATATGATGCTCGTATACGCAAAGCTCGTACGGGGCTCGGTCGGGAAAGACGTTGCAAGCCCTCTCCTTCACCCTAGCTATCCGAAGGGCATATTCGTCCAGAATACGATATGCCCTCCGAAGCACTATTAAATCCTCCTCCTTGATCTGGCTAGGAATCTCATTGGCGGCATAATTCCATTCCTCTCTTTCTTCCCCAGCCGTGGTCTCTCTAATATTAGTCAAGGCCCTATCAGCCAACGTCTTAACCTCTTCGTCCCCGGAGGATGAACTCCCTTCAGACTCCTCTCTCAAGGGGACGTACGGCACCAAGGCCCAGGGGCCTGGGGTAGGCACGGTCCCCACAGGGAGTGCTCCCCTCGACGAAGACGAGGATGTCTTTCCGTCCTCGAAACTATCACCACTCGTATCCTCTACACTACTACTCTTATTAGTACTACTAGGCCTATCCCGATAAGTATCGAACGAGGACATGATTAAAGAAGAAGGACAGATGAACTCACCAAAGGTCCAAAGGATGTGAACTCGAACGATCCACCTAAACAACAAAGTTTGTAGTAAGTACTTCCTCTCTACGGCTCAAAGGCACCACAGCCGCCAGGATCTTTAGCACCAAGCAAAAGTTAGGTTTCGCAAGTATCAGGAACGAAGGCAAAAACTCTCATATTTAGAAAGGACGAGGCCAAAGGCTCTCAAGAAAAAACTCTCAAAGAACTAATCTGATTTTGATTTAGAGTGAAGAAGAATAAGAGTAAAACCTCTTTATATAAAGAAAGGGAAACACGACAAACAAGAGCTACTTAAATGCATTTCAGAAATCGATGGGACTCTGACGAGTCCCAAGGCAGCCCACACGCTTCCCTAAGAGACGTGTCACTTCATGATGGCCGCCGTCATCCCAAAAACAGCTTTTTATTTCTCAACACAACCCTTACACTCCCCCATTAGGGATGTCATTTCACGGCAGCCGCCGTTTCCCAAAACGGCTTCTCATTTTTCAAAACACTCTTTATTTTTTAATACCGCGGTTTACGCAGAAAATGCCATGTGTTGGAACCACCGCCTCTTCTCTTCATGGCCGAGCAGATGGATTGCTCCATTGCTCCTCGGCCTAGAAGCATTCACGGCCGAGCAGATGGATTACTCTACTGTTCTTCGGCCACGAAGCATTTATGACTGAGCAGATGGATTGCTCCACTGCTCCTCGGCCACACAGCCTTCATGGCCGAGTAGCTGGATTGCTCCACTGCTCCTCGGCCACAAAGCCTTTATGGCCGAGCAGATTGATTGCTCCACTGCTCTTCGGCCACAAAGCATTCATGGCCGAGCAGATGGTTTGCTCCACTGCTCCTCGGCCAAGAAGCATTCATGGCCGAGCAGATGGATTGTTCCACTGCTCTTCGGCCACACAGCTTTCATGGCCGAGCAGATAGATTGCTCCATTGCTCCTCGGCCACGAAGCCTTCATGGCCGAGCAGATGGATTACTCCACTGCTCTTCGGCCACAAAGCATTCATTGCCGAGCAGTTGGTTTGCTCCACTGCTCCTTGGTCAAGAAGTATTTATGGCCGAGCAGATGGATTGCTCCACTGCTCTTCGGCCAAGAAGCATTCATGGCCGAGCAGATGGATTTCTCCCTTGCTCCTCGGCCCAGAAGCATTCACGACCGAGCAGATGGATTGCTCCACTGTTCTTCGGCCACGAAGCATTTATGACCGAGCAGATGGATTGCTCCACTGCTCCTCAGCCACAAAGCCTTCATGACCGAGCGGAGGGATTGCTCCACTGCTCTTCAGCCCAGAAGCATTCATGGCCGAATAGATGGATTGTTCCACTGCTCTTCGACCACGAAGCATTTATGACAGAGCAGATGGATTGCTCCACTGCTCCTCGACCACACAGCCTTTATGACCGAGCAGATGGATTGCTCCACTACTCGTCGGCCACAAAGCCTTCATGACCGAGCAGATGGATTACTCCACTGCTCTTCGGCCAAAAAGCATTCATGGCCAAGCAGATGGTTTGCTCCACTGCTTCTCAGCCAAGAAACATGGCCGAGCAGATAGAGTGCTCCACTGCTCTTCGGCCACGAAGTATTCATAGCCGAGCAGATGGATTGCTCTTCTGCTTCTCGGCCAAGAAGCATTCATGGCCGAGCAGATGGTTTGCTCCACTGCTCCTTAGCCAAGAAGCATTTATAGCCGAGCAGATGGATTACTCCACTGCTCTTCAGCCACAAAGCCTTTATGGCCGAGCAGATGGATTGCTCCACTGTTCTTCGGCCCAAAAGCATTCACAGCCGAGCAAATGGATTGCTCCACTACTCTTCGGCCACGAAGCATTCATGGCCGAGCAGATGGATTGCTCCACTGCTCCTCGGCCACACAGCTTTCATGGCCGAGTAGATGGATTGCTCCACTGCTCCTCGGCCACAAAGTTTTCATGTCCAGCAGATGGATTGCTCCACTGCTCCTCGGCCAAGAAACACTCATGGCCGAGCAGATTTATCGCTCCACTGCTCCTCGCCCTAACGGCATTCCTGGCCAAGCACCACTGCTCCTCGGCCCAGAAACACACACGGCAGAGTAGTGGGGGGTCACACAGACCTTCTCAGTCCTCAGCCAATCACTTTTATACAAACCAAAGCTGTCATACCATACTTCCTTACGCACAAAAATGTATCCAAGGAAGTGGGGGGCCTGTGATACTACCTAAAATTAATCCCTCCAATAGGAAGATGACACGTGGATCATCTTAAAGCCAGGCTACAAGAAGCCACGCGGGAGACCCAGCTGCAAAAAGCCACGCGGGAGACCCAGGCTCGAACAACTGGGCCTCCAGGTCATGACCGCCTTTCAGGGCATCATTGCCCCATAGCTGGACCTCCACGTCACCACCGCCCTCGAGGCCATCATTGCCCAACCAAGTTGGGATTACAGGTCACCAACTGCTCTTAAACGTGGATGGCTCCTGACCAAGCCAACAAGGCAAAGTCTTCGTGGATGGCCCCCAGCCACCCAACTGGGTCTCCTAGACCTTATTAGATCATCGCTGCCTCAGGCAAAGTGCCGCCTCCAAAACCCTATAAAAAGGATCAGGTACGCATTCAAAACGATCCATCTTCACACACACAACACTTAAGGGAACACTCGTCCCCTGCATACATCTTATCACGCTCTAACTTAGAGGCACCCCTCCGGTGACCCCATAGTCTTTATCTTATTCCCTGTGTAGGTACATCCAAGGCTCACATTTTTGGCATGAACAGAATATGTACTGATACGTATGATATACGAAAACATTTTCTTAGGCAAACTCTTGTTGAGCCACTTTTTAAAGTTTTTTTCTTTTCTACGTGAATTTAATATCATCTTTAGGAGATTTTGAAGGGGAAAAAAACTATTTATTTTAGATTTAAACACTTCAAACGATGCTTCAGTTCTTAAAATAAACCTTCCCCTTCTAACCTTTACATTGCGATTTCAAGATGTTGGAACTCTAATATCCACAATTTCTTTCGAATAAACAGTTAGATTTGAGTAAAACAATGGCCTAAACTGAAAGGTGATATTAGCGTGGAAATAAAGTGTTCGAGTGAAGAGAAAGAAGGAGTTTAGAAAATGAAGAGAGAACATTATGAGTGTCTTAAAACCAATTAATCGAAGAACTATTTAAGTAAAACAGTTCGGTTAATCAATTAAATCGATATTAAATTGGTTGACCGAATAATATATATCGGTTAATTAGTCAGTTGACGGTTAGAAATTTTTTATTCGACCATTTAGCCGATTAAGAAATTAATTACTATGCTAAATATAAATATAATATATATATAACACTAAAAAATCTTAAGTATAAATTAAATATATAATATATAATAAATTTAAAAACTTAATTATATAAATAATTTTGGTTAACCGATTAACTGATCATACAAACCAAAATCAATTTGGTTTATTAATATCAAAATACTTAGGTTAATTCGGTAGAGACAATTAAAAAATATTTAACTGAAAAAATCAGTTAAGATTTTTAATTGACGAAATCGACCGTTTTTGTTGTTTGCACACCCCTAGAAAACATGATAATCATCCGATAATATTAGGTATGTTTAAGAGAGTAGATGAGGAGTCGTGCATTAAATGCGAGTAAATAAGGTGGTGTTTGTTTTTTTTAAGTGATAAGATTGAATACTGAATAAGCATCTGAATAGTGCTAAACCAATAAGAGGTCGTATCTGAATGCTGAATAGTTAAATATTTAGACTGTTTGATAACTGAACTAATTGAAACATCTGAATACGTGTATTTTCTGTTTTTAACCTCATTAACTGTTAAGAACATGATTGTTTGTTGTAAATAAGAGTCAATTGCTGATCTGAACAAAGTTTGCATGTTTCATTATAAAAATATTCTTAATTATTATTATTTTTATGAATCCTATATCAATTAAATGATGGAAAATGAAAAAGGTAGACCATAGAATATTTTTGTTCTCATCATTTCTTCAAAAGCATTAGCATCAGTAAAAACAAGCCAGAGAGGGAATTACAATTAACAAAAAAAAGTCTCTAGACCAAAAAAGAAATTTTTTTAAAAAAAACCCAAAAGAGTCATTTCATAGAATAGATCAAAGTAAAATGCACTCATATATCACATTTTCAGTATTTAACAGTTAAAAATTTTAAACAAAATCTAGAAAGAAAAAAACCCTTAGAAATGGGTCTTCTTTTCTCATTGGCTCTTCTCTTCATGGATCTTTGTCCCTCATTTTCCCATATTTTTAACTTTCCTCTATTTTTCTTTCCTTTTTTCACTATTCATTTATAGTGATATATCACTTCTATTTTTTTGTTCTCTGATTTTGGTGTGATTACGCAGCAGCAACAACGCCTGTACCGAAAGGGTAGCCTTGAGCTTTATTTGGTGAAGTAGATTTTTTCTTATCCTTTTTTCTTAAAGCTTTCATGGAAGAAGAGAGGTTCCAACTCTTCTCTTTAGTCTTATATATCTCTATTTGCTCTTAGCTGCACTCTTCACAGCAAAATTGAGTGTTCCCTCTACAATAATTTCACCATAACAATAATACCCATCGACACCAAATCCATATAATGGCAGAGTTTGTTTTCTTTTATGGAGAAGATTTGTTCGTGTTTCTTAAAACGAGAGAGATAGGGGATTAAAAATTAAAAATTAAAAATTGGAGTGATGCTAGTAGCCATAATTAATGTAATTCCATATTAAAATATCGAGCTAACTAGAAATAAGCAGTTGTAAAATTAATTTGTTATCTAGGTACAAAGGACTAGGGGTGATATTACCTTGAAAGTGGTAAAAGTAGGTAGCCATTTTTCCTTCTAAATAGACACTTACGATCCTTTACCCACCCTCCACCTAGACCCTTACTCAACCATGTTCCTGGCCCCCCATAAGCTTGACTAGGTAAACAAGGGATTATGTCCAAGTTGGGACTCCAATAAAGAGGAGTTGGAATAGTAATTAGCCTTTAAAACTCGAGAAACCAATGAATCGTCTTTACACAACAATCTCTATACTTGTTTTTTAGCATGGCCAAACTGAAAAAATTAGAGATCATAGAAACCCAATCCCCCTTCTTTCTTAGGTAAACAAAGATAATGCCAGCTAACCCAAGGAATTTTCCTCTGTTTTCTTTTACAGCCCCACCAGAAATTACGGATAATAGATGAAAGCTCATCACATAGAGATTGAGGGAGCCTGAAATAAGTCATCACATAAGTTAGGATAGTTTGCGCCACAGCTTTGATTAGCACTTCCTTCCCTGGATTTGTTAGAAATTTCTCATTTCACACATACACCTTTTTCCACATTCTTTCCTTAAAAGACTAAAAAATTTGTTTTTTTGGAGCGACCAATCATAACTAAGAGGCCCATGTACTTATCTTGAAGCTGAGAGACTTGGATACCTAAATTATTTTGTATTACTAAACGGTCAACACAAGAAATAAATAGATGATCAATACGCACTCCTTGGATATCAGTACTACTCTCAGTGGCTCTCAATAGAGCTGAGAGGCCCTCAACATACATAAAAAACAAATAAGGAGATAAAAAGGTCCTTCTGCCAAAGACCCCTTGAAGGCACAATGGATCTATTTTTTTTTCCTCTATTAATGAGGATTGCATATGTCACAGATGACACACATTGCATTATTAATTGAATCCACCTATCCACAAACTCCATTTTTTCTATTACAACTTGGAGAAAACCCTACTCAACCCTATCATATGCCTTACTCATGTCAAGCTTTAATGTCATGGACCCCACTCTGCCATTTTTCTTATATTTTAAATAGTATATGAATTCAAAGGCCACTAGGACATTATCCGTTATAAGCCTACTCAGCACAAATGCACGTTGACTCTCTAAAATGATGTGGGGATGAATTTTTTTCAGATGATTCACCAAAACCTTAGAAATCACCTTATAAATATCATTGCATAGACTAATAGATTTGTACTTAGTTATTTTTTAGGTGATTTTGTTTTAGAAATTAACACAATGTAAGTACTTTTAAATGACGGATGCATAAAACCAATATTAAAAAACTCAAGAACCATATTAAGAACATCATCCTCCATAACTTGCCAATGTTTTTGATAAAACAATGCAAACATATTGTTTGAATCTAGGGCCCTAGTAGGGTTCATCTAAAAAAGCGTTTCACGCACCTCAAGTTCACTGAATGGTGCCAATAAATCATCGTTCATATCTAGAGTGACACAATGAGGTAAATGTGCAATAACTATATCAAACGACAAAGGTAATTGAGATGAAAAAATTTTAGTGAAATAATTCACCACAATTCTCTCAATATTGTCCAACTCCGATCGCTAGTAGCCCTAATCATCTTGCTACCTAAGAATCAGATTCCTTTTCCTTTTAATTGTGGTTGTCACATATAAATAGGTGGTATTTTTTTTGCTGATCAAACATTCATTGGTTTCACCCTTCAACTGCCTAATAACCCTTATTCATTTCTGGAGATTCTCCTTAGCTATTTTATCTAATTTATCAAGTTCCACAACTTGGTGGCAATATGACCTAAAGAGTGCTTATTCCACTTGATCAAAATTGTCCTAGTGGACAGTAAATTAGACACTAACTCAGAAGCCCTAAATTGGGATCCAAGACTACTTAATCACTTCCTCACACATTTCATGTCGGGTCCACATTGCTTCAAACCTGAAGAATTTCCTATCCATAATATGGGGAGAAGACTATTCAGCTGTACTCAAACTAATGGCCCAATGGCCCGAATTAACCATATGTTCATGGATTAAAGTGGTAAACCCAAAATGATTAAATGCGTGCAAGTTGAAAAAAGCTAAATCGATTATCTCTTCAACAAAAGATGCGTTCTCTCGTTTTATTACATCTAGTGAAAAGGGTAGCTCTTAAATCCAACATCCTCCAAACCACATTCAGTCAAGACATTCCTAAAAGCCATAATTTGCCTATCACTCCTTACAATACCACATTTCTTTTCATGGGACCACATAATTTCATTAAAATCCCAAAATACAACTCAAGGTAAATCACTTCAACTATAAAGCCAACTTAAAAGATTCCATGAAGCCATTTTCAACCTTATTCAGCGTCACCATAGAACCCTGCACCTCGCCAAGTGATAGGCACTTAAATATTCATATTTAAGCCCCTTAATTTACATTTGTTAAGCTCTTTATGTGCATAATCTATTATGTTTTACTTTAATTTGTGTTTTTTGTGTTTGTGATAGGCTTATGAAGAAAAGAAAGCATCTTGAAGCCTTAAAGGGAGAAAGCTGAAGAATCTAGAAGAAGCTGGTGCGATCGAGCGCACAAGTACTCGTAAGCATAATAAGAAGGCTCGAGCGCAAGGTTGTGCTCGAGCGCACAAGCAAGTGATCGAGCGCATGCGTACGGGCGTGAATAGTAAAAAACAGCAGCACCTATTTTGGAAAGAACTCTCCATATCTTGTTTTGGAAACTAGGGTTTCGGGACACTCTTAGAACTCTATATATAGGCTTGTAAAACACAGAAAACACATCCTTCTTTTTATCTTTTGCTTTGGCTTGAAGTTATAAGTTTTGGAGAAGAATTGACGACTCGTCTCCACAGTATTCTTTGGGTTTTATTTTTAAGTTTTAGTTTATGTTATGATGATGTTTATCATAGACATCATGTGCAACTAACTCTTTATAGGGCTCGATTGAAGCCCTAATTAGGCTTTTCCATATATATATATATATATATATATATATATATATTCATTGATTACCTTTGCCAATAGCCATATTATGATGCTTTATTGATTAACACCTGTTTATATTTCAATTCCTCATATGTGTGTGTCTGATCAACGTATGCATGTGGTATGGATTAGTTAGTTGAATCAATTTGGATGACCGAGTCCTGGGTTCAACAAAAGTAACAAAAGATATCTTATCTGGATTCTTGGGTTAATCAACATGGGAAACCAGGAGTATACACCATACCCTAGGTCTCGAGTGGTTGTTGATTTCCATATATCTTATGCTCTCTTAAGGAACAACTCAACATGCACCATGTTGAATCCCTTAAGAGAGAAAAGAATTAGAGTAGATATCATGCCTAACTCGTTGTTTAGGGAGATCAATAGCTTAAGGAGTAGATACCATGCCTTTAGGTTAACAACCATTAGGTATTCATAGTATGGCTAGAGCATTGGGACATTACTTATTGGGAAAGTATGATTAGTGGTAGATATCAAAGCCTTATGTTCTTATCATTATCAATCTAGACTTAATAATTATTTCTCTCTTTTTACATTGCTAAACTGATTCTAAATTGAAATTTACCAATCCCTGTGGAGATGATCTCGCACTTGCACACTATGCTACTATTGACCTTGTGTACTTGTAAGTAAAACAAGTTCGATTATTTGCTTAAATATTTAGGTAGATAAACGCACAACAAGTTTTTGGCGCTGCTGCCGGGGATTGTGCTTAAATTTCTTTTTAGAATTATTATTTTTTCGTTTAATCATTGTTATTTCTTTTTCATTCTATTCCATTTTTATCTCAAAAGAATTTTAAAGTTTCTGCTTTTATCTTATTTTTGTTTCAACCCGAATCTAATTCCTTTTTATTTTCTATTTCAGGCACACCAGGAGAACTTTCTGTGCCACTTGCGATCGAGCGCACCCTCCTATGTGATCGAGCGCAATTTAGGCAAAGAGTTACCCGAGTAGCAGTGTTTAACTGCTGCACTTAAGCAATTATCACCGATTCATGCACGAGCGTCGATCCAAGCATCTAACATTCTTTCCCTTTGATACCGAGCTTGACCGAACTATCCGAAAAAGGCTTAGAGACAACTCCGAAGAGGTAGAAGAATTTAAAGAAAAAGCACAAATGGAAAAACAGTTAGAAAACCAGCAACCACCTGAGCGAAGGCCGATGAAGCAATCCTTCATCCCACATAACCTTGATCAGCCATCGTGTATTACTTATAAACCTGAGGTGGAAGCCAACTATTATATACCTCCACAAATATTGAGTGCATTGACTCACTTTAGGGGTACACCTAATGAGGATCCACACTTGCACCTTTGGATGTTCTTTGATCTCTGCAAGTTCCAGCACATCCGAGGCTTAGACCAAGAAGGAATAAGGTTGATTATGTTTCCTTTTTCCTTAAAAGATAATGCTAAACTATGGTACAATTCATTACCTGCAGTTTCGATCCACACTTGGGAGGAGTTGGCCAGCAAGTTCTTAAGGAAGTTTTTCCCAGCCCAAAAGATGAGGCAAATGAGGAAGGAGATTCAGTCCTTCTGATAAGAGCCATAAAATGCATCTCAACAATGTTTAATTGTTAGCATTTTATGATTGATCTTGGTCTTTATTGCACTTTTATGTGTTAATAACTCTAAAGTAATATTATTGGACCACTGACTTATTTTAGTGCATTTTCAGGTATTTAGAGTCCAAAAGAGAAGAAGAAGCGATCGTTGTTTAAAAGCGCCAAGATCTCATGCATAATGGAGTGTCGGAGTGGTTGCGAAGAAGCAAACATGAAGGAAATCAAAAAACTCAGTGAGCACCACGGTGCCCCTTGGCCAGCACCACGATGCCTAGAAGCCTCCACATTATGAACAATCAGTGAACACCGCGGTGCTCCTAGCACCACGGTGCCCAGAAACTCATCCAATCAAGCTGAAGCTAGCACCTTAGCGCCCATAAAACAGTACCACAGCGCGCACACGGGGTTGTATCTCCGAGTTAGAACTTAATTAGGGTTTTAAACATTAGATTAAACCCAAGAACACCCTTGGACCCTTGTACTATAAATAAGTCACTTAGGGTTTAAGAGAGGGAGAGATCTTGTGGTTGGAATCAAGGCCTGGAAACTCAAAAAAGCAGCCTCATTCTCCTCCATCAAAGTGTTCAGCCATGAGTTCCATGGCGAACTAATCTCCAAGCAAGGCGAAGGGATGATTCCCTAGGTGTAGTTGTTCCTATTTTCCTTTACTTGGTTCAGTTGTAATAAGAATTTATTGTCAAGATATTGTTATGATTTACTTTGCTATCTAATTACAATATTTTCTCTAATCCGGTGATTGTATCTTTTTCCTTGATATAAATTTAGTCATGCTTTTCTTATGTATAGATTGTTTGGATATGATTGAGTTCGGTAGGTTTACTCTTTAGGTTTGTCCATTATTGCAATAGTGTCATAAAAGATATATTGTCGTTTTTTGATAAACCTATAGGGTAGATCATGTGTGCATGAATCAAAAGTAAAGTATTTCATAACAATTACATTAAGATTTATACATGCTCTTATTGAATATTTGTCGGTTGCTTGTTTGGGATGTGAAACCTGCAACCAAGATAAAAATAACTGAATCAAGTTAGGATTAGGGCAACGCACCTAGGGAGGATTCCCGGAACCTTGTTGTTCCTCTATTATATTTTACAATCTATTTTACACAATTACTCCATTATCAACAGTTCATACTTTCTCACTTAAATCTTTATCGTTTGTGTTATGGTTCACACCATCTTTTGTAGTTAACTTGTTTCCCTGTAGAATCGACACCCCAAAGCTGTGCTACAACTACCGTATTATGTTTTGGGCGTAATCAAATTTTGGCGCTGTTGCCGGGGAAACACGCTTACATACAAGGAAGTTTGTCAACTCTAAGATAAGACGGTACTATCGTTCTTTTCTTTAAGTTTTGATTTTCTGATTTTTTATTTTGTTTTGTTATGTTTTATTTGTTACCTTTTAAACTCAGTTGGTGTATGCTTAGACCGAGAGATTCACGAGGGAGATTCATTAAGGGACTCGAATTGGAGATAACCTTCCCTTCCACGTCCGTTAGTGAAACCTCGCCTAGATCAAACCCTAGTGTATACCCAACAAAAAATATAGAAAATTTTGCTAACATGGCTGAAAACCCTAATGAGAATGTTGCTAGGACACTTAGAGATTACCTACATCCTAGTCCGACAGCCACACCATCATGCATTATGTTTCCAGCTAACACTCATCATCAAGATTTTAAAACAGGGATGATACAATTATTCCCTACTTTTCATGGCTTGAAAAACGAGAACCCATATGTGCACATTAGAGAGTTTGAGAAAGTAGTTGCGACTTTTCATAATCAAGATGAAACTGATGATATCGTGAGACTCAAGTTTTTTTCTTTCTCTTTGAAAGATAAAGCTAAGAGTTGGTTATACTCGCTGAGACCATGATCAATTGGGTCATGGAATGAGATGACCCAAGTATTTTTTAACAAATACTTCCCTCAACATAAGACTAATGTTGGAAAAGACAAATCTCCACCTTTGCACAAAAGAAAAACGAGACTTTGTATCAGTCTTGGGAGAAATTTAAAGAGCTGTTAAGTATGTGTCCACATCATGGGTATGAAAATTGGCGTTTAGTGAGCTATTTCTATGAGAGTCTTACCTATAGAGAACGCCAATTTATAGAGATGATGTGCAATGGTGAATTTCTGCAAAAAGACCCTGATGAGGCTATAGAATACCTCAATGAGCTTGCGGAAAAAGCTCATACATGGACTGGACCTAGTGCTACTGAAAGCACGAATAGGTCACGACCTATAGGAAGCCCTAGTGGTGGGGGAATATACCATCTTAGGGAGGAAGACAACCTGAAAGCCAAGGTTGAAATGCTTACTATGGAGTTAGAGGCATTAAAAACTAAAAAGCCAACACATATGGTTAATCAAGCAGAACCTTTAGAACCATGTTTTGTGTGTGGTGGGGTTGATCATCCCGCTCAAGATTGTCCCACATTCGTTGATATGAGAGGGTTATAAGAGGAATAATGTAATGCCTTACGCATGTACAAGAAGCCTCCAACACCCTTCTCTAACACTTACAATCCGGGGTGGCGAAATCACCCAACTTCAGCTAGAAATCTGAAAATCAGCAACATACACAGCTCCCTAGATTATACCCAGCACTTTATCATGCACCTTCATCCTCTAGGAACTCTTTAGAAGACACCTTACACGCTTTTATAGAAGCACAAGGTAAGACAAACCAAAAGTGTGAGGCATTAATTACACAAGTGGTTGAGGAGAACAAAGAAATAAGGAGCCAATTGTCTAAATTAATGGGCTCCTTGAGTGTGACTGAGCAAGGTAAGTCCCCTTACCAAGCTCAGTCCATACCTCATGGTCAACATATGGCGCAAGAAAATTTGAAAGATGTAAATGCTATTGTGACCCGAAGTAGTAAGTCACTATATATCCCACCAATGAATAAACCCGAGGTTGTGAGAAAGAGTCAAACTAGTAGTGAAGCCGAGCTGCATAAAGACCCTGAAGTGACCAAAAATCCTGTTAAGGCACCATTCCCCCAAGCCTTAAAATCCAACAAAAAAATCTGGAAATAAGTAATGAAATTCTTGAGAACTTAAAGCAAGTGAAACTTAATCTTTCTCTTTTGCATGTGATTAAACAAGTCCTTACCTATGCAAAAGTTCTTAGAGATTTATGCACAATTAAGAGGAAGCACCATGTCAAGAAAACAGCATTACTAAATGAACAAGTTAGTGCGCTAATTGAGCAAAGAATTCCCCCGAAATACAAGGATCTGGGCTGTCCTACCATTGCTTATAGCATTGGAAATCATGAGGTTGGACAAGCCTTGCTAGATTTAGGAGCTAGTGTAAACTTAATGCCATTCTCCATTTACTTACAGTCGGGGTTAGGAGAAATCAAACCAACCGATGTAGTATTACAATTGGCTGACCGTTCAGTCAAAGTACCCCGGGGTGTAGTAGAGGATGTTGTGATTCAAATTGATAAATTTTACTATCCTGTTGATTTCTTTATTCTTGATACTACTTCTGTTATTGACACTAACTCTAAAATCCCCTTGATTTTGGGTAGACCTTTTCTTGGTACTGCAAATGCTCTAACAAATTGTAAGAATGGACTCATGAAGCTATCCTTTGGAAACATGACCCTTGAAGTGAACATTTTCAATGTTGCAAAACAGCCCGAAGATGAGGATGAACCACCAGCTTTACATGATTGAGTCACTCATCAATGAGGGAGTTTCCTTAGCTCATGATTATGATCCTATTAAAAAAAATTTTGTTACTTCTGAGATGGATTTATTTGATGATAAAGCCAATATAATTGATATTTGTGCCGTTTTTGACAAATCTCAGGATTATAACAATCGGCTATGGCAATCAAAGTTTGAGGAGCTGCTCGAAAGAAACAAGACGCAAGTCCCCTTAAGTGTGGAAACACCTAAGGTCGAATTGAAGCCACTACCTAAAGGTTTAAAGCATGCCTTTCTTGGTCCAGGTGATACCTTTTTCATTATTATTTCTTCTGACTTATCTGAGACCCAAGGTAAAAAATTAATTCAAACTTTAAATGCACATTAATCAACCTTAGGATGGAGCATGATTGATTTAAAGGGAATTAGTCCCCTAATCTGCTCCCATAAAATAAATTTGGATGACAGAACTAGTCCTCGTAGAGACCCTCAACGTAGGCTTAACCCCACTATGAAAGAAGTAGTGAAAAATGAAGTGCTGAAACTGTTAGATGTGAGTATTATATATCCTATAGCTGATAGTAAGTGGGTAAGCCTTACGCAAGTCGTCCTTAAAAAATCCGGAGTCACAGTGGTAAAGAATGACCTAGGAGAATTAGTTCCTACCAAACTTGTGACCGGGTGGCATATGTGCATTGATTACAGAAAATTAAATGCTGCCACCCGGAAAAACCATTTCCCACTCCCTTTTATTGATCAAATTCTTGAGTGTGTAGCTGGTCATCCCTTTTACTGTTTTCTAGATGGTTATTCTGGTTATTATCAAATAGAAATTGCATTAGAAGATCAAGAAAAGACCACTTTTACTTATCCCTTTGGCACTTATGCTTTTCATAGAATGCCATTTGGATTATGTAACGCCCCTGTTACTTTTCAACGCTGTATGATGAGTATTTTTAGTGACATAGTTGAAAGTTGCATGGAGGTTTTTATGGATGACTTAACTGTTTTTGGATCTTCATTTGAAGCATGCTTAATGAATTTAGAAAGAGTATTAATTCGCTGTGAGGAAAAAGAATTGGTTTTAAATTGGGAAAAATGTCATTTCATGGTACCATCCGGTATTGTCTTAGGGCATATTGTCTCTTCTAAAGAAATAGAGGTTGATCAATCTAAGATTGAATTAATCTCTAAATTACCTACCCCTAAGACAATAAAGGATGTGAGATCTTTCCTTGGTCATGCTGGTTTTTATAGGAGGTTCATACAGAATTTTTCGAACATCTCTAGACCACTAAGTGCCCTCCTAGTTAAAGACACTCCCTTTGAATGGACACAGTTGAATCAATTTGGATGACCGAGTCTGGGTTCAACAAAAGTAACAAAATATATCTTATCCAAATTCTTGAGTTAATCAACATGGGAAACCAGGAGTATACACCATACCCAAGGTCTCGTGTGGTTGTCAATTTCTACAGATCTTATGCTCTCTTAAGGAAAAACTCAGCATACACCATGCTAAATCCCTTAAGAGAGAAAAGAATTAGAGTAGATACCATGCCTAACTCGTTGCTTAGGGAGATCAATAGTTTAAGAAGTAGATATCATGCCCTTAGGTTGACAACCATTAGGTATTCATAGTATGGCTAGAGCATTGGGACATTACTTATTGGGAAAGTATGATTAATGGTGGATATCAAAGCCCTATGTTCTTATCATTATCAATCTAGACTTAATAATTATTTCTCTCTTTTTTACATTGCGAAACTGATTCTATATCGAAATTCACCAATCCTTATGGAGATGATCTCGCACTTGCACACTATGGTACTATTGACCTTATGCACTTGCAAGTAAAAGTAAAACAAGTTCGATTATTTGCTTAAATATTTAGATAGATAAACGCACAACACCAAACAACCCAAGCATATTAGCATCAATAACAAAAAAATCTACATGGTAATATGAAAAGATTTTTAATGAGAGATTAATATCTTTCCAAAACAACACCAATCCACCCCCAAAACCTCTTTTAAACGTACTCAACGCATTACTAAAACTCAAACTAACACGAAGACTTTCAATACAACTATTAATCAGCTTAATTTCTATCTGAAATAAAAACTTAGGGATTATTTTTACGTACAACATTGTGCAACTCTCTAACTATTCGAGTATTACCCATTCCCTGAAAATTTCAACTTAAACAATTCATTTCTCATGGTGGTGCTTTGCTAAAGCCTCCACCACTTCACTACCATTTACCACAATGGAAGTACAAACTCTCTTACCACTATCATTTCTACTAGAATACATATAATTATTTTAACAAAATTATCAAACTTTCTTTTGTCACTAGAATAGGATGCATGACCTGATATATTTTTGCTATTCTTGTCACGATGTTGCCTTCTCCAATGTCCCGATTCAACATCAGCCTCGACGGTATCAGTGTTGGCAAGTGGAAGTACTTGTTTGCCCTTATCTTTTTTTCACACTGTCAACCACCACAACATCCCTAGATAAGTCCTTACTTGTCCCTTTACGACCACCTCTACCCGATCCTTTTTCTAACTCAAGTTTACCACCACAACCTGAGACCTCTGCTAAAGCTTTGCAGTCCCCACTGCCCAAAGGTTTGGACAAACCCACTATATTTTCGATCCCGAGATGCAAAAGTTGAGTTACTTAAAAAATCTCCATCTGGTAGTACCACTTCAGCCCTTACCTTTCCATTAAGAAAATCTACCTCTAAAAGAAAATCTTCATTTGTTTTCCTTTGTAATAAAGACTTTCCTTTTCCTTCACTAGTGGAGGTGTGGGCACTACATGGCCATGCACCAATTTATGGTCAACAACTGTATTAATACTTGAAGCATTTGCTGCCAACATCATATCAATCGCACTATGGCCAACGACAATGTTAAATTCCAAATTTTGTGCATTCATGGTTAGCATCTCTTGCTTTCAATTTTTGTAGAGATTCATTAAAAAATTTCTTATTCAAGATACCCATATCATTAATGCCAAAATTCGCTTCCATATCCATTATAGGATTTGAATTTTGGTGAACAAAAGCATTAAAACACTCATTAGTGCCCATATTTTCTTTAATATTATGAATTCCCTTGTTGGCCCTCCTTCCATCCATGGAGGAACGTTGATTATTGTCCTCCATATTCGACCGTTGCCTCCTATCATCACTGAAATTTTCTCGAAGCCATGAACTATATTGGAGAGGAACCTCTTTTCTCACTCGCTGCAACTTCTTTCTCAAAGGACAATCCTTAATAATATGGACGATAATGCAACAATGACAACAAAAATGAGGGAGCCTTTCATACTTGGAATATACCCACGTCCCTGGTGCATCCCTAAGAGCTACAGGGACTCAATGCATTAATGGTTTAGTATTATCCACTTGGACCTAAACCCTAAAATGGGGACTCCACTTCAATCAATCCCCATAAACATCAACTTTCTCTACCTTACCAATTGCACCACCAATATCACTAACCATATCTTCGAGAATATATTTAAACAGAGTCACATCCCACAGTTAGACCCAAGACATCAAGGAATCAAACTTTATCTCTTATGGTTTCATATCCCCCATGAAGTTACGAAAGACCACTAGATTCTCATCAAAGAGTTAAAGAGCTTAATCTAAGACTTTGTTCTTGTCCATCAAGTCTTTAAACTAAAAGACGAACATACGATCTTTTATCTCATGGATACTCACACCATATTTGACATGCCACAATGATGACATTGTTCGTTTTCATGGTTTTCTTGCTAAAAGAGTTTTGGCAAAGAACCTTACCAATCAAATAGGATTGAGCACGAGATATATATCGTTCCACCACCTCGCCTTCAATTTTGATACTTTTGCTTTCGAGACGTTCGAGGAAAAAAGGTTGATGAAGCCATGACAAGATATTGTGAAAACTGAGCTAAACTATTTCTTGCCTTTCAAACTGAACATTGTGAGGGAAACTGACATGAAATGGAACTCAATAATGGAAAACACAAACTAACTGTACTGAAAATAAGGCCAAGAGACTGATTAAATAGAGAAAAACACTCCTAACTGCAGGGAAGCAAAACCCTAATTTTTTAGAACAACATTATACTAACAAACCCAAGTTTTACTTGAATACAGCTTGTCTCTATATGCAATGCTAATACATGAACAAAAGAGTTGGAGCATCGATGATTTTTATCTTTTTTTATTTTCATTTTTGCCTTTTATCACTAAGAGACAATAGTCACTCTTGACCTTCTTATATGTTACATTAGCTCCACAAAAGGTAATTATTGATTAAAATAGTTTAATTCTATTTTAATCCCCAAACCAAACAAACCCTTACTGATTGTTGACAAATCATCAAAACCATTACCTGAAATTTTACTAGAGCAAAAAGCTTCCCACTCCCTTGCAATACCAAAGGAAACGATGGCATACCATAACTGCCTTAATAACGCGCACAGCGCACAAAGGAACAGTATAGAACCTACCAGGTCATTAGGGAAAAGAACAAGGGCATTCCCGTCAATCCGATACCCCAAAAAAACCTTGCGTGGTACTTTCGAATTTCGATTCCCTCGTCACACGATCAAACTCAAAAGGAAGCGATGAGAAGCGGTGAAGAGACCTAATTTCAAATCTACAACGTCAGTTTCATCACAATCCAACGGCTATTTTAATCGATCCGCGTACTCTCACTCCATTGGTCAATCTCCAAACCCCTCCCACTATATATTCCCGAAAGACTTCTCTTTAGCAAGCCACATTTCAAATTAGTCCTCTTTCTATCGAGACCTTTCCTTTTGTTATCTTTCAAAAAATTTGTTGATTGGTTATTGAAATGGCGGGTCGGGGCAAGACTCTCGGGTCCGGAACTGCGAAGAAGGCCACGTCGCGGAGCAGCAAGGCTGGGCTCCAGTTCCCGGTGGGGCGTATTGCCCGGTTCTTGAAGGCCGGCAAGTACGCCGAGCGGGTCGGAGCCGGTGCTCCTGTTTACCTCGCTGCCGTTCTTGAGTACCTCGCCGCTGAGGTAACCCCCCTTTCTATCTCTCTATTTCTTTAGAGTTCTGCTATAAACATTTATGCGCTTATGTTTATGCTGCTGTCTTTCTCTGTTTCTTTCTCTACCCAAATCTAGGGTTTCGAAATTCTATGTTTTTTTTTGGGTTCGATTCTAGATCAAATTACATGAAAGTGAGCTGGTTTTGAGCTGAGATTCGGTTGTAGCTTTTTCTTTGAAACGCGCGCTGCTCATGTGGTTGAATCTAGGGTTTCAATTTTGTACTCAAAAGTCGGGAATTTCATGTTCTTCATCAGGCTAGGTTTTCGGTGTTTCTACTCATTTTTTTGGGGATTTCTCTGTTCTTCTACGAAATCAGGGTTTTTAAGTTAATCATTTTCAGTTTATTTTTCGTAACTCGGTCTTTTTGGTTATATTTCTCCCAAGTAATTAGGGTTTTGAATTCGTGTAAGGTGTTATTTTTGCAATCTACTTTACATATTTCTTTCTAAATTGATTATTGGTTTTATGATTTGAGTTGGTTGTTGAGGTGAAACAGATATTTTGCTATTATCTATAAAATTAGTGCATTTTTTTGTTCTTAAGAATTAGGTTTTTTTATTATTTGTTTGGATCTAAATGTGACATTGTTTGCTACCAGGTTCTTGAATTGGCTGGAAATGCAGCAAGAGACAATAAGAAGACCCGTATTGTGCCGCGCCACATCCAGCTCGCGGTGAGGAACGATGAGGAGCTGAGCAAACTTCTTGGAGATGTCACTATTGCCAATGGAGGTGTGATGCCCAACATCCACAACCTTCTCCTCCCCAAGAAGACTGGAACTTCTGGGTCCAAGGCCTCTGCTGGTGATGATGATTAGTTAAGATAACAGCTTGGAGAGGACGAAGAGATTCTCTGTGATGATATGTTGTTGTTTTTCCTCAATTAGCTAAAGTTAGGGTTGGATTCTGTGTTTGTGAAATTGTTGTACTCCCTAGTTCTTTATTAGTAGTTTTAGGGCTTTTGGGTAGTTCATGTGAATACGAATCATCTTCTAGTTGCTTAATTTATGTGGAATTCTTTTTTTTCGACTTTATCCATTAATGGCATTGATGATTTACACAACATTTGACATTTGGCTCTACGGTGTTTCTGTATTGTTCTTTTCCCCTTGTCCTATTGGAAATTGGTGAAGTGTGATGCTTGTGGGATTAACAGAATATGATTGTTGAGGAAAGCTAAATTTGGAATCTAAAAGAGAATTTGATCATGTGATTGTACTTTAAATGAACAGAAATAGATCCCTGGTATCAGATTCATGCCATTCTCTTGTTTGAGGTGTAATCTGTTTCCTTATTTTCTATAATTGAGTTTTATAAGAATGGATAAGAGAATGGGGTTTCCGTTATCTCCAGGTCCTCATGTGTGGGGAGAGCAAATGTAGCTTGATGGTAACAGTAACGATGGAGCTTGATTGGATGAGTTAGTTTTGGAAACTTTACAAGTGGGCTGGATACCACATTCGGTAATAAATTCAAGTAGGTCAAATTTCTACCGAGTCAGGAGGTCAGGAAAGCAAAGTCTTTTTTGGTACGGTGCAGATCGAACGCTATTTAAGATTGCACACGCTCGTATAGTACACACTGCTTAAAGATTGCATGCGAGTATATTACACAATGTCATTTGCATTCAGTCACGATTGTTTATTTGTAGTTCTCTTAGAGGAACCCAGTTTAATAATACGGGTAGTGCTTGTGATCACATAGCATGGATTGGATCTAGTGTTGGGAAATTCACAAACTATGAGTTGATTGACGGCAATAGAAACCCTTGTGATAAGAGTTAGTGCTGGGTTTGTGTCCCTGGAGCTTAAAGAATTTCTTATGGGAGGAACTGAACGACTGATGTTTTGTTGAGGGAGCATACCTGGATTTATTTACATAGCAGTAAAGAGGGATTTATTTAGATGATCCGATTTCTATTCCTTCTACAACCACCTTACAACCCCACAAAAGAATTAAGACTAAATCTAGTAGAAAAGATGATTTCATTATCAAGAATCAATCATGTCAGTCCGCATCTACACATCTTCGAAGGACAAATAATACTAACTAGACTTTCAAACAGAGATTCCGAGTGTGTAAGGATGTGAATCTCAGCCAAACAAAACAGAGAGCTCAGGGCCAAAATTTCCACATAAATGTAAAGAAAAAAGAACAGAACGATAGGAAATAAAAGAAAACAAAACAGTATTGGATCCTCTATGGACCAGACTGCTAATTTGAAGACGATGCCTTAATTGCTTCTAGTAAAACCTTTATCTGCTCCAACATCAAATTAACCTTCTTCAAGAACAATTCCACCTCTTCATCCTCAATTTTCTTCCATTTTCCATCCAACTCTTTGATCTTAAAGCTTCCAAGCAATCCTAGTTTATCCATAAGACCTCCGGGTGGAGAAGTCAGCCTTGAAACGCTAAAGAAATTTGATTCTTCTCCAAACTTCATGGAATCTCTCAAGAATGGATACATTGACAGGTCATGCTTTTGTCCAGCTGCTTCTTCATTTTTCTTGTTCTTCATCTGTTGATCAGCAGACTTTGTTCCACTTTGAGTGCCCCATATCTGACTCCCCAGTTCAAATGCCTTTCGATCATCTTCTTTCAAAAGATCCAATCTCGCACCAACCATTCTTTCTGTCTTCTTGAATTTCTTTCTCAAAATCTGGATTTGTTCCGTCAATTCATCACCAGAAACATCGACTTGAACCCAACCTTTGATGAATTCATCTAAAGCATTTGAATCTTCAACTGGGTACTTCCCATAGGCCTCGTTGTAACCAACAATGCACTGCAAGAATGCAATCTGAACACCTACATCGCTCGATAAACTTTCAAGAAATTGATTCTTCTGATATTTCTTTGGATTCCCATCATCATCATCAGTACTACAACCACCAACGTCCTTCTCCATTCTTTTATGATCATCTCCATCAACATAGTCCTTGTACGAGCGTTTCATTGGTAGATTACTATCTGGTTCCGATTGGTGACCATCAGAATTAGATGGGGAGGAAGTATAGAGACCCAATTTACTGGGACGCTCATAAGATTTTAAGTCTGAAGAGGAGGAAATCATATTATTGTTCGTTGCACTTGTAGAGGAAATCTTCTCAGTAGGAACAGGGGGTGGAGTACTACTTGGTTCCGATTTGTGATCATCAGAACTAGAGGGGGAGGGTGTATTGAGACCCAACTCAGCCATGATTGCTTTTCTGGCTTGCTCTACACCCAAATTTCTGATAAGCTCACGACATCTTAAATCTGCAGAGGAGGGATTCTTGTTCTTGTTCCTTGCACTTGTAGAGTACCTGTTCTCAGCAGGAACAGGGGATGGAGAGGTAGCCACCCGCTTTTCAGATTCTTGTTCGTTTTCTTTCAGCTTTTCTGGGCTCAAATTTGAGTCTTGATTAGACATTTTGTGCTCACAGGCGAGAGAGACATGGAGAGGGAATGAGAGGAAAGAATTGAAATGATATTGATGGCAATGAGAGGAAAGAATGAGAGAGAAGATGTGATGGCGTATATATAGATTTTTTTTTTTAACTGAAGTGTATAGACTGAGAGAGTGTGGATTGTTTTTAAGAAATTTTTGTTTGCATATGTAAAACTTACTTTTACATCATAATGAAAATTTAAGTGATAATTTAAAATTTTTTATTAATAATATATATATTTATTTAATTAATGTTATCAACGAATTTTTTAAAAATTATTAATAAAATTTTCTTCCATCTGCCATAGGTAATAATCTCTCAGTTTTAGAATACAAGAATATTACTAATGGGAGTCAATTTAAAGTGAAGAAAGCCATCCCGGTGGGTCCATAAAAAACCATCTATGTGGGTCCATTTACTGACGTGGACAAATAAGATCTTTGTGAATCCTCATACAATGGAGAAATTCTTGCCTCCCTCGGGTGGAAACAAGGAGCCAATAACAACACGCTAGGTAAGCTATAGTAGGCCCCTGACTTAAATGGCAGACGGGTTTAACCCTGGTTAAGAAGACCTAATAATAACGCGACAACTGACCATTCAATTTGAACGGGTATATGAAAATTTAGAAATTCAAATGGGAAGACTGTGCTCCTCCGACCGAGACACTGACATTTTGGTAAAATGCGCTTTCTCTCTCTTATATCTATTGCTCTCTCTCTCTCTCTCCCTCTTTTATGCATCTCTCCTCTCTCTCCATCTCCTCTGCATCTATGACTTTTCTTCGTCATCGTTCTCCGTCACCGTTCAACAACTCTCTATATCTTCTGCATCTCGCACCGTGAAATCCATCTCCTCAAACCGCACCGTGAAATCCATCTCCTCAAACCGCACCGTGAAATCCACTCTCTTCAAATCGCACAGTGAAACCCAATCCTCCTTACCCAACTCACTTTCTTTCTCGACACTCTGTCACTGTGATTTGAAACGGAAACCCATCTCCCTTTGTCTTGCCAGTTTTGCAGAAACCCATAAACTGTATAGCTACTGAACAGAAGTACGGGGAATGAGGCCATTGAAAGACCGAGTTACTCTTTTTCCAGATTAGAAGATGTTTTGTGTTTTTTCCCGCTTTGATTTTCTCTTATCGACCTTTATTTGGTGATTCAAAATGTTTATGATTTGTTTGGGTGATGAGAAATGTGAGGTATAGAAGAGATTTTTTTTAATATTTATAACTTCTTTTCGTCAAATAAATCCATCTCCCTTTATCTCGCCAGTTTTGCAGAAACGCATCAACTGTATAGCTACTGAACAGAAGTACGGGGAACGGGCCATTGAAAGATCGAGTAACTCTTTTTCCAGATTAAAAGTTATTTTGTGTTTTTTCCCTCTTTGATTTTCTCTTATTTGCCTTTATGTGGTGATTCAAAATGTTTATGATCTGTTTGGGTGGCGAGAAATGTGAGGTATAGAAGGGATTTTTTTTAAAGATTTATAAGTTATTTTCGTCAAATAGTTGTTGTTTTGTATATGGTGACTTAGCTTCTGGACTCAATCATGATGTCTGAGATCAACCAATGTTCTTTTGGCTTCAGAGGACCTTATAATGGTTTTTTTTTTTAAAATCTATTAATGTTCACAGCTTGTTTCTAGAACTTGTAATTTAGATGAAGTGGTAACGAAAAAAGTGTGTTGATTTTGTATGCACATGAAGCCATCACATCCCTTTACATTTTCTCTACGCGCTTTGTTAGGTTTGCTCTTTTACTCGGTGCACCTCAAATTGTAACTTCAGATCTTTATTTCAAGTGGGTTTAGGTAACAATTGTTGACAAAATCGTTCCTCTAGCAAAATATAATTTTCTTTTTGGCATTAAACAGTTTGTTGATATACATTTAGTCTGTTAAATCGGTTTTTTGTTTTTATATATGATGTATTGTTTTTAACTCGTATTGTTCATGTGTGGTAAATTAAAGTTGTTTCTCACTAGATTTTATTTTGAGTTCTGTGCAGTCGATTACAACTTTCTTAAGCTTAGGTAATTTATCTAAAAAAACACATATCTTAAGCTTTAGTAGTTATATTTTCTATGTGGATTTTCTTGTCCATGTCAAATTTACATTTAGAGTCGATAAACCTAATTCTATTCTTTAATGCATGGTTACCAGAATTCATTCCTTAGATAAAAGAAATTTACTTGTCAAAGTAATTAGTTCTAATTCCCTTCTTCCAAAAAGAGTTTGAAAAGATAATTCTGAGTATGAAAGCAGAGTTTGATTATACTTGCATAATTATGAATTGAATTGATATTGGATCTTGTTCAAGTGTCTTAGGTAACAAGTTTGAACTTTCCTTTAGATCAATTCAGAGTTAGGTTAGTTTTGATTCTGAAACCAAACCTGGACTTTTAACTCTAACTCTTTGCAAGTCTTCAGTTTTGCTAGGCCTAAGGTAAGTTATAAAGGAGCCTGGTCAGGACTTTCACTCCAACTCTCGGCAAGTCTTCAGATTTCACTCCTTCAGAACATCATAATGTGGTAACATAGGATTTTGGTTTTGAATATATGAGGTTGCTAGTTATATTTGGTTTATGGGTGCTGAAATCTCTTGTTGAACCTAATATCTTTTTTACTAGTTGGTTGTGGGAAAAGATGCTGGCAGCATAAGGAATAAAAAGGGTTGACTTGAGTAGAGATGAGTTTAAAAAAAGGAGTTTGGGAGTGGAAAGCGAAGTATATTTCCTTGTCCAATTTCTATGCTTCATTGTTATTGCAATCTTCACGTTTTGTTTTTATTTTTTTAATTATGAATGGGCATTCTTTTCTCGTGTGTTTTGAAATTTTAATTAAGTTCTTCTTGCTTTTATTATTTATTAGATACAGATCTGTGTTGGTGTTAGGCTAAATTTGGTTTGACAGGTTTATGGTATTGTTAATTTTGTTGTTTTGTTTGAGCTTGACAGTTGATGAGTTCTTCATCGATATCAGAGATACCTCTCCAGAGTGGAAACAATGGACCAAGGTATTGCAATTGTGATCAAAGATCTCCTTTGAGAACTGCAATAACTAGAGAGAACCTATGGAGAAGATTTTATGGTTGTGCTTGTTAGAAGGTGACCTACTTGGATTGATGTCATTGTCGTATAGTCCTATTTTCCAATTCATTGAAATTACTTGCAAATTTTATTTCATATTTATGGGTATTTTCACAGGAAGTGGGTAGATGCCATTACTAGAGAGAACCTAGGGAGATGATTTTATGGTTGTGCTCGTTATAAGGTAACGTACGTAGATTGATGTCATTGTCGTATGGTCCTATTTTCTAATTCATTGAAATTACTTGCAAATTTTGTTTCATATTTATGGGTATTTTCACATGAAGTGGGT
Source organism: Bretschneidera sinensis (assembly GCA_023935145.1). Lineage (NCBI taxonomy): Eukaryota > Viridiplantae > Streptophyta > Magnoliopsida > Brassicales > Akaniaceae > Bretschneidera > Bretschneidera sinensis. The sequence continues at coordinate 68,315,570 of CM043704.1, forward strand.
ACATGCCATTACTTTGAATGGGCTGATCCTCCTCCATGTCCAAGGTGTAGGGAAATGTTGAATCATGCAATGGAAAAGATAGTGAAGCTGCAAGCTGAGCTTAATACTTCTCAATCCAGGCTCGTTGAATTGAATGTTGAGCTTGACGTGTCACGTGTAATGGAGAGGAATTGCAACTTGGATCGGAGGAGAATTACCAATAAAAATATAAATGATTGGAAGAGTGTTATAATTGTAGTGTTTATTTGCTTATTTGTACAGTTTTTGTATGGTGCATTAGTTAGGTAGGTTCTTAGAGTAAAGTAAGATTAAAACAATAACTTTCAAGTTATATTGTTTTATTAGTTTAGTGTAATTGAAGGAAAAGCAATTCCAGTACACATATGTTCTTTGTTACAAGAAAAATGCAATGATGATGTGCCAGCTGAACCTTTGTCCTGTACGTAAATATGTTCTTTGTTGCAATCTGGCAACTTAGATCTCATTTTATATTGAGATTTTTTTATTATTATTTACAGGTAATGAATCAAGACATTCTTATTTGGATGTATATGTATTTTGATGGTCATGGTTTTCAGGTCTTTGCAATCAACTCTTGTTTTTTATGGTCATTGTGCCTAACCATAACGTGAATACCGAGATGTGCCATAATAGATCAATTTACTATCTAGCGGCAAGATAACATGTTGCCTAGCATATTTTGAGGGTGGAGAACTGCCATAATAGTGGGATCATATAAACTAACTTTTCAATAACAGAAAGTTGTGCATGATTTGTTGTTAACTATCTTTCGGCTTAAGTTTCAAAAAACAATCTAATTTTTGTAAATAAGACACTGGAGATCATTCTACGTAATCAGAAAAATATCGTTTAGAAAAATATGGTTGAGGTGACTGAATAAATTGACCTGCCACCAAGCTTTAAGCTGCCATCTTGATGACATATATAAGTATTTATCCAAAAAGAAAAGGGGGAAACAGTTAGAATAGTTTCAACCATTCATCCTGAAATAAATCACACGAAGGTGGAAGCCATAGAATAACGACATTCATTACAACCAAAATAAATATACCGAATTTGACAATCTAAACAACAGTTAACCAAATGTCTCATAAAACTCAAAAACACTATCGGGACACTTCGGATACTCCTGCTCCAGATTTGTTGTTTAGCTTTATGTCCACCCTCACGTCTTTTGTTCCCATGGCTTTCTCAGCAAACTTCCTGATCTCCTTAATGGCCTTGGGAGCCTTCTTCATGAAAGTGTTGTTTTAGAATGAGTGCAATATGAGTCACTTGAATTGTTTCTCATGATATTCAGAACAAGAATTGCAAGTTGCAAATGCTACTATTATTTACAACTTAACTATGAGGTCATGTAATCTGAATTTTTTTAAAAACAAATTGGAACCAATGTTGCATAGTATAAGAAGTCCACATTCCCATATCCAGTAATTCTTCGAAAGAGGAAGAATAAAGAAACCTTGATAAACTATAATCACCTCAATAGAAATTCAGAAATTATATGTGTAAACCGAGGTTCAAACCCAAGAGGGGGTTAATTGGGCTTTAAAAACTTTTGCTAATTAACTTGCAAATTTTTAAACAGTTAAACACACAAAGTACACAATCAAATAAGATACTTGAAAATAAAGGAGTTAAAGGAAGAGAATATGCAAACTCCATTTATAGTGGTTCGACAATATCGAATTCCTTCCGACCTTACGTCCCCTCTCTTCAAGGAACCTCCTTGAAGTAATCCACTAAAACTTTAGTCGTACAACTTCACAGGTGTTGCACAAACCTTACAATAATCTATTCCTCACGGAGGTTATAACCGAAGAGTTTAATCCTAAACACTCTAAGAGTTATACCAACTCTTTCCTTTTACAATAAATTTGATTGACTGTAAAGTAAATGGTAGAGAGATAGCAATGAATGATTTTTACAACTAAATAATATATCTCTTTCAAGAACAAACTTGAATAATAGCTCACAATAAAATTTTCAAAGTTTTTGAGAATTAATGGACTGTAAGATGAATTGAATGTGCTATCTTCCTTCTTTTTAAATGCCCATTGAAGTGAGTTTATATAACCTTGAATCAACATGGCCGTTTGACACTGACTTGGTAGGTTTGGGGTATTAAATGCTCAAGAACCGCTTCTCAAATGGTCATATTTTTCGAATTACCAGTCGACTAGGTCAAGTGAAAATTCTTCACTTTTAGGCTTAGGGAGAGTACTAGTCGACTGATTCATAGGACCAGTCGACTGGGAACTTACTGTCCCATAACCCAATCGACTGGTATGTAGACCGAGTGGATTGGATTGTTGATTACGCCCAAAGTATAACACGGTTATTGTAGTACCGCTTTGGAGTGTCGATTTCACAGGGAAACAAGTTAAGTACAAAGGAAAATGTGTGAACTTTAAAACAAACGATAAAAGTTAAACGAAAGATTTTTGAGTTTTGATAATGAGATACTGTAAGTAAAATTGCGTAATTGTAAATGAAATATAAATGAGAAATAACAAGTTTTCGGGAATCCTCCCTGGGTTCGTTCTCTATTTCCACTCTTGATTCAACTGATTTTATCTCGATTGCAAGTTTCACCTCCCAAACAAGCAATCAGAATATATTCAATCAAGCACATTTATAACTCTAATATAATTGCTACAAATTAATCATTGATTTCGGTTCATGCACACATGACCGATCTTAAAGATTATCAAAAAACGACAATATATCTTAAAAGACAATATCGCAGTAACGGACAATCAATAAGATAAATCTACCGGAATCAATCACATCCAAACAACCTCAATGGAGGAGAAGGATGCAATCACCGGATTAAGAGAGTCTAAAAGAAGAAAAATAAAAAGTACATCTATCACATGAACTCAAATCTTCTTACTTAATCAATGAATAATTCATAAACAATATTTAACAATAAATTCGTACAACTGAATCAAGAACAGGAAATAAAGAACAAGAAATCCCTAAAGATTCATCCCTTTCCCTTGTAAGATGATTAGTTGGCCATGGAAATCAAGGTGGAAGAACAATATGGATGCTCTCCCCTTGATTTAGCCATGGAGTTCAAGGTGGAAGAACAATATGGATGTTCTCCACTTGATTTGCAACCAAAGAAAACTTAGAAATAAAATGGAAGAATGCTGGATTTGGATCCCTTGGATCCTCTCTTTTTTCTCTCTTCCTTGCTTTCTCTCCTCCAATATTTGGCTGCACACCCATAAAGATATATTTATAGAGCATGAGGGGGTGTTTTGGTCTTGGAGAATGTCACTTGCTCGCCCTAATTAGGTCAAGAGGCGAGTGGGCCGTGTTGTGCGCCTGGGCCTGCTGTGCGTCTGGGCCTACTGTGCGTCTGGGCCTGTTGTGCTGGCCTGAACTGTTTCCACTAAAACTGCCATAAGTTTCTCTAGAAAAATCCTTTTTATGAACCGTAAAATTCTCTAGAAAATAGACTTCCGGATATTTCTAAGCATATATGGATCATCTCCTGGTTCTTCCTACATCAATACAGTTTAATCTGCAAAGATGATTGATCTGTACGGGAAATTCAGGCAATTCAGTGAAACTCCTTCAACTTGTATGTAGAAGTGCACACACTAGTGTGCTTACCCTTAACTTGCTCCAAAGTGATGCATACACTTGTGTGTAGTCTTTTACTTACTGTGATTTATTACTCTAGCCTTGGTTTAGACTTTAACCATCTTTGAATCATGTTTGGACACGTTTAAACCTTGGAAAAAAATGAGCACCGACACCCAAGATCTTTTGGTGCTTTAAACATGGATTGCTTTATTATCTCTTTTGTACTCAAAGCACTTGAAAATGCATCAAATTAAGTCAATGATTTATGTATATCACTTTAGAGTTATTAACATGTAAAAGTGCGATTACGACCGAGATCAACCCTAAAATGCTAACAATTAAGTATTGTTTAGATGCATTATATGACTCTCATCAATTGTCCTTCAATCCAGTTTTCATGTTTTTAAAATAGTTTTTGACTTAGAAACTTTTTGTATTATAGTTTTGTCAAAGTATTTGGTAAATTGAGCTATTGATCAAGCTAAGTAATTGAATTTAGAGATTTACAGACTGATTCAATTACCTTAGTGCCTATTCTAGACATTCTGTATTCTTTTGGTGTCTGAACGTGTTGAGTTCTTGCATCTTGTTTCTGAACTGAATGCTTTTATTGCTTAAACACTTAGATAAAACTGTTAGTGCAATTAGAGTGGTGTTTTGTTATTATTAAAATCAAATACGGGTTAACAATCTCTCCCTTTTTGTTGATGACAAAACTAAAGAGAGAAAAACAGTTTTAAAAACTACGTGTTGGGTTTTTGAAAAAATTTGGACAAAGTTTACTCTGTTTTTCTGATAAAACCAACCCGTAAAATGCAATTCATATACAGTTATATCAAACCCAACCGAGTAATGCAAGATTATATTGCATTTGTCAATATGTTCGGAGCAGTGCTCCCCCTAAATTTATGCTTTATTCTAAGTTTACATACAGTTTTCTCTTTTTTACATTGATTTTTCTCATTTTTCTCCTCCGTTTTGACAATAGTATAAAAGCGGGTGTAAACTTAAAAAATAAGCAAACTAAACACCATTATCATGAAGAAAAGGCAAAAACGAACATGTGTGCAAAAACTAGGCATGATTTAGAGTTAGGATGACTTCCCTCGAAGAATCAAAAGTTTGCACATAAGCGTTACTAGATAAATCATATAGATGAGCACGAATAGTTCTAACCAAGCAACCAAATAGCATAAAAGTAGCTTATATATATATATATATATATATATATATATATATATATATATATATATATATATATATATGAGTTATGGTCTAAATAAGTAAAAATAGATACATCCATTCATCATGAGCTTATAGGAAGCTGTCTGAAAGTACATGCACATGAATGTAACAAAAAAATGAATGTTCATGATAACATATCTAAGGAGCTATATATACATAACAAAGAGATAAAAAAAAAAGCTTAGCGAGCGGGGGAATCAGAGCCGTCTTGAAGAAGATCCTGAAGCTCAGCCAAAGAGCCCTCTGTGTGTTCCTGGTATAACTCGAAATCGTCTCGAAGTGTGCGGAGGTTGTAACACATATGATCGATAGAAGAGCTCAAGCTCTGGAACCCGGACTGCATGGACAGCTGGAGGCTCGAAATAGCCTGTAGTATGTCATCGTATCTAGCCTAACCAGCACTAGAACCACCATACTGTGGACTAGGTGCTCACTAATCAGTGTCCATAGTTGTGGAAGGAGCTGCATCACCCAACATCTCGTCGTCCTCCTCGCTGCTGTCACCATCACTGATCCGTATGTTCCTCCCAACCTTGGAGTAGATCATCGCATCTCGGATCGAGCACCCCATCTTCTTTAGTGACGACACATTAATAATGTCCCTGGGGTCGATATCTTGAGCCTTAACGACGGGTAAGGTGTAATACTCGTATTTGTAAAGTAAGGATAAAGAAATAATTTAATAAATATAATATGGAATTAAAAATAATATATATAGGTGAAAGAATTATTATTGAATAAAATAATTATCTTGAAAAAAAAAACTAGACGCGAGGTGGTGTAGTTACAAAGAAAAAAAAACAAAAAAAAAACGGATGTGTTCAGGTGGGTAAGAAGAAGAAAAAAAAGAAAGAAAAAAAAGGTTTTCAAAAAAAAAAAATGTGGCAACATCTGGATTCCAAGTGTTGCCAAAAGAGCAAAAAGTGATATGCTATGTATCATGAAGGGTGATATGTTGTGTATCATGCATGATACACATCACAAAAGGTGAACAATGGAGGGGGGCAAAATTTGCATATATATATATATATTGTTTCTTTATTATTATTATTTTTTTATACTTGCCAAATCCTGATTGGTTTTCTTACTTTTACAATTCAAACTACTTTATTTCTCTAAACACTTGGGGATTGAAAGAAAGATTGAAAGAGTAAAATTTTGAAGGGGTTTACGGGAGAATTTTATAGAGAGTCACAGGAAGTTCTAAGAAAAACAGAAGATAATAATGTGAGTTTTATTTTTGAGATCTAGCATAAATTAAATTCCCTGGAATTCAATGTGGGAATTTTCTAAGGGTGTGAATTATGAAGGAATTGAAGAATAAATTAGAAATTTTAATATAAATATTATGTGAGGTGTTGACGATCAGCAATCGAGGGAAATTGCTGAGAGGAGCAGGAAAGCCAAGAAGGTGATCCACCGGTAGCTTTAAGTGCTACGTGGTGAGTTAGATTTACTTTAAGTAATCAAGATAAATATGAAATATATAGTGATAGTATTTGAATAAATCATTAACTTATGATTTGGTGATAGATGAAAGTTGGTTGATAGGTATGATAGGAATAGTGGATGTGTAGAGAATTATTTTATGAAAAATAGTATTATTGGAATAATGAGTCAATTTAATAATAAAAACGATAAGTGAAATTCTTGACGAGTTATAGTTGATGATTTGATATGATTTATAAGGAGAGGAATTTAGTGGAATTTTTCAAATAATAATTTGAGAATAATCAGGATAGCTAAATTGAATGTTTGAAACATGTTTGTTTCTATATTATTGTTCATATGCATATTTCATATCATTATTCATATGTATGTACATGAAATAAAATAACAGGGAAGACAACCAGTCTAAATGAAAATAAAAGAACCGGAAGGGCAATCGGTCTAAATGAAAACCATGACAACCGGTATATACTAGAAATAAAAGAACCGGGAGGATGTCTAGTCTAAATGAGAATAAAAGAACCGGGAAGATAACCGGTCTAAGTGAGAATGAAAGAAACAGGAAGACAACCGGTCTAAGATAAAAACATATCGACATGTGGGAAGACGTTCCCAATAATAATAATATTTAAATTCATACATTATATTTTCTTAAATATTGATTGTTATTACTTAAGATACTATGTGCTATTCATGATTGTAAATTTATTGATAGATGAATGAGTCACACAGAGAGGCAATTATGCTGAGAAGAAATATGGAAATATGAAATGATTAAAATTATCTTGGTGATGGATTATATGCAGTGAACCTCATAATGAGGTAATTATGATATAATTGATAGTCTCAAAATGATGATTAATTATATGAAAAGAAGAGATTTATAAAGGATGAGGAATTGATATGAGTAGTGACAATAGAATGTTATTATCAAAAATATATAAGATATAAATGAATGAATATTGGAAGACTACTTATACCAATTGAATACTTCTAGTAAGTTTAATTCATTGAGCTTGTTAAGCTCACTCCTCATTGTACAATGATTTCAGGTAGCAGGCATGACAGATAGTTTGGAGAGTTGAGATTCAGACGAAGTCATTATCTGTAAGCCATGTGTTTCGTATCCTTAGACTAACGAGAAAATAAAACAAAAATTTATTTGTAAATATTCATGCATATTATATTGTACTAAATGTTTAAGTTTAGATCTGAATAATGTATCTCCCCTATTAAGGGTTGAGAATTGATATAAACAATTGCAGTTGTATTATTTTTATTTTTTTATATATGTATCGTGCTGGGATTTCAAAAAGTGACGATGCCGTCTCGAAGGTGGCCAACCCGGGATTGGTCGTTACAATTTTGGTATCAGAGCATTAAGTTTTATGATTCTGTAGACTGCATAAAAAAGAAAGAAAGTGGAAGATTAAAATAAATTATATCTTAATGAATAATCCGAATAGTCCGAGGATGACATGTGGACATGCTAGAGCTAGAATTAGAGTTGTTGATTTGAGAGGGCATGGTTGGCCCCAAATTTTTAAATGAGCTGAGGTTGAGATGGAAGTTGAGTCTGAATCTATGGTTCCTAGAAGGGAACGTGTTGATAGTATAATTGACATTAGTAGGGGTATGATAGAATCTAGAGTTGAAAAAGATGAGCTAAAAGAAGCTCTTGCTCATGCTCTTGAGAAAATGAATGTAACAAATAATTGAATTGATAGTCTATAGCATAAACTTAATGAACAGGCTAGAGCAGTGCCTGAGGTTGTTGTAAATCCAATAATGGTAGATGTTCAAAAGGAGAAAGGTGAGTTTATGCATGAGATGTAGGGAGATTGTTTTGTTAAATATATTAAGTTGAATGCTTTGTTGTTTAAAGGATTTATGAATCCTTTTGAACCTGAGCTGTAGGTGAAACATATAGAGATATTATTTGGTACTTTACTAGTAACTGACAGGCAGAAGGTTTCCTTTGCTTCGTTTAAGTTAGAAAGAGAAGTTTTAGAATGATAAGAGGATACTCTTCCCAGGGTAAGTGCATATGGTAATAGGCCCTTTAACTTGGAATAGGTTTAAGGAGGTTTTCCTTGATAAATACTTTCCTTATACTTTTAGAGCCCAAAAAGAAAGAGATTTTATTTATTTGAGGCAAATGTATTGACTATGACTCAGTATGATAGGAGATTTGTGGTTTTGTCTAGGTTTGTACCAGAAATGGTAAATCTAGAGGAGAAGAAGTGTAAGAGGTTCATAGATGAACCATATTTTAAGATTTGATCGAAACTGTCTTATATAAGACATATGAATTATGTCAGGTTAGTGGATATAACACTTCAGATTGAGAAAGATGTGATCGAGTTAAGGGAAAGAGAAAGAGTGGTTAAAGAGACTTAGACATGAAGTTTCTAGAGGTAGTGGTAGTATGAGTGTACAGGGTCAGAGACCACCCCAGATAAGGTGTTCCTTGTTATAAGGAACTATAGTACAGAGTCAGAGGTAAGTAGGATCTGTTGCTTCTGTAGCTTAGAGTAATATTGATGAGACCCTTAAATTTGGGAGACAGGTTATGGGAACTGGGAGTCATGGCAGAGGAAATAAGTATGCCACCAAAGGGAAGTGTTAATCTGATGTATGATCGAGAGATAGAAGTTTGTTATAGATGTATTCAGATAATATATTTATCCCAGAATTGTCCTCATTTGAAGTGATTTGTATGTAAAAAAGGTGGACATATCAATATTAGTTGACCTTAATGCAACCCATTCTTTTGCATCCGGTATTCATATGAAGTCTATTTATGCATGTATTAGTCCTTTGATGCATAATATTATCATTGAAGTTTCCACTAGAGATAGAGTGATAATCATAAATGTTTACAAGGATTGTATGATTCGTATCAGTGATAAAGAATTTGAAGTTGATTTATTACCTTTGAATATGATAGATTTTCATTTGATTTGAGGAATTAATTAGTTGTCGACGTATTACACCTGAGTTGATTGTTTCAAAAATAATGTAGTGTTCAAGATATGACATGAGGAGTTTAACTTTCAAGGAGAACATAAGATACTTTTGAACTATCTTATTTTGCTCTGACTACTAGTAAATGGTTGAAGAAGGGTTGTGAAGAGTATTTGGCATACATAATAGATTCTAAAAATAAAAATATGAAGTTAAAATAAATCTTAGTGATGAAAGATTATTCTAATGTATTTCTTGATGAGTTGTCTAGTTTGTTTCTCAGTAGAGAGATTAAATTCTCTATTTTTGTGATACCAGGTTCATCACATATATCTATAGCACCCTATAGAGTGACATCCATTGAGTTGAGAGAGTTGAAAGTTCAAGAGGAGTTAGATAAATATTTTATTCGATTTAGTATGTCCCCTTGGGGAGCCCTATGTTTTTTGTGAAGAAGAAAGATGGAATGATGAGATTGTGTATAGACTATAGACTCAGATAGTTGAATAAAATAACCATTAAGAACAAATATCCTTTGTCCAAGATAGATGATTTGTTTGAACTATTGTAGAGAGTGAAGATGTTTTCAAAGATAAATCTAAGATCAAGTTATCATCAATTAAGGATAGAGGAGGAAGACGTGCCTAAGACTGCTCTTAGGGCACGTTATGGTAATAAGTTTCTTGTAATAGCATTTTGGTGGACTTATGTTATAGTTGTATTCATAGACTTGATGAATAGAGTGTTTAAACTATATCTTAACAAGTTTATGGTTGTATTTGACATTCTGGTATATTCTAAGAAGGAAGAACAATTATTGGATTTGATATGATTTATGAGGAGAGGAATTTAGTGAAATTTTTCAAACAATAATTTGAGAATAATCATGATAGCTAAATTGAATATTTGAATACATACTTGTTTCTATATTATTGTTCATATGCATATTTCATATCATTATTCATATGCATATGCATGAAATAAAAGAACAGGGAAGGTAGCTAGTCTAAATGAAAATAAAAGAACCGGGAAGGCATCCAGTCTAAATGAAAATAAAAGAACTGGGAGGGCAACCAGTCTCAATGAAAACCGTGACGGCCGGTGTACGCTGGAAATAAAAAAACTGGGAGGGCAGCCGGTTTAAATGAGAATAAAAGAACCGAGAAGGCAACCGGTCTAAATGAGAATGAAAGAACCGGGAATGCAGTTGGTCTAAGATAAAAACATATCGACATGTGGGAAGACATTCCCAATAATAGTAACATTTAAATTCATGCATTGCATTTTCTTAAATATTGATTGTTATCACTTGAGATGCTAATGTGCTATTCCTGACTGTAAATTTATTGATAGGTGAATGAGTCACACTGAGAGACAATATGCTGAGAAGACATATGGAAATATGAAATGATTAGAATTATCTTGGTGACTGATTATATGTTGTGAACCTCATAATGAGGTAATTATGAGATATAATTGATAGTCTCAAAATGATGATTAATTATATGAAAAGAAGAGATTTATAAAGGCTGGGAAATTGATATGAGTAGTGATAACAGAATGTTATTATCAAAATATATAAGATACAGATGAATGAATATTGGAAGACTACTTATTCCAATTGAATACTTCTAGTAAGTTTAATTCATTGAGCTTGTGAAGCTCACTCCTCATTGTACAATGATTTCAGGTAGCAAGTATGACAAATAGTTTGATGAGTTAAGATTCAGACGAAGTCATTATTTGTAAGCCATGCGGTTCACATCCTCAGACTAATGAGAAAATAAAATAAAAATTTATTTGTAAATATTCATGCATATTATGTTGTATAAAATGTTTAAGTTGCGATCTGAATAATGTATCTCCCCTATTAAGGGATGAGAATTGATGTAAACAACTGCAGTTGTATTTTTTTTATTATTACATATATGTGTCGTGTTGGGATTTCAAAAAGTGACGACTCCATCTCAGAGGTGGCCAACCCGGGATGGGTCGTTGCACAAGGGTACACGGAAATGCTGGAGGATCAATGTGATGAGCATCCCATATGGGAGGCAGCTAGAGTCGCTCGCTTCACCATTAATCATGTTGGCTAGCAAGACGGGGTAAATATTGAAATGGTGTCCAGTTTTGCGACACCAAATCATTATCACGACTAAATTAGACAAATAGTGTCGACTAGTTAGGGTCGCCCCTAACAATCTGATAGGCCTCCTCATAATCAAAGTTGTCTGACCATCCATCTAGACTCCACTGGACCCCTTCCACGGAGATTCTCAGTATATTGACCAGGAGGTCAGTGTTCACCTCAAATTATACGCCCATTACACTGGTCTTGAACTGAAGATCCAATGGACTCGGTTTGACCAGGTTGGTATAGAACTAGTGATTGATGCATGGGTAAAATTTCTGGTGGATTTTGACAAGTGATATTAAGTGTATAGCCTCAAAAACGGGTAAGATATCAAAGTTTTCATGACAGATATAATTAAAATCAACGAATCTACCTGTCATAATTTTTGTGTGGTGAATGACAGAATTAGACCTGCTCTTGGCGGCGGGGCTCCAGAAGAGTGAGTTGTCGAGCTCTATCCTCCTCTTTTTGCTCGAGGAACCCGCCAACCCCATTCTCTTGGCATTCGGTGCTGTGGACTTCTTGGATCAGGGCCTTGTAGGCACTTAAGGTCCAACAACGGTGGTCTTTATCCCGATTCTCTCAAGCACTTTGTGAAAATTTTGTTTGGAGAGAGATTTGGGGAAAAGTTGAGTTTTCAACTGTAAAAAGTTGAAAAAGAAATGATTTGGAGTATGATTGAAGGTTCTATGGAGTGGTTTTGAGAGATTATGGCCTGAAATCAAGAATTTTCTAGAGAGAGAAAGCTTAGGGTTTTCAAAAATGCCATGAAATTTCTAAAAAACTAAAGCGATTATATATAGTATCGCGATACCAGTCGACTGAGTTAGGGTACCAATCGACTGAGTCCTTCATATTTTAAGGACAGTGTGACATACCAATTGACTGAGTTAGGATACCAGTAGACTGGGTAATCTGGCAGTGAGATACCGGTCAACTAGGTGTCACTTACCAGTCAACTGGGGTGTATAAGAGAAATTCAAAATTTTGGCTCCAAACTTCTCGTTTGATACTAGTTGACTGGTTCCTTTGATCTAGTCGACTGCTGAAATGTTTAGTGAGGTACCAGTTGACTGGGTGTCCCTTACTAGTCGACTAGGTAATTGGACAAAAGGATTCCAATCGACTGGATGAAGATACTAGTCGACTGGGTCCTTTTCAAAACATAAAATTTTGAGCTCCAACTTGGAATTTTAGCACGAAATAGTTTATCTATGCCATCTTGAGAGAGAGATATATTAAATAAGGGTTAATTCTCATTCACTAGATGTCAAATATGTATATGATGAATGTTGATGCAATTAAACATACATTTTATCATAGTTTTTCAAGCCCATTAATAGTCTAATCTTGCTAAAGTTGTCTTCATTCAATTGCTTAGTACGAATGTCAGCTATTTGGTCTCTGAAGATATGAATTCTAATCTAATATCACTCTTTTGAGCATGGTCTTTTATGAAGTGATGTCTTATTTCTATGTGTTTGGTTCTAGAATGCTGAATAGGGTTTTTGGTCAAATTGATAGCACTAGTGTTATCACAATGAATTGGTATATCTCTAGAGTTCATGCCATAGTCTTCTAACTGTTGTTTCATCCACAACACTTGTGCACAAAAACTTCTAGCTGCTACATATTCCGCCTCGGCATTGATAATGTAACTGAATTTTGTTTATTGTAAAACCAAGAGATTAACGTTGCATCTAAAAATTGGCATGTTCCACTGGTGCTTTTTCTATCTAGTCTACAACCCGCAAAATCAACATCCGAATATCCTAAAAGCTCAAAAGTTGATTTTCTAGAATACCATAACCCTAGGTTTTGAGTTCCTTGTAGATATCTAAGGATTCTTTTCACTGCAATTATATGTGATTCCTTAGGATTAATTTGAAATCTAGCACACATGCATAAAGTAAATGAAGATTATATCAGGTCTACTTGCAGTTGGATAAAGTAAATCTACTGTCATGCTTCTATAAGTTTTAGTATCTACATACTTACCTTCCTCATCTAAGTTAAGTTTTGTAAAAGTGCTCATAGGAATGCCAATTGACTTTGAGCTTTCCATTCCGAACCTCTTTAATAGGTCCTTGGTGTACTTTGATTGATTAATGAAGATGTCTTCTTTCAATTGTTTGATTTGAAGTACAAGAAAGTAGGTAAGCTCTCCCATCATGTTCATTTCAAATTCACCTTACATACACTTAGCAAACTCTTGACACATAGATTCATTAGTAGCACCAAATATAATATCATCAACATATATTTGGACTAGTAGTGTGTCATTTTTGTGAAGAGGGTTGTGCCTATTTTTCTTCTTGTAAAACCATTTTTCAAGCAAAAACTTACTTAGTCTTTCATACCATGCTCTTAGAGCTTGCTTCAGCCCATAAAGAGCTTTAGAAAGCTTATATACATGGTTTGGAAGACTAGGATTTTCAAATCTAAGAGGTTGCTCAACATACACCTATTCTTCTATAAAACCATTTAAAAAGACACTTTTTACATCCATTTGAAATAGCTTAAATTTGTTGAAGCATGAAAATGCCAATAATATACGAATGGCTTCTAATCTAGCTACAGGAGCATAGGTCTCATCAAAATCTATTCCTTCTTCTTGATTATATCCCTTAGCAACTAGTCCAACCTTGTTCCTAGTTACTATTCTATTTTCATCCATTGTATTTCTATATACCTATTTAGTTCCTATTATAGTGTGATTCTTTGGTCTAGGAACTAGATTCCATACTTTGTTTCTTTCAAATTGATTTAATTCTTCTTGCATGGAATTCATCCAATCAATATCTTTTTCGGCTTCTACAAAAGGTTTAGGTTCCGCTTGAGATAAATAAGCTACACAATTATAAATATTTCTAATAGAGGATCAGGTTCTTACCCCTTGTGAAGGATCACCAATCACTTGATCGATTGGATGATAATTCACATACCTCCAATCTTTAGGAAGACTATCCTTTTCTTGACTTGTAGATAGTTGATCAAGATTAAGAGCATCTACCTTTTGACTTGTTTTAGGTTGGCTCTCCTTCGGGCCAACAATGGGAGTAGGTGGTTCCATTCTTGGAATAAAATCTGTATCATCATTAAACGAAACTACTCTACTACTAATTGGGTTAGACTCATCAACGGCAACAAGTACAGATTCTTCAACCACTAGAGTTTTTTTTATTAAATACTCTATAAGCTTTACTAGAGGTTGAATATCCTAAGAATATCCCTTCATCGGTCTTGGAGTCAAATTTACCTAAATTAGTTTTATTGTTATTTAGGATTGCAACCAAAAGCACGAAAATAAGAGATATTAGGCTTTTTACCTTTCCATAATTCATATGGGGTTTTTTTTTTCAAGCATAAGCCTAATTAAAACTCTATTTAAAACATAGCAAAAAGTGTTCACGGCTTCCGCCCAAAAGTATTTGGGTAAACTATTTTCACAAAGCATTGTTCTAGCAAATTCTTCTGGAACTCTATTTTTCCTCTCAACAACTCCATTTTATTGAGGAGTTCTAAATTCTGAAAAGTTGTGATCAATTCCATTTTCATCACAAAATTTTGAAAAGCTTTGGTTTTCAAATCCTTTTCTATGATCACTTCCAATGCTTGAGATAGAAATACCTTTTTCATTTTAAACCTTTTTACAAAAGTTCACAAATCCTTTGTATGCTTCATCCTTGTAAGCGTTAAAAATAATGAAGGTATATCTTGAATAATCATCAACAATAACAATAGCATATTGATAGCCACCTAGACTAATAGTACTTATTAAACCAAACAAGTCTATATGCAGAAGTTCTAATGGTCTAGAAGTTGAGATTATATTTTTTGATTTAAAATAAATTTTTGTTTGCTTTCCCATTTGACAAGCATCACACACCTTTTCTTTTTCAAATTTGATTTTTGGAAGTCCAATGACTAAATATTTTCTTGAAATGATTTTAAGCAAATTCATGTTCACATAGCCATGGATTTTCACTAAAAAGGGGTAAACATTTTTCATTTTTTGAATGCAAAGATTTTAAATAAACTATATAGACATCAAGCATAAACTCAAAAGCATGGAAGATAGTTTTTCTTGTGAAGAGTCATAAAGCATGGAAGATAGTTTTTATTTTTCTTCTTTTAAGCCTTCCATCTCTTTAGAAAGAGATGAGACTTCCTTTTTGAGGGTCATATTCCTAGAATCAAAGTTCTTTAATTCTTTATGTATTTCATTTATAACCTCAATTAACACTTCACTACTACTAACAATGTTATTATTATTAGAAGAGGAAGAAATTGATACCTCATTCTCATTGTCGATTTCCATTAAGCATAGGTTGCCTTGTATCCAACTTTATTGTTCGAAGTTTCTTCCTTTTCGTCATCATTCAATGTGGTTGCAATCATGGCTTTCTTTTTTGAAGCTCTTATATGGTTTGCTCGTTGTTGAACAATCTGCCTTGATATGATCGGGCTTCTTACAATCGAAACACACAAGAGGTTTTCTTTTTGGAGTAGATTCTCTTGTGTAAGGTTTTTTTTTGCTTTTTTTCAAGAATTTGTGAAACATTTTGGCGATTAAAGCCATCTCATCATCTTCTTCACCACTCTTATCCTCTTCTTCTTTCTCTTCCTCTTTGTTGCTTATAGAGGCTTTGAGAGCAATCATATTTTTCTTCTTCTCATCATCATTGACAATGGGATTCTTTTCCTCCATCTCGTAGATTGTGTGCTTTGTGTATTTGATTGTGTCCATCTCGTATGCAAGTTAACAGCTTAAAGTTTCTTCTCATCATCATTGACAATGCAACTTTTTAAACAGTTAAATACACAAAGCACACAATCAAATAATATGCTTGAAAATAAAGGAGTTAAGGAAGAGAATATGCCAACTCTGTTTATAGTGGTTCGATAATATCGGATTCTTTCTGACCCTACGTCCACTCTCTTCAAGGAACCTTGAAGTAATCCACTAAAACTTTAGTCGTACAACTTCACAGGTGTTGCACAAACCTTACAATAATCTCTTCTTCACGAAAGTTACAACCAAAGTGTTTAATCCTAAACACTCTAAGAGTTACACCAACTCTTTCCCTTTGCAATAAATTTGATTGATTGTAAAGTAAATGGTAGAGAGATAGCAATGAATGTTTTTCTACAACTGAATAATATCTCTTTTTCAAGAACAAGCTTGAAGAATGGCCCACAATAAAATTTTCAAATATTTTGAGAATTAATGAGCTATAAGATGAATAGAATGTGCTATATTCCTTTTAAATGCTCATTGAAGTAGGTTTATATAGCCTTGAATCAATATGGTCATTTAACACTAAGTATTAAATGCTCAAGTCTTGCATCTTAAACGATTTTATTTTTCGAATTACCAATCAATTGGGTCAAGTGAAAAATCTTCACTTTTAGGCTTAGGGAGAGTACCAGTCGACTGAGTGAAATTGCAAGTCAACCGGGTACTTACTGTCCCATATCACAGTCGACTGGTATGTAGACTGAGTTTCATGTTTTTAAAACAGTTTTTGACTTAGAAACTTTTTGTATTATAGTTTTTGTCAAAGTCTTTTGTAAATTGAGCCATAAATCAAGCTAAGTAATTGAATTTAGAGACTTACAGACTGATTCAATTACCTTAGTGCCTATTCTAGATCTTTTGTCTTTTTTTGGTGTCTAAACGTGTTGAGTTCTTGTATCTTGTTTTTAAACTGAATGCTTTTATGGCTTAAACACTTAGATAAAACTATTAGTGCAATTAAAGTGATGTTTTTTTTCATTATTAAAATCAAATACGGGTCAACAATATGAATATGAAATAACTGATACTACCACAACAAACCACAGAAAATGAGGGAAACAACCTCACTTTATCAAAAGCAAAAGCGATATAACAAAAAATAAAGATTAGTGACACTGCCTACTTAAGGAAGCAACACTAGTGCATAGAAAAGTAGAAAACAATGTCTCATTTTCAAATAAACAAACTGCATCTATACAGTTGATGTAACGACCCATCCTGGGTTGGCCACCGCTGAGACGGTATCATCACATTTTGAAAATCCAAGCACGACACCTATATGCAACAATAAAATATATAACACCAATAGAATTTTTTTTTTACATAAATCCTCAACTCTCAACAGGGGACTTACCTCAATCTGATCTTTAAACATTAACTACAACGTAAAATGCATGAATATTTACAAATAAATTTTTACTTTATTTTCTTTTCACATTAGTCTGAGGATGATGACATGCACATGGCTTACAGAAATGATTTCTTCCGAACCTCAACTCACCAAATTATTTGTCAAGCTTGCTACCTGAAAATCATTGTACAATGAGGAGTGAGCTTCACAAGCTCAGTGAATTAAATTTACTAAAAGTACTCATTTGAATAAATAGTCTTTTAATATTTAAAAACAATTTGTATCTCATACACTTGATGCTAGCACTCTACTATCACTCCACATGCCATAATATCCATTCTCTATCAATCTTTTCCTCTTATTTATTGGTTCACCTCGAGGCCATCAATTATCTCATAATTGCCTTGTAATGAGGTTCACATCATAAAATCTACTATTTAGATGGTTCTTATCACCATAACAATAACATACCACACCTCAACATTTTAATAATTTTATCACCATAACTGTCTCTTTCTGTGAGACTCCACCATCTATAATTAAATTCACAATAATACACCACATCTCAGCATTTCAATAATCTTATCATCATAACTGTCTCTTTCTGTGAGACTCAACCATCTATAATTACATTCACAATTAATACATCACACATCAGCATTTCAATAATGCAAGCAATAATTAAAACAGATGCAGTGCATGAATGATTATGATAGGAACGTCTTCCCACCTGTCGACAGGTTGTTATTATCTTAGACTGATCCCTTCCCGGTTCTTTACTTTACAGCTTGTCCCTGTTGCCAGCATATACCGGTTTGCACGGTGTCCCTTTTATTTCCAGCACATACTGGTTGTCACTGTTTTTCAATTAGACCGGCTGCCTTCCCGATTCTTTTCCTTTTATTTAATGCATATGCATATGAACAATGATGTGAAATATGCATATAAACAGTAATATAAAAATCACATGAAATCAAAATATTTAAATTGACTATCCTAATTTTTTTCTCGAATTATATAAAAATTCTACTAAAATCCACTCATCCCAAATTACATCAAATCATCCATTAAAATTTGTCAAAATCCACTGAATTTCATCTCAAATCATATCAAATTATCCATCCAAGTTTGTCCAGATCCATTAAATTTCATCCCTAATCATATTAAATCATCCACCAAAGCTTGTCAATATCCACTAAAATTCATCTCCTCATAATTCGTATTAAAACATCAACCATAATTCATAAATAATTTTATTTATCACAATCATTATTTAAATCAACTCATTATTCTAATAATATTTCTTCTCACATAATAATTTTCCTACGTGTCTAATATTCATATCATATATATCAACCTAAATCTTTATCTATCACCAAAATATAAGCTAACAATTTATTTTAATATCATCTCTAGACTTTTCATTTTTTATTTGGATTACTTAAAGTAAATCCAACTCACCACGTAGCTCTTAAAGCTACCCGTGGATCACCTCTTTGCTTTTCCTATTTCTCTCAGAAATTTTCTCCAATTGTAGATCGTCAATACCTGACATCATATTTATATAAATTTTCTAATTTATTCTTCAATTCGATACAAACCATACACTTTGAAAATTCCCACTTTGAATTCAGGGAAACTTCATAAATGTTAGAAATTAAAAAATGTTGATTTTTTTGTCTAAGGTTTAAACATGGTTCAAACATGGTCAAGGTTTGAACAAGTCCAAACATGGTTCAAGGATGGTTAAAATCCAAACCAAAGGTGGAGTATGAAAGTTTAGCAAGTTAAAAGGTTGCACACAAGTGTGTGCTTAAGTTTTGAGCATGAGAAGGTCAGGCACACTGCTGTGCAAGTTTCAGCACACAAGCAGGAGGTGTGCACACAGCATCAGGAGGCTGCAGCATCAGGTCACGGCGCAGCACACAGCACCAGTGCCGCAGCACACAACAAGCCATGCTTCTAGCCCTCGCCTAGCGCCGCAACACACAGCATCAGCGCCGCAGCACACAGCACATGGCTGCACACATGATCCAGCATGCATAAGACCTCTCCAATCATGTGTGCACCACACCAAAACGCACAGCATCACTTGGAGAGTGATGAAGGGCTGAGATTAAAGGAAAAACATGATCAAAGGGAGGATAATGACTCACAAGAATGTCCAAGAATTAAGAGGCTATAAAAAAGGGTTTCCTAGCCTCATTTCAAAGGGTGAAAAGAGTAAGGTGTGTGAGAGAACCACACAGGTTGTGAAAAGAATATGCTTATATATATTTTTCCTTGCTTTAGTAGTCCCCCTTCTTGCATTCTCAGGCTCCCAAAACTTCTCCATGTTTTGGAGACGTGTAAGGCAATCTCAATTGCCTTCCTAAATTGGCAGCAGGTGTTATACCTGTTGCCCAGGTTTTTGGACTTTGTTGGTTTTTTTATTTTTGGACTTTATTTATTTATATATATTTTTTTCTTTTCTTTTCTTTTCTTGCTTCTGGATGTTCAGGTCCAAAGTTTTTTTTTTTTACTTCTTTTCTTTTGATGTCTATGTCCCGAATTTTTTTTTCAAAAGAATTATTTTATTCAATACTAAATATTTCGCGTAACTATATTATTTAAACTTTATGTCGTATTTATTAAATTACTTCTTTGCCCTTATTTTACGAATACGAGTATTACAGTTGAAGATCCCATCAGGTATATCAGTTAAATAAGCTTGAGACTACTTTCTAAAACATAAGATTAGACCTTACTCAATTAGGAGGAGGAGGCCGCCAATAGGTTGAAAATTATGGGTTCCAAGAATGATTAGAGGATTCCTACAAAGTAAAAAATAGTATCAATTAATAAGAAACAAATGTGGTAAATGATGAAACAACCATTCATAGAAATTTAAGATTAACCACTTGAGATAAGTTTGGATCACTCCCTAGTAGTATCAAAGTATAAGGAATATTAGGAAATGGGTAACAAGATTGAGGCATGTAAAAATTATTTTGATATGCCTACATAAAAAACAAGTAAAGAAACACATTTAGTTACAAGTGATTAGCATATTACAAGGAGAGCTGTATGTTAAATTGTGCTTACTGGGTGGTTAGGAAATCTTGGATAATAAAAGGGGGCAATAGCAAACGTTTGAGAAGAAGTTACAAGTGATTGTTCTCCTTGTTTTGGTGGGATCATGATTCATTTTCTCCCTTTTTGTGCTTTTACTTTCTGCCCTTTACCTACAAATATAAACATGACTTTACATTACTTTGCTTACAAACATATGACAATTGAATATATAAACGTAAACTATTTGTATGAAAAACAAGGACAACATGTATTTGTAGAATGACTTTATTTCACTCACCTTCCGATTGTTTTTCTTTTTGTTTAGATTTGTCATTAGATCCTTGCATTTGAAACTTATTTTGGTTTAACCCGATGAGGATCTAACACCGACTAAATTGCCTCATCTCCATTATCATCAATATTTGGTTCCTTACAGATCACCAAAAAATGAGCATCCATACTTGTTATCTTCAAAACATCTCTAACTCTTTTCTTTAAACCATCAAAACCATCCCACACTATTTCTCGTGCCTCCAAGTTAGCTTGACTCCTTGTAACAAGATCATAAGTGATCCTCATTGCACGATTATGAAAAACAAGTTCACACTCATTAGATTCATGAGTATGTGACTCACGTTCTAAATTGGTATGCGCCATTCTCCTCGGATCTTTTGTCCAATGCTTTAGAATGTACTTCTCAGGTAGCTTAGAAGCACTATTTGGATTATAGGTAGCCAATGCATGCCTACAAAGTATATCACGTGTCTCAAATTTCTTGTAACTACATTGAACTTCCTAGGTAGCTGTGTTAATATTGACAACCCACTCATTCAAACTGTGTGCTTGCTGATAACTCTGAATAAATCATGTTATTATACTGCTTTTAGGCACATTTTTGGTGTTGATCTTAAGCATTAGAATTGTATTGCATGTGTTTTTAGCAATTTGAGTTTAGTTTATCTTATTCTATTAATAAGTTGTTTTAGTTGAATGATCAATGCTAAGTCTTGAAAATCTTCTGTGCAGACACTTGTTGGAGCACTGGAGAGCACTGGAAGGGAAAAATGCATGAAGGAGACAAAAACTCAAGGCAGTAACGCTAGGATGTTGGCACTGCAGTGCTAGTAGCTAGCAAAAAGGAAAGGAATTTGGACAAAAAGTTGGCGCTGCAGCGCCAGAATAGGGTTTGAAATATGTCTTGGCGTTGCAGCGCCAGCCCACGGATTTTGAATGTTATAAATAGAAACCCTAGCTGAACAAGAGAGTAGAGGGCGACCGTAGAAGAAGAAAATAGAATTTGGAGGAGAGAAGACGCAAAAGGAGAGTTGGAGACACTCCGGGAGGCTACGCATCAAGATTTTAAATCATTCTTCTCCAGTTTTGTATTATTCTTATCTAGCTATGTTGATGTTTTGTAATATGAACATGGGTTATTTGAATATTATTATGGAGTAGATATTTTTGTGTTAAGGATAGATGGATCCTAAACCTATGTCATGAGTGCTATTTGGACAAGTTGGAATTTGCTTTGTTTTTCAAATAGTGTGTTTTATTGTTCTTAATGCTGTTTATTATTTTGATTCCTTCTTGAGGCATGGTGATGTGTCGAATAAAGAGGCTATGCTTTTATGAATGTTGAATTAATAAATATGATGTTGGATTGTTATCTATGCAAAGCCAAGGTAAAACATGCCATGAATGAAATAGGAGTAACCGAATAGGGATTCTAGGAAGTTCATGTGGTCCGTTTAAACCGTAACCGAATAGGGAGATTTAACTGAAAAGAATTCCATTGAACGTAATGCTTCTTAAGTTGAATTAATCTAGAATAGACCTGAAATATGGATATTTGAAGTTGATGATTCTTGAGATTGTGGTTAGATTTGAATAAGGATAACCAATTTATTGGGGATTCTACCATCTTGAAAAACATAGTAAACAAAACTTGTCCATTCAAAACTCTGGTCAATTATGGTTTAGGTGAAGTTGAGTCCTTAGCACGTTAGTTCATAAGTGTCTTCATTCCAAATTTTGCAAATCTTCCGTTATTTACTATTGTGTTCTGTTTTTCTTGTAGTTAATTGTTAGTAAAATTTTCTCCTACAATTATTCATTTGCTCAAACAACAGTAAGAGTTGAGTCATAATTTCTGTAGTATTTGTTCAGTCCCCATTGGGAATGATATTTACTCATCATTTTATTACTTGAACGATTAGTGCACTTGCTAGTGTCAATTTCGTCGCATCAAGTTTTTGGCGCCGTTGTCGGGGACTGAAATAAAATATTACATTTATTGTGATTCTACTAGTTAATTTGAGAGTTTATTAATTTGGTTTGTAAGTGTATTTTGTAGGGTTTTCGTTGCTAGTGCATGACACGTACTAGTGGGAGAATACTTGTAGAACTTAATCCAGAGATTGAGCGCACTTTTCACGCTTTGAGAAGAGCAGCACCAGTAACAGTTAATACAATGGCAGAAGGAAACAATGCAGAGGTGCAACGTGCACTGTGGGATTATGCTATGCCCAAGATGGATGGTGTTGAATCTAGCATCCGACGACCACCTATACAAGCGAACAATTTTGAAATTAAGCCCGCCATCATTCAGATGATTCAACATTTAATACAATTTGGGGGCCTATCGCAAGAAGATCCAAATGTTCACTTGGCAAATTTCATTGAAATTTGCGACACACTTAAGCATAACGGAGTATCGGAGGATGCAATCCGCTTAAGACTTTTCTATTTTTACTGAGGGATAAAGCAAAAAGCTGGTTGACTTCCTTGCCAGCAGGATCCATTACGACATGGGCAGAATTGGCACAAATTTTTTTAGGGAAATACTTTCCTCCTGCAAAAACTGCAAAGTTACGTAATAAAATTACTATGTTTTTGCAGGTCGATAGGGAGTCACTCTATGAGGTATGGGAATGTTTTAAAGACCTTTTGAGAAGATGTCCTCATCACGTGGATGCAGGTACAAACTTTTTATAACAGTTTAACCAGTACAACCCGAAACATGATTGATGCAGCTGCAGGTGGCACTATCATGAGAAAAACTCCAGAAGAAACTATTGAATTGCTAGAAGAGATGGCCACAAATTCTTATCAATGGCCAGTTGAAAGGTTACCTATTAATAGAGCCTCAGGATTGCACAATATAGATGCTGTTACAGCTTTAACAGTAGAAATGGAGGTTCTCACCAAGAAGATAGATGGACTTTATCCTACTACACATGTTATATGTGAATTGTGTGGTGGTAGTGGCCACCATAGTAGTAACTGTCAAGCAGGTAATCAGTTTGCATATAATTCATCTGCTGAACAAGCTAACTTTATTTCAAATTTTCACAGGCAAAACAATCCATACAGCAATACATATAATCCAGGGTGGAGGAATCACCTGAACTTGTCTTGGAATCAAAGCAATGCAAAACAACCTCCTCTTGAATACCCACCTCAAGAAAAAATGTCCAACTTGGAGGACATGATGGTCAAATTCTTAAATGTAACTGAAACTAGGTTCCAAAATAAAGAAGTATTCATAAAAAATTTGGAAGTTCAGGTGGGCCAGCTAGCAACCATAATTTCTGGACGTGCACAAGGTTCTCTTCCGAGCAGCACAGGAAAAAATCCTAAGGAGGATGTCAATGCCATAACACTAAGGAGTGGCACACAATTGGATGAGCCAAAATCTAATCAAGAAGGCGAGAATGAAGAGACTATGCAAAAAGAGAAACTTGTTTCAGAAAAGAAGTCTACTGGTAAAGGTTTGATCGATTCTAACTCTGAAACTAAATATATGCCACCTCTTCTCTATCCTCAAAAATTTATGAAAGAAAAATTAGATAAGCAATTTTCAAAATTTTTAAATATTTTCAAAAAATTGTATATTAACATTCCATTTGCAGAGGCTTTATCACAGATGCCTAGTTACACTAAATTTTTGAAGGAAATCTTGTCGAATAAACGAAAGCTTGAGGAACATGGAACGGTGATGTTAACTGAAGAGTGCAGCGCCATACTGCAAAACAAACTACCTCCAAAATTGAAATATCCAGGGAGTTTTACTATACCCTGCACTTTGGGAAGTTCATTCTTTGATAAAGCTTTATGTGACCTTGGTGCAAGTATCAATCTTATGCCTCTTTCAATTTTCAGGAAACTTGGACTAGAAGAAATCAAAACAACAACAGTGTCATTACAATTAGCTGATCGATCTATTAAGAGACCACGGGGAATTATAGAAGATGTGCTGGTAAAGGTTGATAAATTTATATTCCCTGTAGACTTCATGTTCTCAACATGGAAGAGGATCGTGAGGTACCTCTTATACTTGGACGTCCATTCCTTGCTACAGGGAGAGCCTTAATTGATGTACAATAAGAGAAATTGACTTTAAGAGTCAATGATGAGCAAGTAATTTTTGATATGTATAAAATTATGAAATACCCTTCTGGCTTTTCTATTTCTTCTTGTTTTCAAGTGGATATTGTTGATAACCTCATTGAGGAGTTTCAGGAGAAAAAATTAAATGAAAATACTTTGGAGAGATGCATCATGGAATCAGGAACTAATACCACTGAAAAACTCGTCATCGAAGAAGAAGCAAGGAACTTGAAGTCTGAAATGGGAAAAGAAGAGCAAGAGGAACAAATAATAATAACTAAATTGAAAACTTTACTTGCTCATTTGAAATATGCTTATTTAGAGAAAAATATTTTCTCTATTATAATATCTTCTTCGTTGACAGGTAAAATGGAAGAACGGTTGCTGGAAGTCCTAAGAAGGCACATATTTTCGGGAAAGCTAAAATCTCAGTGGACTGGACCATACACCGTGATAAGTGTTTCACCTTTTGGTACTGTTGAATTACGACACGAGAAAAACAAGAAGACGTTCAAGGTCAATGGGCACAGATTGAAGCACTACATCAGGGGGACATTTGACCCTCAATCGTCCACAACCATTCTCCAAGAGCAATAAATCGGAAAGTCAAGCTAAAGACTATAAATTAGAACTAACATTTTGTTTTTATATTTCTTGCATTTGAATTTGTTTTGTGTGTTTATTTTGTTTTTGTTTAGTTTGTCTTTTAGTTAAGTTTTTATTGTTTTAAATTAGTTCTTTTTGTTTTTTTTTCATGATCGATTTGAGTCAGGCCCGAGATTCAGCGCTGCAGCCTCACACTTTGGGTGTTGCAGTGCCAGGTCATGCCCCTATACGCCGATACTGTTCACATGCTGAACTATCCAGAGATTCAACGCTAGAAAGTTGGCGCTGCAGCACTAGGTTGCACACTATTTTTTTTAATAGACAGCTCTTCCACTGTTAGGTAAATTCCAAGTCTGATTTCCAGCAGCTCTCTCTCCCCAAATCACTAAAATTCATCCTTCTTCCCTCATTGTACCACCATATCCCGGTCATAGCAATGATCCGGAGGATGAAGACATTGACGAGGATAATTGATACGGGTTCCGACTAATCAGGGGAGTTCCTTTCTCTTACTTTATAATTCAAAACAAAATACATTGCGGACAATGTGTCATTTAAGTTTGGGGGTGGGAACTTTATCTGAGTGTTGTGTGCTGCTCATGTTTCTAGTTGTTTTTCTATTTTTTTTATCTGAGTGCTTTCTGTTGTTTGATTTTGATTTTGATTTTGCCGATGATGAAAAATAGATTGACTTGATTATAGCCATCGAAAATTTGAAAATTGTTGTGTTTGTCTGTGTGCTTGAATTTGTTGTTAGATTTATTTTACATCGAACTCTTTGAACACAATGAGCACTTACACCTAAGCACTTTGTTATCTGGTTGTTTCAGAGAGCGTTTATGTGAGCAGTGTAGTCTTGTGATCTCTTAGACTCTAGAGCTTATTTGAAGACCCCTCGAGGCAAAATCCTAGGTAGTACTGTACCAAAGAAAGGATCCAGGCCATGTGTGGAAAGTTTGAGCCTTTTTAACCTATGTGATTATCCTTAGTTTTCCCCTTTTGAGCTTGGATATCTATTGTTTTGTCACCCAATCATCTAACCTATGTATTTTTCAAAGAAAAAAACATGAAAAAAATAGCTACAACTCTACCTTTCACCTGTAAGCACATCGATTAATGAATGGACTATTCTCTTAAGTGGTGGCAGAGGATTGAGCAAGAGAAAGTGGTCTTCGACTTGGCTGTGTTAAGTACCAAATATTTTCCATCGAGAGTGACCAAGGGAAAGATCGAAGTTAAAAAGTTTACCACACGAATTATTTGATCAAGTTGTATTCTGCCTATCACAGGTAGCTGGCAAAGCCGTGTTTGATCGTCGTGTACATGCTATGTTGTAGTTTCATTAATACACACGAAAATAAAGATTGGTGCTACTATAGTACAAGTATACGAAAAAGAAGAAGAAGAAGAAGAAGAAGAAGAAGAAGATGTGACAACAGCAAAAGTATTGGAAGTATTCCATGATAACTGAGGGAAAGTTTGAAATAAAATTGTTATTGGTTGATGTGCTTAAGGTAATGTGAGCCTCAAATAAATATTTTACCATACCTTAACCTTAGCCAAAGTTATAAGCTGAATAAAGTCCTGGTGATCTCGGGTATTGTCATGGCCTACATTAGTGGAGAGTGGTGTGAAAAGCAAGCTTATGGACTTTGAAAGATTGGCATTATCCTACCTGCTTGCATAAACCGATCAGAGTGGCTAGACGAATAAGTTTATAAAGGTGTTACACATACACACATTTTAAGAATTTGATGTAAGATAAAATTAGCAATAAATTTGAAATTCTAGACATTAGCAGCATTTGGAAAGTTTTCTTGCGTTATAATTTATATGAAATCTTTGAGGCATGTTATATCAAATCTAATCAAACCATCTTGCACTCTTAGGATGTGTGTGCATAGAATTTTGTTCTAGTTTGCTCGAGGACTAGCAAAAAAGTAAGTTAAACCATGTTATTATACTGTTTTAGGCACGTTTTTGGTGTTGATCTTAAGCATTAGAATTATATTGCATGTGTTTTTAGCAATTTGAGTTTAGTTTATCTTATTCTACTAATAAGCTGTTTTAGTTGAATGATTAATGCTAAGTCTTGGAAATCTTCTGTGCAGACACTTACTGGAGCACTGGAGAGCATTGGAAGGGCAAAATGCGTGAAGGAGACAGAAACTCAAGGCTGTAGCACTGGGATGTTGGCGCTGCAGTGCTGGTAGCTGGTAAAAAAGAGAGGAATTTGGACAGAAAGTTGGTGCTGCAGCGCTGGAAAGTTGGAGCTGCAGCGCCAGAATAGGGTTTGAAATATGTCTTGGTGCTGCAGTGCTGGGATGTTGGCACTGCAGCGCCAGCCCACGGATTTTGAATGTTATAAATAGAAACCCTAGCTGAACAAGAGAGGAGAGCGCGACCGTAGAAGAAGAAAACAGAATTTGGAGGATAGGAGACGCAAAAGGAGAGTTGTAGACACTCCGGGAGGCTATGCATCAAGCTTTTAAATCATTCTTCTCCGATTTTGTATTATTCTTATCTAGCTATGTTGATGTTTTATAATATGAACATGGGTTATTTGAATATTATTATGGAGTAGATATTTTTGTGTTAAGGATAAATGAATCCTAAACCTATGTCATGAGTGCTATTAGGACAAGTTGGAATTTGCTTTGTTTTTCAAAGAGTGTGTTTTATTGTTCTTAATGCTGTTTATTATTTTGATTCCTTCTTGAGGCATGGTAATGTGTCGAATAGAGAAGCTATGATTTTATGAATGGTTGAATTAATAAATATGATGTTGGATTGTTATCTATGCAAAGCCAGGGTAAAACATGCCATGAATGAAATAGGAGTAACCGAATAGGAATTCTAGGAAGTTCATGTGGTCCGTTTAAACCGTAACCGAATAGGGAGATTTAACTGAAAGGAATTCCATTGAACGTAATGCTTCTTAAGTTGAATTAATCTATAATAAACCTGGAATATAGATATTTGAAGTTGATGATTTTTGAGATTGTGGTTAGATATGAATAAGGATAACCAATTTATTGGGGATTCTACCATATTGAAAAACATAGTAAAGGAAACTTGTCCACTCAAAACTCTTGTCAATTATGGTTTAGGTGAAGTCGAGTCCTTAGCACGTTAGTTCATAAGAGTCTTTATTCCAAAGTTTGCAAATCTTCCGTTATTTACTATTGCGTTCTGTTTTTCCTTTTAGTTAATTGTTAGTAAACTTTTCTCCTACAATTATTCGTTTACTCAAACAACAGTAAGAGTTGAGTCATAATTTCTGTAGTATTTGTTCAGTCCTCGTTGGGAACGATATTTACTCATCATTTTATTACTTGAACGATTAGTGCACTTGCTAGTGTCAATTTCATTGCATCACTTGCATCCTAAATTTGTAAGTAAACATAATGCCACCACATGGAATACATTAAAAGAATACTCCACTTGTTCCATCAATATACTCCCTCTCAAACATCTTGTATATCTTAAGAGTATATACCTTGTCAGCTTGCTTCAAAATTGTAGAATGCTTACTTGCACGCAGAGGATCACTTTGTTAACAACGAAAGTACTCATTTGATTCATTTCTACACCACTGAACCAGTTTCTTGTAAAATTGAATTACAAACTTGGTGAGAAAGGTGGACTTGTGAGCTATTCCATTTAATACACTGTTAATGCTCTCACTCCATTGAGAAGATTTCATCCCACCATAAAAAAACATCTTTGTTAAGACCAGTGCACCATTTCTGTCGAATATTGTATAGACTACAAAGCCACTTGTGGCTCTCAAGTTCATAATCTGATATCATTTTCCTCCACGTATCCTTAAACTCCTCCTCAGAATCACATCCTTGAATACATTTGTAAAATAAGCCACTAATGTCTCTATCTGACTTCAAAGAGCCCAAATACGAAAAGACTTTCTGTGATATATGCCATAAGCAAAGATGATGACGTGTGTAAGGGAACACCTTTTGAATCGCCTTTGCCATTGCTTGATCTTGATCAGAAAATAGTATTTGATGCTTGACCATCCATTGAATCTAAGAATGCATTGAAGAGTCACTTAAATGATGCAACCGTATCATCTGATAGAAATTTACATCCAAACATTATGTTTTGCCAATGGTGGTTGACCCCCACAAATGGTGCACATATCAAATTATACTTGTTAGTACGATAAGTGGTGTAAAATATGACTACGTCACTGTAGCAATCATAATCAATCATACACCTACCATCTCTCCAATAAAAAGTTTATCATTTGAACCTCCTTATCAACTTGAAAATCCTAATGGAACGTTTCATCTTTGTTACTTAGACATTTGAAATGGCCAACCAAACTAGTGCAATCACCTTCCTTAATCAATGCCAATCTCTCATTGTTAACATAGTTGTAACCATCATTCTTTGTAAACCCCAAGTTTTGTTCACCACCAACCTCATTAGTCATGAAGTTTATTGCTTGGATTATTTGAAATCTCAAGTTCACCATCTTGCTTAACATCTCAACTTTTTCTTTAGTTAATTTTTGTGCGTGCCTCAATAAATGCCTATCTTCAGGACATGCCATTTCATGAGTATACTCATCGTGAAACTCAATAATAGTCCATTTTCCTTCTTCATCAATTGTGAATTTAATTCTCGCTTTGCACAACATCCTAGTCTTATTCCTACTGAATGCTGCATTAAGATCTAATTCTTCAGCTTCACATTCCTTTGAACAGTCATAGTACTTTGTTATGATCTTATTGGTCCTGAAGTATTTGTACTGCTTTCTTTTTCTGACACTAAATCCCCTACGATACCCATGTCCACAATACAGTTTATATGACTCATCCTCATTATTAGCAACCACTCCTAATAGAGTTTGAGATTCAATGTTAGCATCCAAAACTCCGAGACCAACTTCTTCAACATCTTTCTCAACTTCTTCCCCATTCTCTTCAACTTATTGCTCAATCTCTTCACCAAGATTAATATAATCTGCCCCCATAATTTTTTTCACAACAATCAACATGCACAGATTCATAACTTGCCATTCCTGCATTATAAAACAATTTTTTAAGCTATAGCAGCAAAAGTACAACTGTACAAGGAATTCAAATGAGAAAGTATATAGGTTTTACTGAGTTTATATAATTTGATGCAGTACCAGTAATTCAAATGAAAGAACCATCTATAACAGGTTAAAGGCAAAAATAGTAAGAGATATTAAAGCTTGGATGATCATTGCAACAATGATGACTATTAATAACTATCTCATTCAATAAGAGAATAAAAAAGGAGCTATATTTATAATCATATAAAAAAACCTATTGAAAATTAATTTATCTGATGTAAGAGAAAATTTTGTAATGAATACTAGCAGCTACTCTGCCACTCACTTGTAGACAAGGTAAAATCATTTATCAAATTGCATCAATAAGTCAGAATTATTTTCAACTACTTTTCTCTTAAATGCATTACTTTGTGGTTATTACTTTGGATTACAAGCATTGATTCACATATGATAAATTTCTAAGGCTGTAGAAGAACATGGAAAATGTTACCAATACAAAGAGTTAGTTGGCAGTTGACTTACTGAAACTAATGGAATGTGATAAATCAAACAACCTAGAAGACAATCCCAAAAGCCAAAAACAAACCAAACTGGTCTAATTGTTGGAAATCACCTTGACAAGATGCCCAGGTGGTGATCTTCTAAACACCCAAGTCTAGAATGACTTGTAGAAAGAGTTGGAATTGAAAATAGGAACAGAAAATCAAAGAAAGAAAGAAGACAAGCAATTGTTATCGAGGTTCGATAATGTGCCTACGTCCCCGTGAGTTCCTCCGAACTCTCTGTACTAAATCAATTAGTTATTACAAGTTACAGCAATCCCCTTCAAGAAATTACAATGTTCTTGAAGAAACAAGAAGAGAAGAAAGGAAGAAGATGAGAACTAACAATGCTCTCTATCTAATCTAGACTTCTCTTGCTTTTACAACTAGCCTCACTTACAAAGAGTCCCTCTTTTGTTTGTCACTCTTACACAATTCTCTCTATGTGTTTACAATTGATCTCACAATGTCACAAACTTGTGTGTTTCTAAATAATGTTGAAAAATGAGGCTATTAAACCCCTTTTATAGCCATCCACTTCTTGGACATTCTTGAGAGTCAATCCTCACCCTTTGATCAAGATCATCACTTAATCATAGCACTCCATCACTTCCCAAGTGGTACTGTGCGTTTTAACATTGAACCCATGCACCTAAGAGGGTCTTAAAGCATGATGCCTATGTGTGCAGCAGTGTGCCTGGGCGGTACGGTGTTGGGCGTGCGCGCTGCAACGCTGGTGCAGATCTGATGGTGTGCATGCTGGGAGGTGCACCCTGGAGTAGGTGCGCTACGCCTTGACCTGATGTTGCTCTCTTCTGCTGCTGTACGCACACCCTTCTGCTTGTGTGCAGAAGTGCGCACACTAGTGCGCATGGCCTTCCCTTGCTCCAAACTGATGCACACATATGTGTGTAATCTTTTAACTTGCTGAAATTTAATCCTCCAACCTTGGTTTAGAATTTAACCATCTTTGAATCATGGTTGGACCTGTGCAAACCTTAGACAAATACCAACAATCTCTACTTTTGTCTAAGTGTTTAAACCTGAACCATTGTGTAGAAAGCTTCGGGATCCAAACTCATCTTGAGTCATCAATCAACTGACTCCATTCCTAAAAATTCTAAGGCAATGATTAGACCTTCTTAGAGGTAGAACCTTGGTGCCTAAATCTGCAGGACTTTCCTCTGTGGTCTTCTTGTCAACATGAATGCATCATTTTGTACTATTTTCCAGAATGTAATGATACCGAACATCCATATACTTCGTCCCCTCATGGAACACTGGATTCTTCCACAAGTGCCATGCAATTTGGCTATCCAAAGATACCACCACCTGCTCTTTTAGGACCTCCCACTCGTCTCACAATCCTTTGCACCGTATATCCTTTTTTATGGCTTCCATAGCCGCTATGCATTCTGCCCCGATTGTTATGAGTGCTACCACTGGCTGCCACTGAGCATTCAAATACCTCAGTAACCACTTCATCCCAAGCCAATGCTTCTTTCTGGGATTACTCACAAATTTGCTGAGAACACCCATTGCCCAAGAAACCCTTAACCAGTTTCTCTCCTTTTCTTGGATTATACACATCCCAAGGATCTTTTATGTAAGGCTGAGATCCTTCCTCTCAAACTCCTCACTGAGTTGAGATGTAAACCTTTCCATCCTCTCCTTGCTGTTCCAAACCAACATCACATCATCGACATAGATGAGGATACTCACCATCTTCTCCACCTTGTGTCCAGGTGAGAAAGTTTCTGTGAAACCTATGTCTTCTCTTCTTGTGAACCCATTCGCCACCATCCTAACTTGGTTTCAGAATTCATCTCTTGGAGGGTACCCTTCTTTGGTCTTGTAAGTGCACTTACATTCCACAACTTTTTTGCTTTCCTGGAATTTTCACCAATTCCCAGAAGTTGTTCTTTCTCAAAGAGTCCATTTCTTCCTCCATAGCTAGCTTCCACTTTGATGAATCCTTACACTCCATGGCATCCGTGTAAGTTTCTGGTTCAACCTCTCTTTCTATCCAATGAGCTGTTACATTAACATCTGTAAACCCATATCTTGAAGGTGGTCCGACCAGCTTACCTTCCTGGTCTCTTGTGAGCTGGTAGTCATTCCGACTTGCTGCATCAACCTCTTCTAGTTCAGCCTCTTCTTGAGTGTCCTGAGCTTGGCCTTCATCAATGGGCTCTACCTAGTCTGAACCCTCTTGCCTTCTTTGCTCTATCTGAACCGAGTTCTCCTTGATGCAATGCCCTACAACTTCTGGATTAGTTTGCTCACTAACCCCTATAGGGTTAGTTTTCTCCAAGTAGGAAAATAACAATTCATTAAAAATAATATCCCTACTTATAATCAGTTTCATACCCTTCTTTTCTAAGGACCACAACCTATATCCCTTAACCCTATCACCATATCCTAGAAATACACATTTTCTAGATCTAGGGCTAAGTTTATCCTCCTTTTGATGTACATATGCAGCACACCCAAAAGTCCTAAGGTTGTTTAATTCAGGGGGTTTTCCACTCCACATCTCCATGGGAGTCTTGAGCTCTAAAGCTCTAGAGGGTGATCTATTTATCAAGTATGCAGCTGTAGCCACAACTTCTCCACAAAAATATTTTGGTAAACCGGATCCATTTAACATGCACCTAACCTTTTCCATAAGGGTCTTATTCATCCACTCAACAACTCCACTTTGCTGAGGGGTTTCCATAACCGTCCTATATCTTAGAATCCTATTTAACCTACAGAATTGATCAAGTTCTTGGTTAAAAATTTCTAAGCCATTATCGATTCTTATCCCCTTAACTACTCTACCCGTTTAAGTCTCAACCAGCCCTTTCCATACCACTAATTTATTCAAGGCATCCGATTTATTTCTAACCAAATAAACTCAAATCTTTCTTGAATAATCATCAATTAAAGACAAAAATTAAATGTTACCTCCCTGTGTTGGTGTCCTTATCGGTCCCCAAAGGTCCGCATGAATGTAGTCAAGAATGCTCTTAGACTTGTGCACTCTGGTGTTGAAGCTGACCTGGTGTTGCTTCTCAAGAACACAACACTCATAGAAATCAAGTTCCTCTACTTTGTCTCCACCAAGTAGACCATTCTTACTGAGAACTTGCAGGCCCTCTTCGCTGATATGTCCTAAGCGAGTGTGCCAAAGGGCTACCTTGTCCATCTCAGCCACCAAGCTTGCTGCTTGATCATTGATTTCTGTCTCTCCGATCATCTCATAGAGTCCATCATTTCTTGCTGCCTTAATCGCTACCAAAGATCCCTTGGCCACCTTTATCTTTCCTCCCTCTACTTTGCATGTATACCCCATGGAATCCAGCTGCCCCAATGAGATCAAATTTCTCTTTAAATCTGGAAGATACCTCACATTTTGCAGCAGCCTTGTGGCTCCATCAAACATCCTTACCTGGATGTCTCCTATGCCTCTCACTTGGTAAGAAATATCATTCCCTAAGAAAACTCTTTCATCATTGGTTTCCTTGAAATTCTTAAACCAACTCCAGTGAGGACATATGTGATGAGTGCACCCGGAATCCAAGATCCATTTCCTGCTACCTTCCTGCCCCTTGCTCACACCCGAGCACACAACAAAAACATCATCATCTTGCTATTCTATTTTGGCAACCGAAGCCTCTCCATTCTTGGTATGGCTTCCTCCTCTATCCCTTGTCATCTTCTTGCAATCTTTCTTGACATGACCTTCCTTATGGCAATAGTAGCAACTCTTCCCACCAAATCTCTGTTTGGAATGCATTCTCCCATGGCTTTCTTCTCTATCTCTGTTTCGGTAGTAGCCATGCATGCTGTTGTGCACTCTTTCATGGCTCTTTCCTCTAACTCTGTCCTGGTAGTAGCCATGCATGCTGCTATACCGAGATATTGGCCTTCTTTTAAAGAACAACCCTTCACCACTTGATGCACTCCTTATCTTGACATCAAGATTATCTTGCAACTCTTTCTTAGGATCAAATTTAAAAGTATAGATTCATTTACGAAGATACCTCTTATCCAGAAGAGTCTAAGCAAGAAACAACTCATCTAGTTTATTCCATATTGCAGCTGGATCTTTAGTGTCTCCTCACTCCCTTGTGACATTATCCGACAAGTGCAAGAAGATGGTGCTGTATGTCATCTTCTTTATATTATTCCGCTGGTCCTCCGTGGTACTTGCTGGAAAAGCATCATCTTCTCCAATAGCCAAGTCCACTTTCTATTACACAAGAACCTCCTTGATCTTTCGCTTCCATAGGGAAAAATCTCTCTTTCTATCAAACTTCTTAATACTGAAATTTGAAGTCATCTCTTACGGACAAGATCCCTGATTTATACACTTCCCATAAATGCTTTCTTCAACCTCAAGAACACAGATCGAAGATGGATCTTAACACTATTCTTGAATCTACCTCAAGAACACGATCAGATCTTGATCTTTACACCGTTCTTGAATCACCCAAGAAGTTGATATTAGATTCTTGGAGTCTTGGCTCCGTCACCTTTTTGTTCTTGCTCTGATACCCAGCTGTGCAGCTCTGATACCACTATTGGAAATCACCTTAACAAGATGCCCCCGTGGTGATCTTCCAAACACCCAAGTCTAGAATGACTTGTAGAAAGAGTTGGAATCGAAATCAGGAACAAAAAATCAAAGAAAGAAAGAAGACAAGCAATTGTTATCGAGGTTCGGCAATGTGCCTACGTCCCTGTGAGTTCCTCTGAACTTTCTGCACTAAATCAATTGGTTCTTACAAGTTACAGCAATCCCCTTTAAGAAACCACAATGTTCTTGAAGAAACAATAAGAGAAGAAAGGAAGAAGATGAGCACTAACAATACTCTCTATCTAATCTAGACTACTCTCTCTCTTTTACAACCAGCCTCACTTACAAAGAGTCCCTCTTGTGTTTGTCACTCTTACACAATTCTCTCTATGTGTTTACAATTGATCTCATAATGTCACAAACTTGTGTGTTTCTAAATAATGTTGAAAAATGAGGCTTGGAAACCCCTTTTATAGCCATCCACTTCTTGGACATTCTTGAGAGTCAATCCTTACCCTTTGATCAAGATCTTCACTTAATCATAGCCCTCCATCACTTCCCAAGTGGTACTGTGTGTTTTAACATTGCACCCATGCACCTAAAAGGGTCTTAATGCATGCTGCCTATGTGTGCAGCAGTGTGCCTGGGCGGTGCGGCGCTGGTGTGGATCTGATGGTGTGCATGCTAGGAGGCGCACCCTAGAGTAGTTGTGCTACGCCTTGACCTGATGCTGCTCCCTTCTGCTGCTGTGCACACACCCTTCTGCTTGTGTGCAGAAGTGCGCACACTAGTGCGCATAGCATTCCCTTGCTCCAAATTGACGCACACACATGTGTGCAGTCTTCTAACTTGTTGAACTTTAATTCTTCAACTTTGGTTTAGACTTTAACCATATTTGAACCATGGTTGGACCTATGCAAACCTTAGACAAATACCAACACTAATAACAAGAAAAAAGTTATAAAAAAAAAAGGAAGAAAAAAACTCAATTTTTGCAAGAAAAATGTGGTTATACTTCTAAAAAAATTCAAAGATTCCCAAACTTTTGAAGCTAATTTATGTCTCTTGAAGCATCCCTTACAAAAATTGTTAGTTTTATCAACAGTGTATGGATAACACTTTTAATTAGGCCAGGTCATAAAAAGATGGAGTCTTGCATTGTTAAGCCCTTAGCCTTAATATCTACTTTGACCACAAATGATGAATCCTACCCTTTTTTCGTAGCCCAAAATCCAAAACCTCAACCAAAATAAGAAAAGAAAAACAAGCAAAAGCCTAAACTCTTTTTACACCCTTTTATCTTTGAAAGAAATGAGATAAAAGAAATCATGAGAGAAATCTTGTTAGAAAAAAATAGTGAGGTGGAGATAACATTTTACAAGGAGGACTGCAAAGTGCATTCTAGGACATACAATCTCCTAAGTTTAAGTATGACTTGGTGCCTGTAGAAACACATGAACAAAATATTACCTGTAACCTAACTCTTTGTCACTACTTATTAAATTGGTGTTAACCAAGTTGCAGTTCTTATGGGACCAAGATTTATGGTCGAATTATGTACTTATATTAAATTAACTCCAAAGTAAAAAAAAAAAAAAAACAACAGATGATGCAAAAAAGAGATCATCTGATCTCATTTTCTCATCATCCACAGTCCACACAAGGAACACAGTTAAGAGTTCAAAAAAAGATGATAGAGAAAAAAATAACAAAGGCACTAATAACTAGACAATCTTGTTCAAGAACATAAGCCAACCATGTAAACCAGCTTAGTTTTTCAACTCAATCAGCTAATTAGGATTTTCATCTTTCCCTATCAAATCGAAGCATGCATTTTAAAAACATTAAAGTTTTGATTGGTAGAAAAGAAAAATGAAAATAAGAGAGAGCAAAGAAGGGGGAAAAGATGGAAAATGAGAAGGATGAGTGTTTTTCATCTAGTGTTTGGTAAATATGATGAAAAATTCACAGAAAAAAAAGAAAGAGACAAAATATAATCTTTTTTAACTTTCACTTCCCAATTATCATTTATTCATTTGGAAAGAAAACATCAATCATCTCATTCTTCTTTCTTATTTCTTATTTCTCTTCCTTCCTCCCTTTTTTTCTCTCTACTAATCATAACCTAAAACTCCAAAGTCCAAACCCACTTGTCAACAGGACCAAATGACCTCTAGAAATACTGCACTTCCAAAAGATAATGGAGTAATTGATAGACAAGCCCAACCAAATCAACGCAACTGATCTTACAAGAGAATTTGTTTGCGTGTATTTACGAAATTAGCCCAAGAAGAGTAACTGCATCTAAAACATAATTCTTCTGCTACTGTCAGGAAATGCCTCTAGTAGTGCAACACAATACCAACCTACCAGTTAAACCAAAACAGACGCTAGAATTTTGCACTATCAGCAGATTCGTTTTGTTGATACCGTGAACTATTGACGCTGACGTGGCCAGGGTGAGGACGTGGCTTGGGTGCTGATACGGTTTGGAAGCTGATGCGACTTGGGTGTTGATATGACCTGGACCCTGCACAAGTAATAGGGAGAGACTAAAGGTCCTCGGAATGAGGGGGGGAGGCCTCCGATGATGCTCCAATTCTTAAGTTAGCAAGGGCTAAAGGTGAGGAGCCGAGAGTTTGAAAGAGAAACGGATGGCTCAAGTAAATTAAATGCAAGTAGAAAGAGACTAAATGTATCCTCCTTGTGGAGTCCATACCTGGGATTATTTATAGCCATCCGCCCCTAAGGGGCCAATGATTACAAACTCGGGGCAGAGCAGCCGTAGGGTGGCTGTAGGTGGCTGCTGCAGGTCGTAGGGTGGCCGTAGTGTAGCTGCAGGGTGGCTGCAGTGTAGCTGTAAGGCTGTGCGTCGAGAGGGCCCATATCTGGGCCATTCATC
Organism: Bretschneidera sinensis; assembly: GCA_023935145.1. Lineage (NCBI taxonomy): Eukaryota > Viridiplantae > Streptophyta > Magnoliopsida > Brassicales > Akaniaceae > Bretschneidera > Bretschneidera sinensis. The sequence goes on from CM043704.1 coordinate 68,354,260, forward strand.
ATGGGCCCAAAGGTTTTGCTTGGCTGGGCTGTTTCTTGAACCGAAGCCTCCATCAGGCCGGAGAGTTGGTCGGGCCTGAATTTCTTTGGAGTGGACTGTTCTGTTGGGCCTGGAGCTCACTTGGGCCAGACTATTTTGGTGGGCCTGGAGCTTGTTTGGGCCTGAGTATTTTGGGCCATATCATAGGCCCCCCATTTCCTTGGGTATATTCATGTGCTCAAGGAAGTACTTTGTGGGTCGGGCTTTTAAATGGAGCTGAGGAGTAAAACCCGATCGTGAGAGCTGAACCGTGACGCTCAGGAGGTGAAAGGTCTCCTAGGGAAGTGAAAAGCCTTCTTAAAAACTGTAAAGTTAGACTTGCACTCGAACAGTGGTCTTTGAGAGTCGGACCGTTACTCTCGGGAGGCGAAAGGTTACTTGGAGAAACGAAAAGTCGTTTCAAAAACCATAAAGTCCCATCTTTTTTCCGTTTTTGCATTAACTCCTTTTGCGAAATGTGTTTTCCCTTCTTATAAATAGGGGTCTCTGACATCTTTTGTCTTAAAGTAGAAACAAGTTCAGTTTCTGAAAAGATTTGAGAGCGAGATATCACTTTCTAATAGAGGAGTCATTGGCCTAGACAATTCCAAGGGTAATGACCTCAGAGAGGGAGGGGAGTCATCAGTTCCTTAACTGATTTATGGAAGCCAAAGAGGAGTATGAGATCACTCTAGAGAAGGATCGTGGTTCAATGAACATGGTCTTCTCCCTTATTTCAAACGGGGGTCAGGATCTCTTTCAGATTCTAAGTGGGAGTTGAGAGTGTTCCTTGTGCCAAAACCTTCTCTGTTCCCTGGAACAGAAGAAGAAGAGGGGCACGGCTGGGCTCGAGAGAGTACCACTGGTTCATTTAAAACTAGGGGGGCTGTGTCTCTAGATGGTGGGCTCCTTGGTCCTTCGAGCTTATTGGAAATGAAGAAGAATATGGGCTGGGGAGGTCACCCGGGCTTAGGGCTGCGCTTGACAGGTGAGTGCTTTCAGTCTCAAGCTCATGGCAAGAGCTTTTCAGCTTGAAGAGGGTGTGGGAACTTATAACCGGCGCTGCCTGAGAAGCCTGGCTTTTTAACATTTCCTTTGTATTTCGAGGCCATTAGGGCCCTATTTACTTTGTACTTCGAGGTCGTTAGTTGTAATTCTCTGAATTAATGAATATCTTTTCTTTCAATCTTTGCCTTATGTGATATCCTTGCCTTTCATACTTAATAAAACGAACTCGATTATAGACACAATGTGGGAGAAATGCTTAAACTAGGAGTAGTCTCGGTAGAGTGTTTGCAAAACGTCTGAACCCTGGAGAATAAGGTCGAGCATTAGTTGCGTAGCTTAAATGTTGGGACTTTTGGAGAACTTGGCCGAGCGTTAGACAAGGCTTGGACTTTTGGAGAGCTTCGTCGAGCGTTAGACAAGGCTCAGACTTTTGGAGATCCTTGGAGAAAACATGGCCGAGCGTATGCAACGTAACTCATACGCTCGGACTTTTTGGAGAACATGGCCGAGTGTTGACAAGGCTCGAACTTTCGAGAACCCTTAGAGAAAACTTGGCCGAGTGTATGCAATGCAGCTCATTTGCTCGGACCTTTTGGAGAACACAGCCGAGCGTTGACAAGGCTCGGACTTTTTGGAGAATCTTTGGAGAAACTTGGCCTAGTGTATGCAACGCAGCTCATACACTCGGACTTTTTGGAGAACATGGCCGAGTGTTGACAAGGCTCGGACTTTGGAGAATCTTTGGAGAAATCATGGCCAAGCGTATGCAATGCAACTCATACGCTTGGAATTTTTGGAGAACACAGCCGAGCGATAGACAAGGCTCGGACTTTGGAGAATCCTTGGAGAAAACATAGCCGAGCATATGCAACACAGCTCATACGCTCGAACTTTTTGGAGAACACGGCCGAGCGATAGACAAGGCTCAGACTTTGGAGAATCTGTTGGTATTTGTCTAAGGTTTAAACATAGTTCAAACATGGTTAAGGTTTGAATAGGTCCAAGCATGGTTCAAAGATGGTTAAAGTCTAAACCAAAGTTGGAGGATCAAAGTTCAGCAAGTTAGAAGGCTGTACACATATGTGTTCTTCATTTTGGAGCAAGGGAAGGCCATACGCACTAGTGTGCGCACTTCTGCACACAATCAGAAGGGTGTTGTGTGAAGGAGACAACAACTCAAAGCTGCAGCGCTGCACTACAGAGCTGGAACCTGGCAGGAATAGCACAAGGGACAGAAACTCAAAGCTGCAATGCTTTGAAGTCGACGCTGCAGCACTGGCCGACACACATGGACAACATGCTTTAGCCTTCTCTTAGGTGCGTGACTGCAAGGTTAAAACACACAGTACCACTTAGGATTAATGGAGGGCCATGGTTAAGTGGTCATCAAGATTTAAGAGTGGAGAATGACACACAAGATTGGACAAGAAGTTGGTGCACTATATAAAGGGTCACTGAGGTTCAATCTAAAAAAAAAAGACACAAGAATGTGATGATGTAACTTGTGAGACATATTTGTGAATGAGAGAATTATGTGAGAGTGCAAAGACACAGATATACAAGAGAGACTCACTGTAGAGAGGCTGGTTGTAAAGAAGATAGGGTAGTATAGAATTGATAGAAAGCTTTATAATAGGTCTATCACTTTCTAGTTCTCTTCTTGGTTTCTTCAAGAACTTGAGGTTTCTTGAAGGGGGTTGCTGAATTGTAAGAACCACTAATTTAGTGTAGAGAGTTCGGAGGAACTCACGGGGACGTAGGCACATTGCCGAACCTCGATAACAAATTGCTTGTCTTCTTTCATTCTTTGATTTTCTGTTCTTGTGTCCAATTGCTGTATTTCTTTCTATAGGTCATTCTAGATTTGGGTGTTTGGACGATCACCACCTGGGCATCTTGTCAATGTGATTTCCAACAGTGGTATCAGAGCTTTGAACAGTGGTATCAGAGCTTTGGACAGTAGTATCAGAGCTGCACAGCTGGGTATTGGAGCAAGAAGTAGAAGGTGACGAAGCCAAGACTCCAAGAATCAAAGATCAACTTCTTGGATGATTCAAGAATGGTGTAAAGATCAAGATCTGATCGTGTTATTGAAGGTTGATTCAAGAATGGTGTTAAGATCCATCTTCGATCTGTGTTCTTGAGGTTGAAGAAAGCATTTATAGGTAGTGCATAAATCAGGGATCTCGTCCGCAAGATGGCTTCAAATATTGGTATTGAGAAGTTTGATGGAAAGGGAGATTTTTCCCTGTGGAAGCGGAAGATCAAGGAGGTTCTTGTGCAACAGAAAGTGGACTTAGCTCTTGGAGAATATGATGCTTTTCCAGCAAGTACCACGGAGGACCAGCGGAATGAGAAGAAGAAGATGGCATACAACACCATTTTCTTGCACTTGTCGGATAATGTCACAAGAGAGTGCGGAGACTTGGAAGATCCAGCTACAATATGGAAGAAACTAGATGAGTTGTTTCTTGCCAAGACTCTCCCGGATAAGAGGTATCTTCATAAATGAATCTTTGCTTTTAAATTTGATCCTAAGAAAGAGTTGCAAGATAATCTTGATGCCAAGATAAGGAGTGCATCAAGTGGTAAAGGGCTGTTCTTTAAAAGAAGGCTAGCAACTCAGTATGGCAGCAACCATAGCTACTACTGGGATAGAGGTAGAAGAGAGAGCCATGGGAAAGTGCACAACAGCATGCATGGCTACTACCAGGATAGAGGTAGAGGAGAGAGCCATGGGAGAGTGCACAGCAGCATGCATGGCTACTACCAGGACAGAGGTAGAGGAGAGAGCCATGGGAGAGTGCACAACAATATGCATAGCTACTACCAAGATGAAGGTAGAGGAGAAAGCCATGGGAGAATGCATTCTAAACTGAGATTTGGAGGGAAGAGTTGCTACTACTGCCATAAGGAGGGTCATGTCAAGAAAGATTGCAAGAAGATGATAAGGGATAGAGGAGGAAGCTATACAAAGAATGGAGAGGCTTCGGTTGCCAAAACAGATCAGCAAGATGATGATGTTCTTGTTGTGTGCTCTGATGTGAGCAAGGGGCAAGAAGGCAGCAAGAAATGGATCTTGGATTTTGGGTGCACTCATCACATGTGCCCTCACCGGAGTTGGTTCAAGAATTTCAAGAAAACCAATGATGAAAGAGTTTTCTTGGGGAATGATATTTCTTACCAAGTGAGCGGCATAGGAGACATCCAGGTGAGGATGTTTGATGGAATGACAAGACTGCTGGAGAATGTGAGGTATCTCCCGGATTTGAGGAGGAATTTGATCTCATTGGGGCAACTAGATTCCATGGGGTACACATTCAAGATAGAAGGAGGAAAGATCAAGATAGCCAAGAGATCCTTGGTAGTGATCAAGGCAGCAAGAAACGATAGACTCTATGAGATGATCGGAGAGACAGAAATCAATGATCAAGCAGCAAGCTTGATGGCTGAGATGGACAAGGCAACCCTTTGGCACACTCGCTTGGGATATATGAGCGAATAAGGCCTACAAGTTCTCAGCAATGATGGCTTACTTGGTGGAGACAAAGTAGAGGAACTTGATTTCTGCGAGCGTTGTGTTCTTGACAAGCAACACCGGGTTAGCTTTAACACCGGAGTGCACAAGTCCAAGGGCATTCTTAACTACATTCATGTGGACCTTTGGGGACCAGCAAGGACACCAACACAGGGAGGTAACTTTTACTTTCTATCATTAATTGATGATTATTCAAGAAGACTGTGGTTTTATTTGGTTAAGAATAAATCAGATGCCTTGAATAAGTTAGTGGTGTGGAAAGGGCTGGTAAAGACTCAAATGGGTGGAGTCGTTAAGGGGATAAGAATCGATAATGGCTTAGAAATTTTTAACCAAGAACTTGATCAATTCTGTAGGTTAAATGGCATTCTAAGACATAGGACGGTTGTGGAAACCCCTCAGCAAAGTGGAGTTGCTGAGTGGATGAATAAAACCCTTATGGAAAAGGTTAGGTGCATGTTAAATGGATCCAGATTACATAAATGTTTTTGGGGGGAAGCTGTGTCTACTGCTGTATATTTAGTGAATAAATATTGTGTATCAAAAGACTCCCATGGAGATGTGGAGTGGAAAACCCCCTGAGTTGGACAACCTTAGAACTTTGGGGTGTGCTGCGTATGCACAACAAAAGAATGATAGACTTAGCCCAGGATCTGGAAAGTGTGTGTTTCTAGGATATGGGGAAGGAGCTAAGGGGTATAGGTTGTGGTCCTTAGAGAAAGAAGGATTGAAACTCATTACAAGTAGGGATGTTAATTTTAATGAATTGTTATTTCCCTACTTGGAGAAAACTAACCCTGCAGGGTCTAGTGAGCAAACCAGTTTGGTTCTTGTGGAGCATCGTATCAAAGAGAACTCAGTTCAGGTAAAGCAAAGGAGGCAAGAGGGTTTGGACCAGATAGAGCCCTTGGATGAAGGCCATACTTAGGGCACTCAAGAGGGGGCTGAACTAGAAGAGGTTGATGCAGCAAGTCAGAAGGACTATCAGCTCACAAGAGACCGGGAAGGAAGGTTGGTCGGACCACCTTCAAGATATGGGTTTACGGATGCTACGGATGCAGTAGCTCCTTGGACAAAAAGAGAGATGAGTGAACAAGAAACTTACACGGATGCCATAGAGTGTAAGGATTTGCCAAGGTGGAAGCTAGCTATGGAGGAAGAAATGGATTCTTTGAGGAAGAATAACTTCTGGGAATTGGTGAAAATTCCAGGAAAGCAGAAAGTTGTAGAATGTAAGTGCACTTACAAGGTCAAAGAAGGGTACCCTCTAGGAGATGAAGTCCGGAACAAGGCTAAGCTGGTGGCGAATGGGTTCACAAGAAGAGAAGACATAAGTTTCATAGAAACTTTCTCACTTGGACACAAGGTGGAGAAGATGGTGAGTATCCTCACCTATATCATTGATAGGCTGTTGGTTTGGAACAACAGGAAGAGGATGAAAAGGTTTACATCTCAACTCAGTGAGGAGTTCGAGAGGAAGGATCTCAGTTTTACACAAAAGATCCTTGGGATGTGCAAAATCCAAGAAAAGGAGAGAAACTGGTTGAGGGTTTCTTGGGCAATGGGTGTTCTCAGCAAATTTGTGAGTAATCCTGAAAAGAAGCATTGGCTTGGGATGAAGAGGTTGCTAGGGTATTTGAAGGCTCAGTGGCAGCCAGTGGTAGCACTCATAACAACCGAGGCAGAATTCATAGCCGCTACGGAAGCCATAAAAGAGGCTATGGGGTGCAAAGGGTTGTTGGACGAGTGGGAGGTCCTAAAAGAGCAGGTGGTGGTATCTTTGGATAGCCAAATTGCATGGCACTTGTGGAAGAATCCAGTGTTCCATGAGGGGACGAAGTATATGGATGTTCGGTATCATTACATTCTGGAAAATAGTACAAAATGATGCATTCATGTTGACAAGAAGACCACAGAGGAAAGTCCTGCAGATTTAGTGACGTAAAACGCTAGCGGAAGAAAAATTAGGAAGAAGAACTGTGCCTTCAACCCTCAATACAATAACTCTCACGAAGAGAAAGAAACCCTAACTTTATTCAAAAAAAATAATAATCTCTCATTTTACATGGCCTCCTTATTTATAAGGTTAAAGTAAAAAGAAAAGGAAAATCGAAATTAGGCAAGTACAAAATAGAAAATTTCTCAAAAACGGAAAATTGCTAAATTGGAGGCCTAAACGTCGTTTTTTGGCTAAAATCCCGCCATGCTAATAATAATTAGTTTTATTCAGAAGCCTGTTTCCAATCAGACTAAGGTCTCTGAGTCTCGATCTGGGCCAGCACGTAAAACAATGTAAACTGTACCCTTAGATTTTGAGCGATCCAACCGTTCTAGGTAGTTTAGGACCATCTGTTCTGCTTTGTCTACCTATTCTGCATCATTCCCCCTTATTTTAAAAGAACTCGACCCCGAGTTACTGTCAGGATAAAGTAGTTCGTCCGGTGGATGATATTCAAACAAATCTGCCACATTGAAAGTGTTGGAAATGACCATGTTATCTGGAAGTTCAATCACATAAGCATTATCATTAATGCGCTTCAGCACCCAAAAAGGGCCATACTTTCTACTTTTTAGCTTGTTGTAAGTTCCTGTAGGGAAACGGTTCTTACGCAGATGGGCCATCACTAAGTCACCTTCCTGAAATATACGTTCACGCCGATGCTGATCGGCGGCAGTTTTATATTTGTTGTTGGCCAACTCTAGACTCTGGCGAACTTCTGCATGGATGTGCTGTACCTGCTTAGTTAGGTTCTGAGCAGCCTGATTGCGGCCAGGAGGCTTGGGCAAAGGAACAAGGTCCAAAGCATATTGAGGTGCTTTAGTGTAGACAATTTCGAATGGTGTCTTCCTGGTAGATTGGTTGTACATGCTATTAAAAACAAATTCAGTTTGTGGAAGGGCGACATCCCATTGCTTAGGCCGAGAACCAGTCACATAACGGATCAAATTATCAAGGGTCCGGTTGACCACCTCAGTTTGGCCATCTGTCTGCGGATGACAAGTGTTGCTATATTTAAGGGATATGACAAATCTACCCCAAAGTGACTTCCATAAGTGGCAAAGGAACTTGATATCGCGATCGGAGGTGATCGACTTGGGAACCCCATGAAGGCGAATAATCTCACGAAAGAAAAGGCTGGCTACATGAGACGCGTCTGAAGTTTTTCAACACGGAATGAAATGTGCCATCTTGGAGAACCGGTCGACGACCACAAAAACATAATCCACCCCACGCTGAGTCCACGGGAGCCCCAAAATAAAGTCCATTGTCAAGTCCTCCCAAACTTTTTCTGGCACGGGCAAAGGAGTGTACAACCCAGTATTTTCTGCTTGGCCCTTTTCAGTTTGGCAGACAGGGCACCTCTGTACGAATTTTCCCACATCACATTTCAGCTGTGGCTAGTAATAACATTCAGCTACCTGGGCTATCATTTTGTCACGCCCCACATGACCCCCTAAACCGCTGCTATGTATCTCACAGAGAATCTGCTCGCGCAAAGACGTGCGAGGGATACATAATTGGTTACCGCGAAACAGAAACCCGTCCTGGACATAGAAATCCGAGATTGCCTCTTTCCGTTGGCACTTCACCCAAATTTCCTGAAAATCAACATCTTCCTCATATAACTCTTTTAAACAGTCAAACCCCACAATTTCTGATCGGAGAGTCAAAAGTAAGGATGCGCACCGGCTTAACGCATCTACCACCTTATTCAACTGTCCAGACTTGTGCTTGAGTACAAAACTGAATTTCTGGAGGAAGGTAGTCCACCGAGCATGCATTCGATTCAAGGTGGTTTGTGTGTTGATAAACTTCAAGGCTTGATGATCACTATAGAGAACAAACTCACGCTGGATCAGGTAATGCTCCCAATGTGTCAAAGCTCAGATGACTGCATAAAATTCTAGCTCATACGAGGTCCACTTTTGGTAAGCATCATTGAGCTTTTCACTGAAATATTCTACTGGTCGTCCCTCCTGTGACAGAACAGCACCAATATCCACACCCGAGGCATCACACTGAACTTCAAACAGCTTGTCAAAACTTGGTAGGGCAAGTACCAGGGCTATAGAAAGCTTTTCTTTGATCACTGCGAAGGCTGTATCTTGTGCAACTCCCCACTAGAATCGTCACTTTTTCATGCACTCTGTGATTGGTGCTACTATACTGCTGAAGCTCCGAATAAACCTGTGGTAGAAAGTGGCCAATCCATGAAAACTACGAACATGGTGCACTGTTGTTGGGGTTGGCCACTCCTGAATTGCACGTACATTCTCTTCATCAACCTGAATACCATCTGAACCCACGATATATCCCAAAAACAGTAGCTTGGTAGTGAGAAAATTGCACTTCTTCAGGTTCACATAGAGTTTACTCGCGCGCAAAACTAGCAACACTTCCCGCAAGTGGTCCAAGTACTCCACCTCATCCTAGCTATAAATTAAGATATCGTCAAAATAAACAACCACAAATTTACTAATGAAGGGTTTTAAAACCTGGTTCATTATATGCATGAAAGTGCTGGGAGCATTTGATAAACCGAATGGCATCACCATCCATTCATAAAACCCCTCATTGGTCTTAAAAGCTGTTTTCCATTCGTCACCTGGTCTGACCCGAATCTGATGGGAACCACTACGCAAATCTAATTTGGAGAAAATCTTGGCACCCTCTAACATGTCCAGCATATCACTCAGCCTTGGAATGGGAAAGCGGTACTTGACTGTTATCTTGTTTATGGCCCGACTGTCAATGCACATGTGCCAGCTTCCATCCTTCTTCAGTGTCAACAAGGCAGGTACAGCATAGAGACTCAGACTTTCTCTGATCAGCCCCTTTTTAATCAACTCCTCAACCTGATTTTGTAAAATTTCGTGCTCTTGAGGACTCATTCGGTAATGTGACAGATTCGGCAAACTAGCCCCAGGAACCAAGTCAATATGGTGCTGAATATCTCTCATGGGAGGCAGACCTTCAGGCAATTCCACTAGTATGTGTTGACCCTCGCCCGTATTTTAATGATGGCAAAACACAACTGTTATTTAACTAACATGTTTAAACTAAGTTGTATTAAGGATCAAACACATTCAACCAAGGAACAAAGTGCAAAAACTCGAACCAAATCAAGTATCAAGTGAAGACTGAAGATCTAGTATAGGTCTTAAGGTTTAGAACCAATGTAAGTCTCACTCATACATTGTATTAGCTTGTTCAATGGCTCAAACACAAATGGTTTTTCTAAAACCATTAATTTTAAAATGTTTTTAAATGAAAAACAGAAGAAAAACTGGGTTGGAAGACAACCCAGTCGACTGGGTACATATACCAGTCGACTGGTATAAAGGTCAGAAGGAACCCAGTCGACTGGATCAAACAACCCAGTCGACTGGTACTTTGACCAGTAAGTATCCAGTCGACTGGATGATATATACCAGTCGACTGGTAAAATGGACAGAAAGTCCCCAGTCGACTGGATGATATATACCAGTCGACTGGATACCCAGAAGGTCTGAAAACATGTATTTTTCAAGTGAACCCAGTCGACTGGTATCTCGACCCAGTCGACTGGTGGTTCAAAAATATGACCGTTGGACTCCAAATCTGAACGTTTTAAAGTAAATCTTTTTCAAATTAAAGTCCAAAACGGCCATATTAATTGTTTGCTATATAAACCCACTCAGCAAAGCATTCAATAAGAAGAAGCAAATATTCAAAAAGAGTTGATCTCATATAATCAAGTTTTTATACTCTTGAAACACAAAAAGCTTTGAAATAATCCTATTGAGCCATTTCTTCAAGCTTTACTTTGAAAGAGAGATATTTCTGTTGTAATAAGCTGTTATTTGCTATCTCTCTACCTGTTACTTTACATCTTCATTGTAAAGGGTTTACTTCCGAAAGGAAGGGGAAACTTCCGAGAGGAAGGGGATTGTTGGTTTAAGCAACACCTGTAAGTTGTTTGGACGGTTTGGGCAAACACCCGTAAGTCTGCTTGTGTACGGTTTGTGCAACACCCGGCTAAGTTGTACGGCTAAGTTTTCTTAGTGGATTACTTCAAGGAGTTCCTTGAAGAGAGTGGACGTAGGGTCGGAACGAATCCGATATTGCCGAACCACTATAAACTGTGTTTGCATCCTCTTTCCTTAAACTCTTTATTATTCAGCACATTACTTGCTTTAATTGTTTGTTGCTAGTTAGTTTTTATAAACTTGTATTAATTCCGCAAAAGTTTGTAAAAACCCAATTCACCCCCCCTCTTGGGTTGAAACCTCGAGCTACAATTGGTATCAGAGCTTCGTTCTCATTAAAAGGCTTAAATTCCTAGAGTTGATCCAATGGCAGCAAATAGCTACTCTGAAGGACACTCTTATATTAGACCACCATTGTTCAATGGCTCAAATTATAACTATTGGAAAAATAGAATGAAAATATTCGTCGAAGGACAAGATTACAATCTATGGAGAATTATAGAAGAGGGACCTAAAATTCCCTCAAAAGAAATAGTTACTGGAGAGACTCTTCATACAATGCCTAAACTCAAAACTGAGTTTACTGACGAGGATTGTAGAACGATGTCTCTCAATAGCAGAGCAACAAGCATGCTACATTGTGCATTAGATATTTCTGAATACAACAAAATATCTGCATGTGTTTCTGCTAAAGAAATATGGGACAAATTGCAAGTCACATATGAAGGAACAAGTGAAGTAAAAAAGTCTAAGATTTACATGCTAATTTCTGAATATGAATCTTTTAAGATGTCTCCTAACGAAACCATTTCTGAAATGCACTCACGATTTACTACTATTATAAATGGTTTAAAATTGCTTGGCAAGAATATTGAGGAAGTTGAACTAACCAGAAAAATCTTGAGATCTCTGCCACCAGAATGGAAACCAAAGAGGACAGCCATTCAAGAGGCCAAAAATCTTGACAAGCTTGATGTTGAGACGCTGCTTGGGTCATTATTGACATACAAGATGGAAGAAATGACTCCCATCGTCAATGATGATGAGAAGAAGAAAAAGCAAATTGCTCTCAAAGCTTCTACGAGCAACAAAGAAAAGGAATTAGAACAAGAAGCAGAGAGCAGTGAAGAAGATGGTGAAATGGCTTTAATCACCAGACGATTCCATAGGTTCTTGAAGAAAAGCAAGAAACCTTACTCAAAGGATCCCACCTCAAAAAGGGAACCACTTATGTGCTATGGCTGCAAGAAGCCAGGACATATAAAAGCTGACTGTCCGGTTTCAAGCAAACCATACAAGGGCTTCAAGAAGAAAGCTATGGTAGCAACTACCTGGAGTGATGACGAAGAAGATGAGTCATCAGACAAAGAAATTGGATACGAAGAGATTGCCAACCTTTGTTTAATGGCAATCGATGATGAAAGTGAGGTAACATCTTCTCCCTCTTCAAAAAATAATATTGTTACTAGTAGTGAAGAATTAATAGAAGTCATAAATGAAATGCATGAAGAATTAAAGAAATTTGATTCTAGAAATTCTGTTCTTAAGAAAGAAGTATCATCTCTTTCTAAAGAAATGATAGTTCTTAGAGAAGAAAAAGAAAAATTATCATCTTTACTGTATAATTCGTCTCAAGATTTTCTTAAAGATGAAAATGAGAATTTGAAAAATAAAATTTCTGAATTAAACAGCACTGTGTCTAGACTTATGCTTGGTAAAGAAAAACTTGATGAAGTGCTTTCTTCCCAAAGATTAAGTGGAGGAAAATCTGGTGTAGGATATTCTCCATTGGGAAAACAAAAAACAAAAGAGAGCTTATTCATGAAAGCCTCTTGTGTAGATGGAGCTTCTACTTCAAAAGCTCCTAACCTTGTTGAAAGCACTCCCTTGATAAATCCAAGGAAATCTAGAAACTTAAATGATCATACTAAATTGAAGCATCCTAAAAATACTCATGCTTATTTGTATGCTCATTCTAGAAATGCTCATACACACCCTAGAAATAATCATCATGCTCTTTCTAGGAACAATATGTATAATCAAAGAATGCATTCTGCTCATCCTAGGAATCACCATCATGGCTATTCTAGAAATAACTTGCATACATATGCTAGCATGTATCCTAGAATGCATCATCGTTCATTTTCTGGAAATGACATGCATTTTCATACCCCTTACCATAGAATCATGTATCCTAGGAACTATCATCCTAAGGATTATATGAATGCACATTTAAAATTTCCTAGAAATTTCTATGACTATAATGCTAGGCTTGTGCATCATCAACATGTTCATAGAGCACCATATATTGTTAAGAAAGTATGGGTCCCAAAAGGAACCGTATTTTCAAGGACTAACCCCAAAGGACCCAAGAAATTTTGGGTACCTAAAAATGCTATCGTATATCCTTGTGTGATGTAGATTTGCCTTCACACCAAGGAGAAAGGTAACCTTTGGTACCTTGATAGCGGTTGCTCGAAACATATGACCGGTGATAAAAGTGTATTCAAGGAGCTAACTCTAAGAGATGGTGGACTTGTGACCATTGGAGACAATACTAAAATAAAGATCATAGGGCATTGAAAAGTCGGTAATGATTTCTCAACTTTAGATAATGTATTGCTAGTACAAGGCTTAAAGCCAAATTTACTTAGCATTAGTCAATTATGTGACAAAGGATATAAAGTCACATTTGAAACCTCTCATTGTCTAGTTATAGACATCAAGAGCAACAAGATCAAATTCATTGGCCATAGACATGAAAATGTCTATATAGTTGATTTGAAATCCTTACATTCCAATAATGAAAAATGTTTTCCTGCTTTTAGTGAAAATCAATGGCTGTGGCATAGAAGGCTTGGTCATGTAAACATGAATTTGCTAAAAATTGTTTCAAGAAAAGATTTAGTTATTGGTCTTCCTAAAATCAATTTTGAGAAAAACAAAATTTGCAATGCTTGTCAAATGGGAAAACAATCTAGGATATCTTTCAAAGCAAAAAATGTTGTCTCAACTACTAGACCTTTGGAACTTTTGCATATGGACTTATTTGGTCCAATTAGTACCATTAGTCTAGGTGGCCATCAATATGCTCTTGTTATTGTTGATGACTATTCAAGATATACCTTTGTTATTTTTATTGCTTATAAAGATGAAGCTTTCAAAGGATTTGAAAAGTTTTGCAAAAAGGTACAAAATGAAAAAGGAATTTGTATTTCAAGCATAAGAAGTGATCATGGCAAAGAATTTGAAAATCAAAGCTTTTCAAAATTTTGTGATGAAAATGGAATTAATCACAACTTTTCAGCTCCTAGAACTCCTCAACAATATGGAGTTGTTGAGAGGAAAAATAGAGTTCTAGAAGAATTTTCAAGAACAATGCTTTGTGAAAATAATTTGCCAAAATATTTTTGGGCTGAAGCCGTGAATACTTCTTGCTATATTTTAAATAGAATTTTGATAAGGCCCCTGCTTGATAAAACTCCTTATGAACTATGGAAAGGGAGAAAGCCCAATATTTCCTATTTTCGTGCCTTTGGGAGTAAGTGCTTCATCTTAAATAACAATAAAACTAACTTGGGTAAATTTGATTCCAAGACCGATGAAGGGATATTTTTAGGATATTCTACTACTAGTAAGGCTTATAGAGTTTTCAATAAGAGAACTCTAGTAGTAGAAGAATCTGTGTATGTAACTATTGATGAATCTAACCCAATGAGTAGTGGAGAAGTTTCCTTTAAAGATGATGCAGATTTTATTCCAAGAATGGAAACTTCTACTTCCATTGTTGACCCAAAAGTGAGTTCTTCTCAAACAAATGAAGGGATGGCAACTCCAAAGTTGGACCAACCATCCTCAAGTCAACAAGAGGAAAATCTACCCAAGGATTGGAGGTATATAAATCATCATCCAATTGATCAAGTAATTGGTGATCCTTCACAAGGGGTAAGAACTCGCTCTTCCATTAGAAATATTTGCAATTTTGTAGCTTATTTGTCTCAAGTAGAACCTAAGACATTTATAGAAGCTGAAAAAGATAATGATTGGATAATTGCAATGCAGGAAGAGATAAATCAATTTGAGAGAAACAATGTTTGGGAACTAGTTCCAAGACCTAAAGATCATTCAATTATTGGAACTAAATGGGTATATAGAAATAAAATGGATGAAAATGGTATAGTAACTAGAAATAAGGCTAGGCTAGTTGCTAAGGGATATAACCAAGAGGAAGGAATAGATTTTGATGAAACCTATGCTCCCGTAGCTAGATTAGAGGCTATTCGAATGTTATTAGCCTTTGCATGCTTTAATAAATTCAAGCTATTTCAAATGGATGTGAAAAGTGCATTTTTAAATGGCTTTATAGAAGAAGAGATTTATGTTGAACAACCTCTTGGTTTTGAAAACCTTAGTCTTCCAAATCATGTCTACAAGCTTTCTAAGGCTTTATATGGGCTGAAGCAAGCTCCAAGGGCATGGTACGAAAGACTAAGCAAATTTTTGATTAATAATGATTTTGTAAGAGGAAGAATAGATACAACTCTCTTCACAAAAACTCACAAAAATGACACTTTGATAGTTCAAATATATGTTGATGATATTATATTTGGTGCTACTAATGAATCTATGTGTCAAGAGTTTGCAAAGTGCATGCAAGGTGAATTTGAAATGAGCATGATGGGAGAACTTACCTACTTCCTTGGACTGCAAATCAAGCAACTAAAAGGAGGTATCTTCATCAATCAACAAAAGTACGTCAAAGATCTACTAAAGAGGTTCGGGATGGAAAGCTCAAAGCCAATTGGAACACCTATGAGCACAACCACCAAACTTGATCTTGATGAAGGAGGTAAAACTGTAGATTCTAAATATTATAGAAGCATGATAGGTGCTTTACTGTACTTGACTGCAAGTAGACCTGATATAATGTTCAGTGTATGCATGTGTGCTAGATTTCAATCTAATCCTAAGGAATCACATGTAGTTGCAGTAAAAAGAATCCTTAGATATCTACAAGGGACCCAGACCATAGGATTATGGTATTCTAGAGAATCATCTTTTGAGCTAGTAGGATATTCGGATGCTGATTTTGCTGGATGTAGGTTAGATAGAAAAAGCACAAGTGGAACATGCCAATTCTTAGGTGCTATGTTAACTTCTTGGTTCTCCAAGAAACAGAATTCAGTTGCACTATCAACCGCTGAGGCGGAATATGTAGCAGCTGGCAGTTGTTGTGCCCAAGTACTATGGATGAAACAACAACTAGAAGACTATGGCATGAGTCTCAAAAATATTCCTATATTTTGTGATAATACTAGTGCCATCAACCTAACCAAAAATCCTATTCAGCACTCTAGAACCAAGCATATAGAGATTAGACATCATTTCTTAAGAGACCATGCTCAAAAAGGTGATATAAGATTAGAATTTATACCTTCAGAAGATCAAATAGCTGATATTCTTACAAAACCCTTAAGTGAAGCTAGTTTTTGTAAGATTAGAAAGTTAATGGGATTGCTTGATTTTGATAAATTGAATGTTTGATTGCATCTCATTTAATCATTTGTAAGTTTGACATTGAGTGATAGAGTATTAATCCATGTTTAATTATTCCCTTCACTCAAAAATGTCATAGATAAACAAAATCGTGCAAAAAATTCAGGACTGGAAATTTTACTCAGGATCCAGTCGACTGGTAAATGTTCTCCAGTCGACTGGTAAGTCTCTGCTTGTGTTTCCAGTCGACTGGTAATTTTGACCCAGTCGACTGGTAACTCTCTGTCAAAACTTCCAGACGACTGTTAAGTCTTCTCCAGTCGTCTATAAGATCAAATCCTGCTTGGAGCCATTTTTTTTTGAAAAATCCGTGTCCTCCAGTCGACTGGTAAAAATAGCCAAGTCGACTGGTAACTCACTGCCAGTTTATCCAGTCGACTGGTACGTTTACCCAGTCGACTGGAAAAGAAACTGTTCTTCTTTTCAAAGGGACCCAGTCGACTGGTATATATACCCCAGTCGACTGGTATCGCGATTTTATAAAAGGGACTGTTCATTTTCGCCCTCCTTACGCCATTTTCAAAGAGCCCAAGCTTTCTCTCTCTAGAAAAATTCATCTTTTTGATCTAAAAACCATCCAAATCCCTTCTAAACACACCGATCTACTCATTCCTAAAGAGATTTTTAACTTTCTACGGTTAAAATCTCTCATTTTTACCAAATTTCCTTTTTCCAAAAAACTTCAAATTTCTCGAAAATGAGTGACAAAATCCGTATAAAACTCACAACAAGTGGACCTAATGCGCCCAAAAAGCCTAGGTCTTCAAAACCTTCGGCTTCGGAATCAAAAGGGAAGGGAGTAGCAGGGTCATCCAGCAAGGAGCCCAGAACAGAGTTGGAGCAGGCTCTGTTTTTCAGCCCAGCTGCTCATAAGAGGTATAACTCTATAATCCGTCACAAGAAAATCATGACGGGTAGAGTCGTTGATTTCGACTCCATTCGTCATGGTAATTTCGATATTCTACCAGCCTTTGAGGCAATAAATCTGACCCCACTGGTCAGTATTCATGAAAAATATTACCCGCGACTGATTCACCAGTTCTATGCGAACTTGGTGAAACCCAGTCCTCTGGCTCTGAGATTCAGAACCAGAGTTAGCGGTGTGGAGTTTGAGGTCAACACTGACCTCTTGATGAGCATTCTGAGAATCCCCATAAAGGGGGTTCAATGGAGTCTGGATGGATGGCCAGACAACTTTGAAGTTGAGGAGGCCTGTCGGATAGTCAGGGGCGACCCTAACTATGTGTACAGACCCACTACATTTCACACATGTAGTGACTTGCCCCTCGACTCAAAAATGTTTCAATTCATTGTCAGTTGGACCATCCACCTGAGACTCGGGAGTCGAGGGTATCTATCTAAAATAGATACGGTATTGATTTGGTGCCTAAAATCTGGGCACCACTTCAATATATATCCTCTGCTGCTCGCCAACATGATAAATGGCGAAGCAAACGACTCCGGGTGTCTTCCTTATGGGATGCTCATTACACTCATCCTCCAGCACTTCCGGGTACCTTTGCCTACCTCCGAGGCTCAGGATATCGGATTGACGGATATCATCAACATCTCATCTCTGAAGAAGATGGGATGTACTGTTCGTGAAGGGTTTATCTATCCTAAGGCCGGAAAGCGCCTAAGGATTCGAGAGGATGCGAGTGATAGTGATGAGGATGCTGATACGGCTGCTGAGATGGAGACAGATACCCGAGCACCTCCCATTGGTGACTCGAGTACTGGTCAGACTGGATATGGTGACATCCTACGAGCTATCACGAGTCTTCAGATGACGATGGAGTCCGGTTTTCAGTCCATGCAGTCCGATTATCAGAGGCTGAGCTCCTCCATAGACCACCTACGGGATGACTTCGAGTTACATCGAGAGCACACCGAGGGTTCCCTAGCTGAGATTAGGGAACTTCTTCGTGACAGCTCGGACTCTCCCGCACCATGAGTCTCTCAGTTCTTAGCACTTTTCCAGTTTTTGTCACATAGCACGGACATCTCATGTTTGTTTTTCTTAAGCTATGGCTCTATGAGGCCCTACTTGTATTGACTTTTTCTCTATGATGATGTAATACTATGAACCATATTTATTGTATTTAAATACGCTATTTGTGATATGTTAGAACTGTTTTAAATATCTGTTTAGTCACTAAATCTGATATAAAATACTTATATGCTTGAAAAACTTCCGGTTCTTCCCGGGAAGGCTTCTGAAATTCAAATGAAGCCACATCTTTGCGTACATATTTGTGTTCTTATAACCTATTTGACTGTATTGGCTAATTAGCTTATTTTTTATGTTATGCCTCCTTTGGTTGCTGTTGTCAAAACGGGGGAGAAAAATGAGAAAAACGAGAAAATCTAAGTAAAACGCAACCAATGCATAGATTTAGGGGGAGCATTGCTCCATATCTGTGTAAAAATGTTTATTGATTGGTTGAGTTTAATTTTAGATTGGTTGGGAGCATTGCTCCATATCTGTGTAAAAATGTTTATTGATTGGTTGAGTTTAATTTTAGATTGGTTGAAAGAAATATAAACTGTGTTTGCTTGTTTACAGGGTGGTTTTACTCGAAAAACAGAGGAGACTCTGTCCAAATTTTTGTAAAATCTTAACACTTAGTTTTTAAAACTGTTTTTACATTATTAGTTTTGTCATCATCAAAAAGGGGGAGATTGTTGACCCTCGCCCGTATTTTAATGATGGCAAAACACAACTGTTATTTAACTAACATGTTTAAACTAAGTTGTATTAAGGATCAAACACATTCAACCAAGGAACAAAGTGCAAAAACTCGAACCAAATCAAGTATCAAGTGAAGACTGAAGATCTAGTATAGGTCTTAAGGTTTAGAACCAATGTAAGTCTCACTCATACATTGTATTAGCTTGTTCAATGGCTCAAACACAAATGGTTTTTCTAAAACCATTAATTTTAAAATGTTTTTAAATGAAAAACAGAAGAAAAACTGGGTTGGAAGACAACCCAGTCGACTGGGTACATATACCAGTCGACTGGTATAAAGGTCAGAAGGAACCCAGTCGACTGGATCAAACAACCCAGTCGACTGGTACTTTGACCAGTAAGTATCCAGTCGACTGGATGATATATACCAGTCGACTGGTAAAATGGACAGAAAGTCCCCAGTCGACTGGATGATATATACCAGTCGACTGGATACCCAGAAGGTCTGAAAACATGTATTTTTCAAGTGAACCCAGTCGACTAGTATCTCGACCCAGTCGACTGGTGGTTCAAAAATATGACCGTTGGACTCCAAATCTGAACGTTTTAAAGTAAATCTTTTTCAAATTAAAGTCCAAAACGGCCATATTAATTGTTTGCTATATAAACCCACTCAGCAAAGCATTCAATAAGAAGAAGCAAATATTCAAAAAGAGTTGATCTCATATAATCAAGTTTTTATACTCTTGAAACACACAAAGCTTTGAAATAATCCTATTGAGCCATTTCTTCAAGCTTTACTTTGAAAGAGAGATATTTCTGTTGTAATAAGCTGTTATTTGCTATCTCTCTACCTGTTACTTTACATCTTCATTGTAAAGGGTTTACTTCCGAAAGGAAGGGGAAACTTCCGAGAGGAAGGGGATTGTTGGTTTAAGCAACACCTGTAAGTTGTTTGGACGGTTTGGGCAAACACCCGTAAGTCTGCTTGTGTACGGTTTGTGCAACACCCGGCTAAGTTGTACGGCTAAGTTTTCTTAGTGGATTACTTCAAGGAGTTCCTTGAAGAGAGTGGACGTAGGGTCGGAACGAATCCGATATTGCCGAACCACTATAAACTGTGTTTGCATCCTCTTTCCTTAAACTCTTTATTATTCAGCACATTACTTGCTTTAATTGTTTGCTGCTAGTTAGTTTTTATAAACTTGTATTAATTCCGCAAAAGTTTGTAAAAACCCAATTCACCCCCCCTCTTGGGTTGAAACCTCGAGCTACAGTATGACATCTTCAAATTCATCCATTAACGACTTTAACTCATCAGGAATCTGTTGATACTCGGCTAGTGGTTCTCCTTTTACTAACAACGCATAGAACTCCCCTGCTGCTTTCACATCCTCAACGAACTCCATCTCAGGAACTGTAAGAAAAGTCTTTCCCTCTGCTCTAGGAGTTTCGACAACTGGTTCACGTTCACTTGCAGGAACTAGTACAATATTTTTGTTAAACCACCAGAAAACATAAGTATTATCCCGACCCTTATGCATAACATCTACATCAAACTTCCAAGGCCTCCCCAATAATAAATGGCACGCATCCATATCAAAAACATCACACACAATCTTATATTTATAAAATTTGCCAATAGAAAAAGGAACACGACAGATATCAGTTACCCGAGTCTCAATGCCCTTTTTGATCCAACCAATCTTGTATGGAGAGGGAGGCTTTTCTGTTTTTAGGTTCAATGCTGCGACAAGGGCCTTGGATACAATATTCTCACTGCTGCCACTGTCAATAATCACCATGCATACTTTCTGGTTGATAGTGCACCGCGTCCTAAAAATACAGTGTCGTTGGTTGTCATCCTTCAGCCTTGGTGTAAATAACAGACACTGAACCACACAGTTAACATATACACCCTCATCTGCATCTGCTACTTCGCCACCAGTGTAATCATCGACCTCCCCAGAATAACCTTCATCTGCACCAAAAGGATCCTCCTCCTCCTCTGCTGTTTCAACCATGTTAACCTGCCGACGATTAGGACATTCATTAGAACGATGTCCAGGTTGACCACATTTGTAACACTTTCCTAGAATAAGACGGGCATAGGGATTGCTGGGCATTCCTCTATTTTGTGTTGGGGCACCAGTTGTGGGGGTTGTTGGTTTAATGGGGTTGGTAGTACCAGTACCGGAAACTCTGCTGGTTGACGGCTGTGGTAAAGTCTGCAGTACTAAAATCTGTGATGGCTGCGATCGATATGGTTGGGGACATGATGAGTGCCTAGATTATTGTGACTCCACTTTCATGGCTAGGTTGACCGCCTCGGATAGGGACCACACAGTATGGAGGGATACTTGTTCTTGAATAGATACTCGCAACCCTCCGATATACCTAGCCACTTGCTATCCCTCTTTTTCTTGCAGGTCATTGCGCGAGTTCAACCTATAAAACTCCTCTATGTAATCACTGATGGTGCGCACCCTTTGCCTGCAATTCTGATATTGCTGGTACAACAACTGTTCATAGTCAGGAGGAAGGAACCTTGCTCGCAGCAGCTGCTTTATCTTGGACCAGAAGCGAACAGGCTACTTACCCTTTCGCCTACGGTTATTCTGCGTCTGCTCCCACCACACAGAGGCTCCCCTCTTCAGTTTATAGGCTAGAAGCTTCACCTACCTATCTCCTAGAGTCTGCATATACTCAAAGAAAGCCTCCACTTCGAAAAGCCAGTCAATGGAGTTTTCGACGTAGAGGTGGCCATTGAAACACGACAGATCTACCTTAACCTAAAAATCATAATTTTTTTATTCGTACCTGTTCTGGTTGTAACGGTTCTGACCAACACGATTCTGATTATGACCATGCTGACCATCATCATTATTCTCGACGCCCGGCACTTCGAACTCATCATCACTGGATAAAGTGGCATAGGCTTGGGGCCTACACTGCGGAGTAGGAACGCGTCCAGCAACCTGTTGGTCGGGAGCAAGGCCTCCGACATGATCCGGGTTGCATTCTTCACCACTGTTGCCATTGATTCTCAGACCAGCCATGGTTTGTTGTATTTCCCGCAACATACGTTCGATACGATCAAACCGTTGATTGTGATCATCAAACTGCTGATTGTGATTATCTATGGCTGCCCATAAGACCTGTACCCCACGATCAACGTCGTCAAGGTGGTTATTTTAGTTTCCATCACCTGCCATCAGACCAGGGTAGAACAAGGCTCTGATACTAATTGATGTAAAACGCTAGCAGAAGAAAAATTAGGAAGAAGAACTGTGCCTTCAACCCTCAATACAATAACTCTCACGAAGAGAAAGAAACCCTAATTTTATTCAAAAATAATAATAATCTCTCATATTACGTGGCCTCCTTATTTATAAGGTTAAAGTAAAAAGAAAAGGAAAACCAAAATTAGACAAGTACAAAATAGAAAATTTATCAAAAACGGAAAACTACTAAATTGGAGGCCTAAATGTCGTTTTTTGGCTAAAATCCCGCCACGCTGATTTGGATCAGTTTTATTAAGAAGTCCGTTTTCAATTAGACTAGGGTCTCCGGGGCCCAATCCAAGTCGTCACGTAAAACGATGTAAGCCATACCCTTAGATTTGGAGTGATCCAACCGTTCTAGGTAGTCTAGGGCCATCTGTTCTGCTTTGTCTACCTATTCTGCATCATTTAGGCACCAAGGTTCTACCTCTAAGAAGGTCCAATCATTGCCTTGGACTTCTTAGGATTGGCGATTGATGAATGACTCAAGATGAGTTTGGATCCCGAAGCTTTCTGTACAATGGTTCGGGTTTAAACGCTAAGACAAAGGTAGAGATTGTTGGTATTTGTCTAAGGTTTAAACATGGTTCAAGCATGGTTAAGGTTTGAATAGGTCCAAGCATGGTTCAAAGATGGTTAAAGTCTAAACCAAAGTTGGAGAATCAAAGTTCAGTAAGTTAGAAGGCTGCACACATGTGTGTGCTTCATTTTGGAGCAAGGGAAGGCCATACGCACTAGTGTGCGCACTTCTGCACACAAGCAGAAGGGTGTTGTGTGAAGGGGACAACAACTCAAAGCTGCAGTACTGGAACCTAGCAGGAATAGCACAAGGGACAGAAACTCAAAGCTACAGCACTGGGAAGTCGATGCTGCAGCACTGGTCGGTACATATGGACAACATGCTTTAGCCTTCTCTTAGGTGCGTGAATGCAAGGTTAAAACACACAGTACCACTTAAGATTGATGGAGGGCCATGGTTAAGTGGTCATCAAGATCTAAGGGTGGAGAATGACACACAGGATTAGACAAGAAGTTAGTGCACTATATAAAGGGTCACCTAGGTTCAATCTCAAAAAAAGAAGACACAAGAATGTGATGATGTAACTTGTGAGACATGTGTGTGAATGAGAGAATTGGGTGAGAGTGCAAAGACACAGACATACAAGAGGGACTTATTGTAGAGAGGCTGGTTGTAAAGAAGAGAGGGTAGTATAGAATTGATAGAAAGCTTTGTAATAGGTCTATCACTTTCTAGTTCTCTTCTAAGTTCTTCAAGAACTTGAGGTTTCTTGAAGGGGGTTGCTAAATTGTAAGAACCATTGATTTAGTGCGGAGAGTTCGGAGGAACTCACGGGAACGTAGGCACATTACCGAACCTCGATAACAAATTGCTTGTCTTCTTTCGTTCTTTGATTTTCTACTCTTGTGTTCAATTGCTGTATTTCTTTCTACAAGTCATTCTAGACTTGGGTGTTTGGAAGATCACCACCTGGGCATCTTGTCAAGGTGATTTCCAAAAGAATCCTTGGAGAAAACATAGCCGAGCTTATGTAATGCAGCTCATACACTAGGACTTTTTGGAGAACACAGCCGAGCGATAGACAAGGCTCGAACTTTAGAGAATTCTTGGAGAAAACATGGCTGAGCGTATACAACGCAGCTCATACGCTCGAACTTTTTGAAGAACACGGCCGAGTGTTGACAAGGCTCGGACTTTGGAGAATCCTTGGAGAAAACATGGCCGAGCGATCAAGACTTGGAGAATCTTATGTTCGTGTAGCTTCCTCCTTCCTGCGCACGTGGGCCTTTTTGCCCACTCTAGGTCTATTAGGTTTGCCTTTCTTTAGGTGTGTCAAATGATAGCGGCCGATAAGAAATGGCGGTGCGTTGGTTACTGCAGAAGGCATGTTCTAGTGACAGTTGGCACCTTGGTGATTGGAAACGGCGCCTGAGGAATAGTAAGGGGCGCATCATTTCATCTGACGCACGGATTGATGTTTCTCATTTCTACTGCCACAGCCTCTATATAAGTGGGTTCCCCCTTTCTTCATTCTTCACTTTGCATTCTTGAGAGATCTTGAGAGTATTGGTTTAGCTAGGGAGTTTGAGAGCGCTCGATATTGTTTAAGAGTCTTCCACATAAGCTTTTTTTTCTAGGTGACTAAAATATCTGGTGGTAGTGATACTAGCGGAGCTCTGTCCAGGAAGTTAGAGGAAAAATGAGTGCTTCTTCTAGTGGTAAAGTCTCATCTCAGGATGTGGCTCCTAGAGGAGAAGGTCAGGCCCTCGTGCCATATGAGGGAGACGGGGGAGAGAGCGAGGAGGCAGAAACATCTAGAGAGGGGGACGTCCGGGTGTCTATGGTTATTAAGGATGACTCCCTGGACACTGAGAGGGAGGCATGGACGTTCGAAGCGAACTCCATTCCGAGTGTAGTGAAGGAGGCTAGCCTTGTGAGGACGATGGTCAAATATAGGATCCCCTTGGATTTTCACATGCGAGCCCCAGAGGGTAGGGAGAGGGCCTGCGATGCCCTGTCGAGCTGGGTGCCTTATGAGCTATGTATTTATGAACATCAGCTTAAGGCTGGGCTCAGGCTCTCTCTCCACCCGTTCCTCTGTTTAGTACTTAGATACTTTGGCATTGCGCTAAGCCAGTTAGTGCCTAATTCAATCCGGCTGATCTTGGCATTCATAGCCGTATGCCAGGAAGTTAGGGGGTGATGAACATCAACATGTTCAAGGTCCATTTTCAGCTAGCCCAGCTCGGTCATTCGGGATGGGTCATTATCAGCTCGAGGTAGGGGAAGAGTGTTCTGAAGGAGAAGCCTTCACCCATAAAGAGATGGAAAAGAGGCTTTTTCTTCGTTCAGAGCGCTGAGAGCTTCGACATCCCTCTCAATTGGAGTCTGGAGCGTGTTGGTAAATGCAAAAGACCACACCTCTTGCCTCGTGAGCAGGAGACGTTGAGGGTGATGCTTGTCGTACCCTTGGATATCGAGGTGCTCGGAGATAATGAAGAACTCCACAGGCGTGGCCTGTGTCCTCCCAGCCTTCCCCCGAACCTTGAGCATGGTAGCTGCTGGTTTATTAGTTCATAGAAACTTAGCGTTTATGCTTCTTTTTTCGTGCAGACATGGAGATGGCAGCGATAGCTAAGCGTTTAGCTCGCGAGAAGAAGAGGGCCGGGGAGGCTAGTGGATCCAGACAGAAGAAGAGGGCCAAAGTCCCGTCCGTGGCTCTAATCCCAGCTGACAATTCCCCGAGGCCCCCGACTCCTAAAAAGCGGGTGGACCCAGTCGCTCCCACTCCCCTTTTGGGGGTGACTTTGCCCCAAGAAGCGTCTGGGATAGCTCCCCTCTTTACTCCATGGTGGGCCTTAAGGATAGATGACTTCGTGTTTGCCAATCCTAAGGTTGCTCGCGAGCATCTGGTGCTGCAGATCCCTCCTCATGACGCGGTGGATGCTTCGTCGAAGCCTATCGAAGCGCTGTACTCGACCGCAGAAGTTGCTTTTTCTTAGGTAGCACTTGCTCTTCCCTTTGGTTGGCCCACATATTTCATTTATTTCTGATGAGGCTGTTCTTTTAGGCTAGGGTTCTAATTGGGGTGCTTTCTCGACGTACCCTGGATATGTCAGATCATCTGCTAAGACTTAGCACAAGTTGGAGGAATCCCAGAACTTGACCCATGACTTGTCTCTTTCTCTTGAGATGGCCAAGGGGGATAGGATAGAGGCAATGTTCGAGAGGGATCATTGGTGCCAATCTGAGGAGGTCCTGAGGGAAGAGTTAGAAGGGGCTCATCGTCAGTTCGCGGAGAAGGAGGCATCCTTGACAAGGGAGGGTACAATTCAGTACTTTGAAGGTTTCAACGAAGCCAAGAGAAGGGCTGAGCTCCTTTTCCTGGAGGTGGACTTCTTAGGTCTTGACTTGGAGGCTGAGTCAAAGGGGTCCGAAGCCACTTCTTCAGGAAGGGGCGTAGAGGAGACTGCTGGTGTCGACGCCCAAGAGAGTCCAGGTTGTGAGACCCAGCCAGGCCTAGAGAGCGAACCCAAGGATGCAGGAGATGGCGAGGGTGGAGCGGGGAGTGATGGTGATACCCATTAGGTTCCTTAGAATAGGCCTGTTTTTGTATCCGGGGTCGATAGCACCCTTCCTTTGTACTCCCTTTTTAACTTAAGAAAATTTTATGGAGTTCAACTTTCAATCTTTATTGAATTTTTGCTTTTATATTTTACATTTTATTGATAAAACCTATAGAGGTTCTCCGCATTCCAGGTGCGGGGGATGGGTTGGCCATCCATATCTTCGAGTTCATATGTGCCAACTCTACAAACCCTTCGAATCCGATAAGGGCCCTCCCAGTTTGAGACGAGCTTCCTCATGTGGCGAGGACGGGACACTTCACTCTTCTGAAGGACGAGGTCATGTAGCTTGAAGTCTTTGGGGCGGACTCGGGAGTTACAGTATCGAGCAGCCCTCCGCTGATAAGCAGCTAAATGGATTTAGGCTTTATCCCGAGCTCCTTCAACCAGATCTGCGTTCATCCTTAATCTTTCTTCATTGTGGATTGGTTCGAAGCATTTTACTCTCATTGATGGGATCCTGATTTCAAGAGGGATGACAGCCTTTGATCCATATGCCATGAAGAAGGGAGTTTCTCCTGTTGGCGTTCGTACTGTCGTACAATAAGCCCAAAGGATATTCGAGAGCTGGTCAGCTCACTGCTTGTCTGCCTCATCAAGTCTTCTTCTGATTCCTTGGAGAAGTATCTTGTTAGTTACTTCAGCCTGGCCATTAGCCTGTGGATACCCAACGGATGAGAACCTGTGCTCGATGTGGAGGTCATCGTAGAATATCTTGAACTGGGAGCTATCAAACTATTTTTTGTTGTCGGTGATCAATACCCGAGAGATCCCAAACCGGTATACTATTTACTTCCAGAAAAAGTTTTGGGTTTGGTGATCCGTGATGCTGGCCAGTGGCTTTGCCTCGACTCACTTGGTGAAATAATCAGTGGCCACGATAAGGTGCTTCCTCTACCCAGTGGCCATTGGGAACGGGTCAAGGATGTCCATCCCCCATATGGCGAAGGGGAGGGGACTGGTGATAGAGACAAAAAGGTTAGTAGGGCGGTGCGATATTGGAGACCACCGCCAGCAGTTCTCATATTTCTTGACCAAGTCTGTTGCATCGTCCTTCATTGTGGGCCAGTAGTATCCTTGGAGGATAACCTTGAAAGCTAAGGCCCGAGCTCCCAGGTGATTCCCGCATGTCCCTTCGTGGACCTCTCAGAGAGCATAATCGGCCTCCCTCGGCCTGAGGCATCGTAGGTAAGGCATGGTCAGAGCCCTTTTGTATAATTACCCTTTCATGAAGGTGTATCGCGAGGCACGAGAGATTAGCCTCCTGGCTTCATCCTTCTGCTCGGATACCGTGCCATCTTTTAGATACTGGAGGATTGGATCCATCCATATGGGTCCCTCTTCTACTAGCAAGACTGGAGCCTCATCTATACTTGGTGTGGAAAGAGTTTCCTAGTAGATAGCTCGGTTGGCCATCAGGTGCTGGGAGGAGGTCAAGTTGGCCAGGGCATCTGCTTTGGAGTTTTCGGCTCGAGAGATCTGAGTTATCCGAAACGTCTAGAACTTAGTGGCTAGTTCCTTTACCTTTTGGAGATATTGGACGGCCTATGCTTTGGCCAACCTCAGTCCGGCTTTGAGAGCCTCGTACTCTGCTTCATTATTGGCGGTCTTGAACCCAAACCTCAAGGCATACTCGATCGTAAAGCCTTTTGGACTGCAGAGGACGAGCCCTGCCCCACACCTTAGTGAATTTGAGGATCCATCTACATAGAGGGTTTATCCTGAAGAGGCTTCATCGGGCACGGACACTATGGATTCGCCCGAGTCTATGGACAGAGTTGTCTCCACAATGAAGTCAGCTAGAGTCTGGTCCTTGATAGCTTGTCGGGGCTAGTAGCGGATGTCAAACTCTTCTAGTTCCACTGCTCACTTCACAATTCTCCTGGAAACGCTAGGATTGTGCAATACTTGCCTTAAAGGTTGATCTGTCATGAGGATGATGGTGTGCACCTAAAAATAAGGTCGGAGCTTTCGCGCTGCCACTACCAGGGCGTAGGCTATCTTCTCGATAGGAGGGTCTCTTGTCTTGACCTCATGAAGAATCCTGCTGACATAGTAAATGAGCTTCTGGATGCTCGTTTCTTCCCACACCAGGACAGAGGCCATAGTGCTCTGCCCAGCCGACAGATAAAGGAAAAGCTTCTTGATGGCCTTACCCAGGAGTGGCTTGGTTAGGAGTGGTGGCAAACTCGAATACTTCTTTAAATCTTCAAATGCTTCCTGGCAGCTCTAGGACCAAGAGAAATCTTTCGCCTTCTTGATGGTCTTAAAGAAATGAAGGCACTTTTTCACAGACTTAGACATGAACCGGCTCAGAACTGCAACTCGGTCGGTGAGCCACTGGACTTCTTTCACAGACTTGGGAGGGGTCATATCAAGGATGGCCTTTATCTTCTCCATATAGACTTCTATTCCTCTCTGGGTGACCATAAACCCTAAGAATTTTTCGTCGGGTACCTCGAATGCGCATTTGGATGGATTCAGCCTCATATTATGCTGTCGCAATACTCCAAACATTTCTTCCAGGTCGGAGCAATGGTTCTGTGCTTCTGCGCTCTTAACCAGCATATCATCCACGTAAACCTCCATGTTCCGCCCAATCTACCCTTTGAAGATCTTGTTCACCAGCCTCTAATAGGTTACCCCAGCGTTCTTGAGTCTGAAAGGCATGACTTTATAACAATACAGCCCTCGTTCAGTGACGAAGACGGTCTTATCTTGGTCCGGCTTGTGCATGAAGATCTGATTGTAGCCGGAGTACGCATCCATGAAAGAAATGAGTTCATGTCCTGAGGTAGCGTCTACCAACTGGTCAATCCGAGGGAGAGGAAAACTGTCCTTTGGGCAAGCCTTGTTTAAATTTGTAAAGTCAATGCAAATGCGCCACTTGTCGCTGGCCTTGCGGACCATCACCACGTTGGATACCCACTATGGGTACCTTGCCTCCCTGATAAAGCTGGCTTCTAATAGCTTATCCACCTCAGCGTTAACCGTCATCTGTCGTTCAGGGGTGAAGGTCCTCTTCCTCTGAATGACTGGCTTATACCGGGGGTCCACGTTTAGGCGATACTCGATAGTCCCTGGGCTGATCTCCGACATGTCCAAGGTCGACCAGGCAAACAGGTCTCTGTTCTTTCGGAGCAGGGAGAGGAGCTCATTTCTGTGCTCTTTGGGGAGGTTTGTGCCTATTTAGACGGTCTGGACGGGGTCTCTTCCGAGTGGTACCTAGGTCAACTCCTCCACAGGTCACCCCCTAGGTGTCTTCATCTTATCCTTGAGATCTTCTACCTTAAGGGGCAGGGCCTCTGTCTTCTTCCCTTCTTTAACGGCGTTTATGTAGCAGGCTCAAGAGATTTTTTGATCCCCTCTGATCACTCCTACACCTTCACTGGTGGGGAACTTGACCTTCAAGTGATAGGTGGAAAAAATGGCCTTCAGCTTGTTGAGAGTGGGTCGGCCGATGATTATATTATAGGAGAAGGGTTGCTTGACTACCAGGAAGGTGGTCTGGACCGTGGAGGCCTTGGCGCTGTTCCTGCGGTCACTGGGAGGACTATCCTCCCTTCAGCGAACACTTGAGAACCGTCGAAACCATAGAGGGGGGCCGGGGCTAGCTCTAGATGTCCATTCTTCAGCTCCATGCATTGGTAAGCATCATGGAACAATATGTCCGCTGAGGTCTCATTGTCAATCAGGACCCTCCACACTTCGCAGTTGGCTACCAAGAGAGTGATTACCACTACATCATCGTGAGGAGTCTACACGTCCTCCAAATCATCCTCCGTGAAGGAGATCACTGGCTCAGTTCTTCTTTTCTTGTGGGGGCCGCTAACGGAGGCTACGGCCCTAGCGTAGGCTTTACTGTCCTACCCCGAACTACCTCTCGCGGTTGACCCCCCGCAAATGGTTTTGATGATACGGTTGGTTGTGGCCACGTCTTGCTTCTTCTGATTTGGCCCTTCTTGCTCGGCTCTAGGGTTTCTTTGCGGATTCCTCAGCTCCTGCTGGCGATAGGGACGTCCGGTATCTCTTCTCGGCAGTGCGGGCTCGTTCCTTTTCCGCGGCTCGGTAAATTCTTTTAAGTACCCTCGGTTGATTAGAGCTTCAATCTGTTCCTTCAAGTCATGACCATAGTTCTTATAGAAGTGGCACCACCGCCTCTGGGCGGCTTCCTAGGCGGCCACTAAGGGACGGACTTGTCTTGGAGTTGCATGAGGACGTTTGACTGGGTAGCATTAAGTGGAGTGAAGCCGTCAACCCGAGGGTGGGGCCTGTACCTGTTCTCCTGGTGGAGCCTCTTTACTATCCCCTTTTGGGGGTTGTAATCCTTTCTCTTCTTCTCAGCTTCCCCTTCCCTTTCTCTTCTGAAGGCTTGGTCATCTTCTGCAAGCATGTATTTCTCGGCCCGGGCCAGGATTTCGTTCATGTCTCGGGGAGGGCACCGAGTCAGTTTAGAGTTGAATATGCCTGACCTCAATCCATTTTTGAAGGCCATTACTTGGACATTTGGGTCGAGGTCGAGAATCTCCTATGCTACTGTATTGAACCGTGAGATGTAGGCTCGGAGCCTCTTCCCTCGCTGCTGGATGATGTTAAAGAGGCTCTCTGAAGTCTTCTTGGGCCCTTTGCTACTGAGGAAATAGGAAGCGAAGGCGTAGCTGAGTTCTTTGAAGTTGCTGATGCTTCCTGGCTTCAGCCTTGAGTACCAGGTACCTGCTGCCTTCTCAAGAGTCAGGGGGAAGGCACGGCACATGACCGGGTCCGAATGCCGGTGCAGCATCATAGTCGTCCTGTAGTGCTGCAGAAGATCCATAGGATCTGTGGAGCCGTCATACATTCTCACTTGAGGCATGCTGAAGTTGGGTGGAAACGGGGGTCTCGAGGACATCTTTGGTGAATGGAGGGTCTTGGATGAAAAGTTCATCCATGAGGCTGGGATTCTTGTGCCTCAGAACCGAGTCTATTTTTTCTTCCATTTCCTCAAACCGTCTGTCTAGACTGAAGTTGGTTTTTGAGGAAGAGCTCTCCTTGGATTGGCTGTTACGCGGTGAGGGCTCGGTATGGGACTGGTTATATGTGAGGTCGTCCCTGCTGGACGACTCGGCTTGTTCTGGAGCTTGGTGAGGAGGGAAGAAAGGTTGCTGACCTCCACTCCGCACTTGGGCCGCTAGGCTGGCTATCATCCTGGATAGCTTCTAGAACTGAGCTTGAGTCACTAGGGCCTGGAGGCGAGCAGTCTCTTCCCCATCATTGGGAGAGTCGATTCCAGAAAGGTGAGGGCGCTGCTCTCTGGCGGGGGTGTCGTGCTCGAGGATTGTTGGGAACCTGAGTCTGGATTAATGACCGTGCACATCGTTTTGGATAGGAGCCGAGCACTCCGCTAGGGCTTCCTCGTTGGTTCTTCTAGTACTGTTTCTTGGCAGCATCGTGACAGATGAGTTCTTTTTACTTCTTCGCTCCTATTGTAGTGAGAGATTGTGGTTTCCCACAGACGGCGCCAATCTGTTGATGTCGCGAACTGTTGACACTGACGTGGCCAGGGTGAGGACGTGGCTTGGGTGCTGATACGGTCTGGAAGCTGACGCGACTTGAGTGTTGATATGACCTGGACCCTGCACAAGTAACAGGGGGAGACTAAAGGTCCTCGGAAGGAGTGAGGAAGCCTCCGAGGACGTTCCGATGCTTAAGTTAGCAAGGGCTAAAGGGGAGGAACCGAGGGTTTGAAAGAGAAACCGAGGGCTCAAGTAAATTAAATGCAAGTAGAAAAAGACTGAATGTATCCTCCTTGTGGAGTCTATACCTGGGCTTATTTATAGTCATCCGCCCCTAAGAGGTCAATGATTACAAGCTCGGGGCCGTAGGGTGGCGGGCCGTAGGGTGGCTGTAGGTGGCTGCTGCAGGTCATAGGGTGGTCGTAGTGTAGCTACAGGGTGGTTGCAGTGTAGCTGTAGGGCTGTGCGTCGAGGGGGCCCAAGTCTGGGCCATTCTTCATGGGCCCAAAGGTTTTGCTGGGCCGGGTTGTTTCTTGAACCGGAGCCTCCATCAGGCCGGAGAGTTGGTCGGGCCTGAATTTATTTGGAGTGGACTATTCTGTTGGGCCTGGAGCTCACTTGGGCCGGAGAATTTTGGTGGGCCTGTAGCCGGTTTGGGCCTGAGTATTTTGGGCCATATAAAGTTTATAAAAGAAAACTCAGTTACTTTAAAGTGATCAAATACATAATTTTACACAGCAAAATGGTTCATACCAGCATAGAGTTCTAACTTAAAAGACACTAAATTTTTGCATGCCTTCTAAATGTTTTGAACAAAATCACTTGACCTGCTAGTGCCAATCTTTAGGAAAGCAGTACTTACCATAAATTAATTTGAAATTAACTTTTGATTATTAAAGGTATTTAATGTGCATCAACTAACATATAATAATCAATACATTTTAAAAATCCCAAACATAATCAGTTGAAAACACATAAAAGCAGAAGCTCAAAGAACAACAAATAATGGTTCAGAGGTAGACTAGAGTAATACTATATGCTTCAAAGGAATTTTTCGAAGCTTACCTTGCTCAGCTGAGGTCGACAGTGACGAAATCGGTGGAGTAGAGAATGGGTGACGGTGACGACACCGGTGGAGTGGAGAATGGGTGACGGTGACGGTGACGGCATCGGTGGAGTGGAGAATGGGTAACGGTGACGGCAACGGTGGAGCGGAGAATGGGTGACGGTGACGTGACGGTGATGGTGACGGTGACAGAGAGAAGGGAGATAGGTAAGGAGGAGTGGGTTTCTGTTTCAGT
Source organism: Bretschneidera sinensis (assembly GCA_023935145.1). Lineage (NCBI taxonomy): Eukaryota > Viridiplantae > Streptophyta > Magnoliopsida > Brassicales > Akaniaceae > Bretschneidera > Bretschneidera sinensis. The sequence continues at coordinate 68,387,265 of CM043704.1, forward strand.
TCATCGATTTTGGGCCGGTGAGGAGAGGGGAGGGGAGATGGGTTTCTGTGTGATTTCACGGTGACACGGTTTGATTTTGGGCGGTGACGGTGAGGGGAAAATTTTGGACTTGTAATTAGACACTCAGGCCAAAATGTAGTTTTCGGATTTCATAGCAGTTATACCATAATATTATTCGAATGGGTCTGTACATTGTTCATCCTCTTGCATTTTAAATTTGAAGCACTTGAGGCATTCTATCAATAAAAAAAACAAAGGAGAAGAGAGGGCATTTCCTTTTCTTTTTTTCTTCCTCTCTCTCTCATATATTTTTTTTCTCTCAATCACCCATCTTTTCATAACCAAAGACATCAATGTCACCAACTCTCTCAAAAAAAGAACTCCATTATCATGGTTATTTTCTTGTATATATGGTGTTTGACGAAAGTCCCATTTGTACGCTTTTGTTTGTTTGTTGAAAAACTGAGGTTTTTGATGGAAAAGTGGAAATTACATTGATAGTTATTATTATCACAGTAATCACTGATGGAAAATTGTGGGGTTTTGGTGTTCTGTTTAGGTCAGTTGTCGTGGATCATTAAACTAGGATTGCATTTGGTTGCTATACTACTATACACACTAAAACTATGCCTACTTAAAAGCACTCATTTTTTCCCTTTCCCTTTTGTCTCACACTCTTACCCATTTGAAATTTGTATCTTCCTCTTTGAAGACGAAGGAAAGGAAAAAGCGAAGTGAAAAAATGTCAGTTCAAAAGTCTCCCGTGCATTTGTCAGGACTGTAAATTTTGTTCTCACCACGAGAAATGAACGCATTTGTGAGACGGAAATTTTTTTGTCGCAATTATATGGTATCTGCGAATGTCTCAAGCGCTTGCAAATAACATTTTCGATAGAAATATCGTCACAAAAATGGATAGATTTCGTAAATTTTGTGGGACTTTTGTGTGACGAATTGGTTGTCGTTGCAAATATGAAAACCATCTAGTATTATATTTCAGCTTTTTAAATCAATTGAATATTTAAAACTTGTAATTGCAAGGGAAATTGAGGATTATTTACAACGGCGTCTACCGTCGCTGATGACTTTTCTGACTAACCATTAAATTTCGGTTTATTTAATCAATTTAATATAATAAACTTACAAATTTGCGTGCGCTACATGCGGTCGGAGATGAGTTCTGTGACCATATCTATCTCTTTTCCTCCTCCTTTCTCATTTTGCCCGTCGCGCGTTATTTTCCTCCATTTTCATCTCCTTGAGCTTTTGCCATTCTTCCTTTTATTTTCTTGATTTTTCTTCCTAATCCACGAATTCCTTACTTTATTTTTCTTCCTCTTCCACAAATTTCATTTTTTTCATGCTTGAAAGAGTTTTCTTCTATCTCCACTGTGCCTCCTGCACCACAACACCTCCCCAGCCGCCACGGCTCCTCCGCCGCTGCAGGTAAGCCCTCCTTCATCTTTTTTGGTACATGTAATTTCTGTTAATTAGGATGATCAATTGCAAGTAATTGCTCATTTTAGGTTCTTGTTTTCAGGTAATATACGTAGAATTTGATTTTGCACAGAGCCCTACAGAATTTTTCTAGATCATTGAAATGAAAATGAAAAGATTTCTGTTGTTTGTTTCTTCTCTCTCTTCTATTCGTTTCGACTATTCTTTGATGCTCGTTTTTAGGTCTCCTTGAAAGCACCAGTGTTGCAATTGGTATTGGCATAATTAGAATGAGCAATTGCATGATCTCGGTCTACTTTTGTAGAATTTGATTTTCTAAAGAGCCCTGATGATCAATATTTGAAATTAAGGAAAAATGTAAAATGAGTTAGTTGAATTTTGTGTTCATGTCCTATTCAGCTTTTTCTAGATGATCCAGTTATGAAGGAAAATGTAGCAGCATTAATTAGATCATGCATAATCCACCTGTTGATGTTAAAAATGTGTTTGTTGAGCTGGAGGTCGGCCTCGACGAGACCTACACAGGGTAGAGAGGATGAGCTAGGGGTCGCCGGAAGGAATACCTACGAAGATGCTCCGAAGCTTTTGTTAGTATGTGGTAAGGCGCACAGGAGTAATGGTGTTCCCTTTTTGGGTCAAGAGAAAATTGGATCATTTGGAATGCGCAGCTGAGTTTTTTTATAGGGTTTTGAGGCGGCCTTCTATTTAGGGCGGTGATGACGTGAAGTCCCAACTTGGTTGGGCAATGATGTAGGCTCAGCTAGGTGGCCTGGGGCCGTTCGTTTGTGCTTCGTCTTGCTGTCTTGATCAGGAGTCGTCTATGTATGAGGGCAGTTGGTGACCTGAATTCTCAACTTGGCTGAGCAATAATATCTAGGAGGCCCAGCTAAGTAGCCTAGGGTCGTCTGTTTATGCTTTGCTTTGCTGTTTTGATCAGGAGTTGTCTATGCATAAGACGGCCTTTTAGGCCAATGGCAGTTTGGTGGCTTGGAAGATAGTGATGACTTGGAGCCTGGACCCTCTTGTATGTTGACCTGTTGCCTGCCTCGATAACGGTCTACATGTCATCTTTTTATTGGATGTAGTTTTTTTATAGTATCACACCCTTATGTGTGGGAGGTCACGGTTTTTATTAGGCAATCCAGTTAATTAATGGATGCAAAGTTGCTGAAAATAATTTTTCATTTTGGTAATTGCAAGCCCTATCCCCGTATGTTAATAAACAGTTAATTAATAATGAAAATTTAATTTTGCTTACCATCAAAATTTTCAGCAGTAGTGCTTTTGTTTAATGTTTAATTCCTGACATACATATTTTAGTCGTAATTTCTTTATTTTTTTCTGTTTTTGGTTCTAAATTATTCTATCTTGATATTCTGTCCAAACAAATGGCTGTTAATCTTTTATGGGTATGATTGATTTCTATGGAATTTTTGTTTGATATGTATATAATCAAATGGTAGCATCTTTTTTAGGTATTAACGGATTGTATGTCCAATAGTCATTTTTTTTCAACTATGTTCAATACTCATCAATCACTTATTTTTTGATTTTCTGGTTATAGTATGCAATCAAATGAGTACTATATTTTTTGGGTGCTAATGGTTTCCATAATCCTGTTTATGGTTATCTTTTCTGGATAGATTACTAACTCTGTACTTTCTGTGCTTTAAATTGTGTGCAAGCACTACATATTCTTTGGGCATGTGGAGTCCTTTTTCATGCGCACTTGCCAGCTCCGGCCTTAAATTCTATTTAAATCCATTTTGTCCCCTCATAATGTTTTTATTTAAAAAAAATCATACTTCCTTTTTTATTGGAATTTCTATTTAGTTATTGAGTTGCTGAGATACATCTAAAACTTTAAATTTACAAGAAATTCATAATTGGTCAACTTTTTATCTTGGAAACCCCATGTTTAGAAGACCACACCTTTCATCAAAGTTATAGTATCATGTAAACTTAATTCATATAATTGCTACAAAACCATTTTCCCTTGAGTGGTTCTGTTATTCTTAGATAGGAAATGATGGGAGTAATATAAACTAGAAACACAAAATCGAAATGAATATGAGATTGGGAAATGAGTTTGAATTTTAGGAATTGTCCAAAAGCTTGTGCAGCTTTGTGGGTCATGATATATATCACCGCTTCAATTAAAAACAATAACAAGATTAGAACAATATGAATGCATTTTTTCCACTCCAAATAATGCACACTAGGTAAGCGGCCCACGCACTTGCATGGGCCTTAAGTTTTATGTTTTTTTGTTTGTAAATACAAAAGTCAAACCAAGCACTCTAAAAATCTGACTTATTAAATTATCTTGATCCTTTATCCATCTAATATATTCTTTACTTGCATATATCATGCATTGAATATTATCTTAGATCACTCGTCTAAGGATTATTGAGCGAAACAAATGTGTTTGTTGTTTGTTAATTAATATGTTTGAGTTTTTTGTTCAAATACTTCTTGGATTGTCCAGTGTAAACAATTTAGGAATGCTTGATCTGTGTTACAGTTAATAATTTTTTGCTTGTTTCGTTTCGATAAAGTTTTAGTAGTACTTCTCTTTGTTCTCTGGGTACATATTAGTGTTTTCACAAGTGAAGGCGTTGGGTGAGGTGTAAGCCTTTTAAATACGTTGAAGCGTTTCAAAATTTTAATAAAATAATATTAATTAATTAATTGAAATAATAAAAATAAAAATTAATTAATTAATTTTTAGCAAAATTTAATACTTTTACTAACTCTCTATAGCATGATAATTATAATATTATAAATATTAATATATATTTATATATACATTATATGGAATATAACATATATTTTTATATTATTGTAACTTGTAAGTGATTAATTAAATAGTTTGTAATTATTACTAAATTAGATAACATGTAATATATATTTATGAAGTTACTAAATTAGATAACATGTAATATATATTTATGAAGTGTAATGATATCACAACAAGAACACTAGCTTAGTGTTTAAGACCTATGAAACTCATTAGGTCATGGGTTTAAGCCTTTAACTTGCATTTTTTTCTCTAATTTTTACTTTTTTTAAAAGAGGTTCACGAGGCATACGGTCAGGCGCTCTGGACATAATTTTTACACCTCAAGCAAAAAAACGCATATCCTAGGACAGAAATGCCGGGGTGTTTTTGCCTCGCCTCGCCCCTAGGCGCGCCCCATGAATGGCCATGAAAACATTGGTACATACGAAATTCGTGGTTATCTCTTTCAAGTGATAGCACCAAATTTAAGTCGTGTACTTGGAAAACAAAAGGAAAGTGTTGCCAAAATTATTTCGAAATGAAACAGCATAGGAATTATTAAATGCAATAAGGATTACACATTCCTGAATGGGTTATGACCCTTACCTTTTAGTGAATGGAATGATATGATTAGAAAGTATCAACATGCGTGATGTTCATATAAAATAAGTTTTTTTTTTAATTTATAATTTCTTATTCGCTAATACTTTATAATTTTCTTTAACAATGTTACACGATCAATCAGTGGTACTCGCTGCTTCTTCTGTGCTCCAGTAGTACTCTTGTTGATTAGGTATGCAAACTATAACTTATATATGCTATTAATTTAATTAGTTTTCTATTACTTAAGTATGGATAGATTGTTTTTATAAGTGGACAATATAATTCCTTATATAAATCTTACCTTGCACTCTTGCACGAGAAAAGAGGAGAGATCATACAAATAAGGATATGATTTATGTATTAGATGTAGAATAATGCACTCAAAGAATATATCCACTAAAAACAAACTTTTAAATTGGTTTGTCTTATAAATCTTAATTTTATTTATTTATTTTGAGTTATATTTGTCAGTTAATTATAAATCGGAATAACTTTGAAGGTCAAAACTGTTTTAGTATCTGGAACGATGTCAGTTGATCGGAGTTGGATGGACCATCGAGTAGTGCGTAATGCCGTATCAGAAAAATTTAGGAATGGAGTTGAACGATTCTTTAACTTCACGTATTCTAATAAACACTACGTGTATAAGGGAACTATTAGATGTCATTGCTCTATTTGTAGCAATACTAAGTTTCTGAAGAGAGATGGTTACCATGCACCTATACAAGAAGGGTTTGGTTAGGAATTATAAGAGATGAACTCGACACGGAGATGTCCCTTTGTCTATAGGTCGTTCGACGAGATGAATTGACGATGTGGAGGGAGGATTCAGAGGAAGGAATCGGATGGGGGACATGGTAATGGATAATACTAGTCCTGAATTTAATTGGGATGCTGAAGAGGCCCTAAATTGTGATGCAACTAAGTTTTACGATTTATTAAGAAATGTCAATGAGCCATTATGGGAAGGTTGCAAGAAATATACCGAGTTATTGGCGATTGCTCAGCTATTGAACTGTAAGTCATATTTTAACATGTCTGAGAGCTGTTACGACCAATTAATGTCAATAATTCAAAATAAAATAACCACTCGGATTGGAACGAGAGCGTGGGCCACACAAACTGGATTGGGTTGGGTGGAAAAAACATTGGATGAGGTAGACAATTTGGGATAAACTTTGTGGCTTGTGGGGTATAGAAGGTTAGAAAAGGCTTCAATAGGCTGCATCATCCAATAAGCGGCCAGGGGATGAGCTTGTCCACCATATTAGAGGGTCTATGAGTACCCAGGAGCATGTGTATCGGCTGGTAAACATAAGTCTAATGTCAATTATCTACATGATGATGATGCTTATTTTTTTTATTAATACATGAATGTGTGTGATCTACATGATGTTAGTTTTTTTAAAAGTACATGATTATAATGTTTGTTTCATATTTAATGCAAATTTCATTACCATTTATTGGAGGAAGAGTTGGGTAGACCACCATCTGTTTTGGAGGTTTTCAATAAGACCACATAGCCAAGAGCATGAGGGAGTACGTTGATCGGAAGTTCAAGGCAGTGAGCATAAGTATAAGCATCTTTTAATAAAATATTATGTTGCTTATCAAAAAAATATATTATACCAAGCAGTTTAATTACTAAAGTCTTACTTTATCTACCTAATGTATTGATTTTGATTAAAGTCCTTTCATTTTGTTGTCTATGATCTAATTTATCTACATAATGTATTTATTTGGATTATAGGAGTCTTATAGTTAGGTTATGACCTCCAAATATGGAAATGATCTATTTGCACACCAGCAATTGGATACTAATGAATGGTTAACAACGTGTGGGGGGCGAAGAAAGGTCGTGCTTATGGCTTGGGCGATTTGGTGGACCCGAGTGCTCTACTCGAGACGTCAAGGTGTTGTTCGTCCTCCACTCCCACCTCCTTTAAGGCTAGAGGCTCCACATTTATTGAGGATGAACATATACAACAACAAATCTAAGAGAAGGTCAGTCGGTGGGTCCATGAGGTACTACAATGTTTGGAGGAGACATAACAATTCCTGGAGCGGACAAAGCAACAGATGCAAGATTAGATGAATGAAGGCATGTAATGCGTCATGCTTGCCATCTGTAAGAGTTACAAGATATCACCTCCATATGTACCTCCACCTCCGTCTCCACCTTCACCCTCTAATGTAAGTACTAAACACTTTTAGAAAATTAGAATTAAAACTTTATTATCATAATGTGCATGATATATATCATATAATGTTAAGACTTAGTGATTTTAGGGTTGAAAAAGTAAAATACTCGTCCTGTGGATGAACTGGGAGTACTGGTACATTCGTACCATAGAATATGAGTTATAGGAACAAGTCTAGTCGAGTTTGAACTACTGGTTTGGGCTTTGTGAGAAAAAAAGTGAGAGTTTTAGTTCTAAACCATTAACACGTAGTGGTTTTAGGGTCCAAAACGTAAAATACTCGTCCTGTGGATGAGCCGAGAGCACCGACATGTTCGTACCATAGAATGTGAGTTGTGGGAACAAGTCTAGTCGAGTTCAGACCATCGATTCGGGTTCTGTGAGAAAAAGTGAGAGTTTTAGGTCCAAACCGTTAACACTTGGTGGTTTTAGGGTCTAAAACGTAAAAAATCATCTTGTGGATGAGTCGAAAGCACCAAAACATTCATACCATAGAATGTGAGTTGTGGGAATAATTCTAGTCAAGTTTGGACCACCAGTTCGGGTTCTGTGAGAACATGTGAGAGTTTTAGGTCCAAACCGTTAACACTTAGTGGTTTTAGGGTCCAAAATGTAAAATAATCGTCTTGTGGATGAGCCGAGAGTACTGGCACGTTCATACCATAGGATATGAGTTATGAGATTAGGTCTAGTCGAGTCCAGACAACTGGTTTGGGCTTTGTGAGAAAAACTGAGAGTTTTATGTCCAAATCGTTAACATTTAGCGGTTTTAGGGTCCAAAACATAAAATACTTGTTTGGTGGACGAGTCGAGAGCACTAGTACGTCTGTACTATAGAATGTGAGTTGTAGGAACAGCTTTAGTCCAGTTCAGACCACCGGTTCGGGTTCTGTGAGAAAAAATGAGAGTTTTAGGTCCAAACCATTAACACTTAGTGATTTTAGGGTCCAAAACGTAAAATACTCATCATGTGGATGCGCTGAGAGTACCAACACATCCGAACCATAAAATGTGAGTTGTGTGAGCAAGTCTAGTTGAGTTCAAATCACTAGTTCGGGTTTTGTGAGAAAAAGAAGAATTTGAGATTCAAACCGTTAACATTTAGTGGTTTTGGGGTCCAACACGTAAAATACTCATCCCGTGGACGAGCCAAGACTCTTAGCACGTCCTTACCATAGAATTTGAGTTTTGAGATAAGTCTAGTCAAGTTCAAACCACCGGTTCGGGTTCTATGAGAAAAAGAAAGAGTTTTAGGTCCAAACCGTTAACACTTAGTGGTTTTAAGGTCCAAAATATTAAATACTCGTCCTGTGGACAAGCCAAGAGTACCGACACGTTCGTATCATAGAATGTAAGTTGTGGGAACAAGTTCAATAGATTTCGGACCACCGATTCGAGTTCTATGAGAAAAATTGAGAGTTTTAGGTCCAAATCATTAACACTTAGTGGTTTTAGTGTCCAAACTGTAAAATACTTGTCTCGTGGATGAGCCGAGAGCACCAACACGTCTGTATCATAGAATATGAGTTTTGGGAATAACTTTAGTCGAGTTTGGACCATCGGTTTAGGTTTTTGTGAGAAAAAATGAGAGTTTTAGGTCCAAATCATTAACACTTAGTGGTTTTAGGGTCAAAACGTAAAATACTAGTCCCGTTGATGAGCTGAGAGTACCGGCACATCCGTACCATAGAATGTGAGTTGTGGGAATAAGTCTAGTCGAGTTTGAACCACCAGTTCAGGTTCTGTGAGAAAAAGTGAGAGTTTGAGGTCCAAACCGTTAATACTTAGTGGTTTTAAGGTCCAAAACGTAAAATACTCGTCCTGTGAACGAGCCGAGACTGCCGGCACATTCGTACCATAGAATGTGAGTTATGGGAATAAGTCTAGTCGAGTTCGGACCATTGATTCGAGTTATGTGAGACAAAGTGAGAGTCTTAGATCCAAACTGTTAACACTTAGTAGTTTTAGGGACCAAAATGTAAAATACTCGTCCCGTGGACGAGCCGAAAGCACTAACATGTCCGTACCATAGAATTTGAGTTGTGTGAACAAGTCTAATCGAGTTCAGACCACTAGTTCGGGTTCTGGCAGGTTTTCGGCGTAAACATTAAAATTGATTTATTATTAATTCTTTTTCTATAATTAATGAATACTTTCTACTTTGATGGCGAAATGTCTTATGGTTTCTCCTTTAACTTCTTTCGCAGGACCCAGTTGATGATGAAGAGACTGATGATTAATACCCATATATGTCATATTTGTGTTTTTTTTTTGTGTTATTTATGAGACTTTGATGACATATTGCATTTTTATTATTGTTAACGATTTAGATAAATTAGTAGATTGATGATTTGATGTATTGTTATTAAATTTCTATTGATGATTTGATGTATTGTTATTAAATTTCTATATTTTAGTGGATTGCATTATCAGTTTTATTGATTGTAAAATTTGGGTCAGGGTTGAACAGTTTGCACAAGGTTTTTTTATTAAATTTTTTTAAAAAAATTTCAATTATTTGGTTGCTATATGCAGAGGATATTCTTAGTATTTGCGACGGATTCTATCCATCACATATAAATTTTTAGTATTTTTGCGATGGATTTTTTTTATATGCCATGGATTTTTTTTTTATTTGCGATGGACTCCAAGGGGCATCCTTGTTGAACTTCCATTATACGAGCCATCAGAATAAACAATGGTAAAACAAAAAAACTTTTAGTCACCAACACTAGCTTAAACTCCCGAAAAGTTTCAGTGCTTTATTGCCTATATGACATTTATATCTCAAAATTAAATTTCTTCAAAGACTAATATTCAAAGGTCAGAGCCTTGCTTGACAAAGCGAACAACAAAAATACCTTTTCTAAATGAAATCTATGGACTCTCATCATCTGAATTTGAACTAGAATTATCCATCCGTTGCTCTGTAATTGCTGGAAAATGTCGTTGACGATGATCAATAGAAGGTGACTGGCGAGGGTCTGTAGAAGATGACAAAGCAGATACCTCTTTTTTCTATGTTCTTGTTGGCTTCGTCAGGGCATCTCTCACTTCTTTGCATGCCTTACCTATCAAAAATTCCCGCATAATGACAAGCAAAAATTCCCTACTTTTCCATGGAAATTGATGTAGGAGAAAATTCTTCGTTCAATAGCTTAATGGTACGTGGCACCTTATAAGGACAAAAAAGTAATTTCGTAAGAAAGACAAGTGACTAATCACATAAGGACACATGGTAAAGGGCATAACGATATTTTCACACCAAAACTCTAATTCTTCTAGGAGACTCCAGTCTGTGAATAAGCTCAGCCTTATATCCAAAAAAGTCCTAATCATATTAGGATAACTCAAATTTTACATAATGATCAATCTTGTCAACAATTATGTTTTTATCGGGATTCTAGTTCCCACACTATAGAAGAAGGCTCTCATCATCAAAAGATACACACAGAAAAACACTATATACTTTCTAAAACTCTCATATTTTAAGTCCTATACTAACTTAGGCATCGGAGCATCCCTCAAAGGCACTCCGGTCCTCCGACGACTCCTTAGGTTTTGCTTCCCGACTGTTAGAATTTTAGGCAGATTTTTGACATCAATAGATTGGTGCTGTTTGTGGGGATGACAAAAAAGTTTTTATTTCTAAAGAAGCAGTTATAGATAAGCCATCAATCCACAAGTACAACAGCACAAGATCTCGTCAGATCTAATAAAAATCCCTATGCACCGTCAAAAGTTCATCAGACAATGAAATCTTGATTGTTATATCTGTCCAAATTCGGCAATCAAAATTCAAATCAGGCCATGCAAGTAGATTTTTTGGTCTCCCATCTACATGTCTTCAAAGTCTCGGAGCAACCGGACAACGGAAAGTCTTCCATCGGAACCACTAAAGTTCGCAGAAAAACCGATCTTTACCATCAGATCTATCAAAATCATACCTTCAACAGTAAAATATAGTCACACAAACAAATTCACAAACAGATTCATTGGCCTTCGACCTACATGTCTTCAAAGTTTCACGGTGATCGAACGTCGAAAAGTCTTCCATCGGAACTATTAAAGTTAGTCACAAAACGAGATCTTTACAATCAGATTTGTCAAAATCTAGCTATCAAAATTCAAATCAGGCCATACCAACAAATTCAACGGCCTCCGATCGACATGTTTTTAAAGTTTCACGATGATCGGACATCGAAAAGTTATCGATTGGAACCACTAAAATCGCTGAAAAAACAAAAATTTTATCTATCAATTTGTAAAAAAACCAGCAATCATTATAAACGAGAAACGATATGTCGAAGATGCTGATGTTATCATTGATATCAACAAGTGACATCATCATGACGACAACATCACATCACCAAAAAATTATATTTAGGACCTCAATGTTTTTTAGAATTACATGTTAGCCAATAAACTCTGTGAAAATTATATTTCAACCCCTAAACTTTTTAAAGATTACATTTTAGCCATAAACTTTTTGGAAATTACATTCCAACTCTAAAACTTTCTAGAATTACATTCCAACCCCTAATTTTTTTAGAAATTACACTCAAATCCCTTTTAGTCCACGCCATCGCCATCTAGACGCCAAGCCAGTGCCATTTCAGTTGACTTAAATCGATTAGTTCAACCAGATAAGTTTTCTTCACAAAGCAGCCGATTCACCAAACTCAAGCTTGGTTTCAGACCTGGATAATTCGATTCCCAAGGTTATTCAGCCTTCTCTTCCTAGAACTAGTCTCAGAATTTTGAAATTTGACTTCTTCAGGAAAGTTTCCTATAAACTGCCAAAGAAAATACGGTTATTTCTTTGTAAAAGGGCCTCAAACACACCCCAAATCCGAACCAGTAGAGCACAAAACATCATGATTATTCACATTCAAGTATTATCTTTCCTTCATGTATTATCAAGTTTTCATACCAATTAAACTATTATAAGCACTACGCTTCTAAGAAAAAACTAAAGTCGTCAGCCAAGGTTGCAACTAAAGCCGTAAACAAATAATGCATCTAAAGTCGTCAACCGATGATGCATCTAAAGCCATTAGCCAATGACACATCTAAAGTCGTCAGTCAGTGACACATTTAAAGTCATTTGCCAGTGATGCATCTAAAGCCGTCAGCCAACGACACATCTAAAGACGTCTGCCAATGACGCACCAAAGCTCTCTAATTTCGAAAAGATAGGCCCAACTTATCTCAAACCTCAAACCCATGTCTTCATTATGTCTCTAGCTCCAAGAAGATATAGTTGACCTTTCTCAAACATCAGAATTGATTTGTACTAAGCTATCAATGGAACATGACCAAGCCATCTCTAGCCTCAGTATGTTCCATACCCTCTCCGAAGAGATTACACTTAGCCCTCAAACTCATCATACTCGACCCACTCAATACTATAAGTCAATGGTTTCTCTCATTTTCATATACCTACTCACCATAATCCGCACCCTCGCAATATCCACTTTCTTTAAGGGGAGTGGCCTTAGATAATAAGTTGGAAGCATGGGTCTTAGGCAGAAAAGAGAGGTACCTATATCCATCATCTTTTCAAATACTTTAGTACTTTTAGTACCCCTCAGACCTGATCTGAACTATGACTATGATCATTAATGAACCCAATCGCCATAAAATACAAAGCAATCTCATGTGTTAACAAAGCATCTCACAATCTACTTTAACATCTTGGCCTCATCCTCGACCTCATTCTTGGACTTATCTTGGGCCACGTCCTAAGCCTCATCTCGACTTCATCCCTGGCTTTATCTTAGGCTTCATCCTCAGCCATCTGAAGCCTCAGCCACTACACATCGAGCACAACGAATCAAAGCCTTGGCTACCTCATGCCAAGCACCTTGGGCCAACCTCTCTCACGCTTCGGCCATCCCAAGCCTCATCCACTACATGCCAAGCATGACACATTAAGCCTTGGTTTCATCATGCCAAGCATCTTAAACCTCAGTCACCGAACACCGGGCACAACATATTAATCTTTGGCTTCATCATGCTAAGAGTTTCAAGCCTCGGCCACCGAACTTTGAGCACGACATATGATGCCTTAGCTTCATCATGCCAAGCATCTCAAGCCTCTGCCACTGCACGCCGAGCATAATGCGTTAAAGTCTTGGCTACTCCATGCCAAGCACTATAGTCCAAGCTCTTTCATGCTTCGGCCATCTCAAGCCTCGGTCACCGCGCATAAGCACAACGCATCAAAGCCTTGGCTACTCCATACCAAGATCCTCTAGCCAAGCTCTTTCATGCTTCGACCATCTCAAGCCTCGACCATCGCACGTCGAGAATAATGTATTAAGCTTTGTCTTCATCATGCCAAGCACCTCAAGCCTCTGCCACTGCACGTCGAGCACGATTTATTAAGCTTTGGCTTCATTATGCCAAGTACCCTAAGCCTCAGCTACAGCACGCCGAGCACGATGCATTAAGCATTGGTTTCATCATGGCAAGCACCTCAAGCCTCGACCACAGCACATCGAGCATGATGCATTAAGTCCTAACTTCATCATGCCAAGCACCTCATGCCTCAACCACCACATGTCGAGCACAATATGCCAAGCCTCAACTACCTCATGGTAAGCATAGACCCCATCCAAATCAAGTATTCCACAAACTACTTCCTCAATTGCGTAGCTGCACTCAATGAAGTGAGGCCATATGATGTAGGGGAAAATTTTTCATCCAATAGCTTAATGACATGTGGAACCTTTTTTAAGAGCAAAAGGGTAATTTTCTAAAAAGGACAAGGGAATAATCAGATAAAGACACATGATAAAGGGCATAACAATACTTTCACACCAAAACCTTAATTCTACTACGACACTCCAACTTGTGGATAAGCTCAGTCTTATTACAAACAAGTCTTAATCCTATCAGGGTAACTCAAAATTTAAATAAAGATCAATCTTATCAATAGTTATATTCTTATCGAGATTTCATCTCCCACATTATATAAGGGGGCTCTCACTATCAAAATGTACACATAGAAATGCACTCTCTCTACTTTTTAAAGCTCTTATATTTTAAGCCCTATACTAACTTAGGCATCAAAAAGTCCCCCCGAAGGCACAACCCATCTAGTCCTCCAACGACTCTTTAGGGTTTCTTTGGTGATGTTCCGCTTTTCGGACGTTCAAATTCCTGGCAAATTTTTGACATCAATAGAAATAATCACCAGATCTCTTCATCAGAGCCATTATTCTCTTCTCTTCCTCCAGTAAACCCATGACATCAACCTCAGCATTCTGCACAAAACTCTTCAATGTTTGGTGGAACTCGCTATCTTCTTCTAAACTCTTCATGTATGAGTTGAGGAAATAACAGGTTTTTATCAATGCATGGCCTTGTTTGGCAACAATTCCTACTAAGCTGTCAGCATCTATTATTGTCAATTTCTTAACATTTTCAAGTTCACTACTCAAACATAAAACCACCGGAAAGCCAAGACTGCGATAGTGGTCCTTAGTATCATCAGAAGTTTCCTCAAACATCAGATCATCTGTTTTAAAACTGGAAAAGCTCCAGCTGTCTCTAGCTGAATAGGCAACCATCACACCTTCAGAGTGAATTATTTCCTGAGCAACAAAGTGTAAGAGTGTGATCTTGCCATATGTTCCTTTTACTTCTGATAATTTCAAAAGTGTGTCTAGCTTGAATGCTTAAGCACCACCACGAAATGTTTCGTCATTCACATGATTGCCAGTTTTAAGGACAGCTACTAAGAGCTTAAGAAATAATCTATTGTTCTCAAGTTCCTTGTAAGAAAACTACCACATAAGATAGAAATAGCATTTGAATGAGATGCAAGCAAGCACAAGTTCAAGAAGACGAACTAGAAACATCTACGTATGATGTTATCTATCTATTGATCAATCAATCTATTTATATAGGTAAGAAATGGACTTAGACCCTACCTAGCTCCCACCCGCTCTTATATCACTTGAGCCAATACCAAAGGACAATGATGTTACATGAACTAATAAGTTAAAACTTACATATAATGCTTTGTTTGCTTAAGACTTGTCAAACTATATGGTGTCAAGTGACTGATGACTTATTTTTCATTAGAATTAACTTGCTAGAGAAGAGAAGTAGTTGGAGTAGAAAACGAGGAACCAAGGTTGAAGATGGTGAAATAAGTCTCTAAAGGTGACTTATGAGACTTTTGTAAGTAATAAAATGTTTATTTTGATAAGTCTCTAAAGGTGACTTATGAGACTACTTGGTTCCGATTTGTGATCATCAGAACTAGAGGGGGAGGGTGTATTAAGACCTAACGCAGTCATGAATACTTTGCTGGCTTGCTCTACACCCAAATCTTTGATAAGCTCACGACATTTTAAATCTGCAGAGGAGGGATTCTTGTTGTTGTTCCTTGCACTTGTAGAGGAACTGTTCTCAGCAGGAACAGGGGGTGGAGAGATAGCCACCCGCTTTTAAGATTCTTGTTCTTGTTGTTCTTTTTCTTTCGGCTCTTTTGGGTTCAAATTTGAGTCTTGATTAGACATTTTGTGCTGACACGTTAGAGAGATAGAGAGAATGAGAGGAAAGAATTGAAATGAAATTGATGACAATGAGAGAAAAAATGAGAGAGAAGATGTTGTGATGGTGTATATATATAGGTTTTAGGATGTAGGAATATCATTGATGGGAGTTAGTTTAAAGTGAGTAAAGCCATCCGATGGGTCCATAAAAAATCCATCTACGTGGGTCCACGTACTGATGTGGACAAATCAGATCTTTGTGTACCCTCTTACAATGAGTCCATGTGGTAGACCAAACAAAATAAGAAGTGCCAGGCATAAGCAAACTAATTATAGTCATAATTTATCACGAAGTTTGATTAAACAATTAAATGTGTATTGCATTTTTTCATGAGTTTGGTCTATTATCACGTGATGAATTGGGTTTATCAAAAAATTTCATAGATGGGTGCAATCAACTTGGTTTGGTTTGATACTTGGCATAATTTGTTTGACCATGATTCATGCTAAAGAAAATTTTGGACTTCTGATTAAACACTCAGGCCAAAATGTCATTCAGATTTTATAGCAAATTCTAGATTCTTTGTTCTTAAAATGGTCAAATGCACTTCTTTTAATTTCTTAGCCAAATCATTCTTGACAAATACTCCTATCTGGATTTTGGCTAACACAACTGTGATGTGAATCATAAAGTTGCCCACCCATTTCTGAAGATAAAATATAAAGAGGAAAAAAATATTTTGATTTTTCCACTCTAAAACCTGAACATTCATTTCTGGCTTATACGCTAAAATGCGTTTTGAATTTTGTAAGCCAGAGTTAAACACCTAATACCATTCAGGGTTACTGGATCAAAATGTTAATGATGAACACTTACTCTGCAAAGGCCATTTTTTAGGGTTCTCAAGGCAAACCAAACGAAAGGAAATACTACACGGGCGCTTTTTTTTATTTGATAAAGCCCAATTTTTGTTTAATCATAAAATCAGAAACTCCAATGTCTTGCCAAAATTCACAGGCAGTATATTGATTTCTATTTTTGAAACTATCCTGTTAAATACTTCACTTACAAATCATCAAAATTGTCAACAAAGCCACTGTTAACAAAGAATTATAAATTGAAAAAATAATGACATGACTGCTACCTAAGTACTAATGCACAAGTTGGGCTGCATGAGGCAAGAAGCAGTATGAAGTGTGAGCCATGAATCCATTCCCAACATATGGTTGCAGGTTACTGTACTGTGATGTCAGCTCCACCAGCTTTCTGCTTCAATTAGATATTAGCCTTGAAGAATTGTGAGGGATATAGGCTCAGCCTCCTCTGGCTTGAACTTCAGGATAATTTTTTTTTTTTTTTCAAGTAAAGACACCTGACAGACTCCAGGGGGCATCCTTGTTGTCGAACTTCCATTATATGAACCATCTGAATAAACAATGGTAAAAGAAAAAAAACCCTTTTAGTCACCAACACTAGCTTAAACTCCCGAAAAGTTTCAGTCCTTTATTGCCTATATGACATTTATATCTTAAAATTAAATTTCTTCAGAGACTAACATTGAAAGGTCAGAGCCCCGCTTGACAAAGGGAACAACAAAAATACCTTTTCCAAATGAAATCTATGGATTGTCATCATCTGAATCTGAACTAGAATTATCCATCCGTTGCTCTGCAATTGCTGGAAAAAGTCGCTGACGAGAATCAATAGAAGGTGACTTGCGCGGATCAGTAGAAGATGACGAAGCAGACAGCTCTTTTTTCTGTGTTCTTGCTGGCTTCTTCGGGGCATCTCTCACCTCTTTGCATACCTTATCTAGAATTATCAAAAAGTCCCGCACAATGACAAACAAACGTAAGCCCTCATCCTTTCCTGCTTTTCCATGGAAATAATCACCAGTGCTCTTCACCAGAGCCATTATTCTCTTCTCTTCCCCCAGCAAACCCATGATATCAACCTCAGCATTCTGCACAAAACTCTTCAATGTTTGGTGGAACTCGCTATCTTCTTCTAAACTCTTCATATCTGAGTTGAGGAAATCACGGGTTTTTAGCAATGCATGGCCAAGTTTGGCAACAGTTCCTGTTAAGCTGTCAGCATCTATAATTGCCGATTTCTTGACATTTTCAAGTTCGCTGCTCAAACGTGAAACCACCTGAAGACCAAGACTGCGATAGTGGTCCTCAGTATCATCAGAAGTTTCCTCAAGCATCAGATCATCAGTTTTAAAACTGGAGAAGCTCCGGCTCTCTCTAGCTGCACGGGCAGCCCTCGCACCTTCAGAACGAATTATCTCCTGAACAACAAAGTGCAGGAGTGTGATCTTGCCATCTGTTCCCTTTACATCTGATAATTTCAAAAGTGTGTCGAGCTTGAATGCTTGAGCACCACCACGAAACGTTCCATCATTCATGCGATTGCCAGTTTTAAGGACAGCTTCTAGGAGCTTGAGGAATAATCTACTGTTCCTGAGTTCCTTGCAAGCAACCTGCCACATAAGATAGAAATAGCATTTGAATGAGATACAAGCAAGCACAAGTTCAAGGAGACGAACTAGAAACATCTGCATATGATGTTATCTATCTATTGATCAATCAATCTATTTATAGGTAAGAAATGGACTTAGAATCTACCTAGCTCCCACCCACTCTTATATCACTTGAGTCAATACCCAAGGACAATGATGTTACATGAACTGATAAGTCAGAACTTACATATAAGGCCTTGTTTGGTTAAGACTTGTCAAACTGTCTGCTGTCTGATGACTTATTTTTCATTAGAATCGATTTGCCAAAGAAGAGAAGTAGTTGGCGTAGAAAACGAGGAACCAAAGTTGAAGAAGGTGAAATAAGTCTCTAAAGGTGACTTATGAGACTTTCATAAGTAACAAAATGTTTATTTTGATAAGTGACTGAATTAAGACCAAAAACTGACTTATATAAGTCACAAGACAGCAAACCGGTCTTATTTTGACAAACACCAATATTGAAATAAGTAAGGCTTAAATTGCAATTAAGTAGCATAAGTCAACTTAGAAGTCCCAACCAAACCAGGGCTAAATCACCTAATGTTTTCTACATATTCACATTAAAGAGGAATATGAAGATTAATAATATACAAAGACGTATTTTATATACTACATGTAAATACCTATACATGACTGAGAATATAAATATGCGCAATTATGCAGATAATCTCCTGTGTATTATTAGCAATAAGCCTTTTTATCTATCTGTATGTGATAATAGTAATAAGAAATTAAGAACTATTGATCTTTTACTGATAAAGAAAAATAACTATTGATCTTTTAAATATAGGCAAGCAAAGCTACCCCTCTGGCACATCGCATGATAGGCTAACAAATGGTAAATGTTAGTTGCCAAGGACTGGTGCAATACTTCATCACATACAGGGGTCCTTATAGAACTAAGACTCCAGAATATAGTCTGAGCAACAAGAGAAAACATAGGGTGCATGTTTAGTATTGGAAAATGTTTTTCATTTTCCATCTCCATTTTCTTTGACACTTTCTTCAACAATTTAAACATTGTTAACATAATTTGAAACAACACTTCTCTGTCCAACGTAATATTGAAAAACTTAGGAAACAATTTTTTTTTTGTTTCCCAACTTTTCTAAATTATGTTGGAAAGAGAAATGTTGCTTTCCAAATTATGTTAAGAATATTCAAATTATTGAAGAAAACGGAAATGGAAAATGAAAAACAATTTTCTAATACTAAACATAGGGTGCATGTTTAGTATTGGAAAATGTTTTTCATTTTCCATCTCCATTTTCTTTGACACTTTCTTCAACAATTTAAACATTGTTAACATAATTTGAAACAACACTTCTCTGTCCAACGTAATATTGAAAAACTTAAGAAACAATTTTTTTTTTGTTTCCCAACTTTTCTAAATTATGTTGGAAAGAGAAATGTTGCTTTCCAAATTATGTTAAGAATATTCAAATTATTGAAGAAAACGGAAATGGAAAATGAAAAACAATTTTCTAATACTAAACACACCCATACTGTTTCATATTGTCCATCTTCCTATTTCTGGACATTTAAACTTGGTTGTTCACCTATTCGTGGACATTTTTTAAATTGGTTGTTCACTTTGAAAAATCAAAGTAAACTAGTAAAATATATGTCAACTTCACAACATTTCTCAACTACAATAAGTGAAACTTAAAATGCCAAAAAAAAAAAGTAATCTTGTCAAGAAAAGTCAGATTGAAAACTTGAGGGCATATGAATAATTTGGGGATGAGTATAATATTACATGACATAATAAAGGAAATTTCCTCGGATGCCCAAAAAAATGTCCAGACAATTACTTCTTGGTGGAATATGACAAACGGATTAACTTGTCGTTCTATGTTCCACAACTAATACAGGCTTATTAACCTGGCTTGTTATAAAATTTACAACCTATTCCATACCAATTTATACCATCTTTATGCCATATAAATTGTCATCTTCTATAGGATAACAAATAAATAACTTAGATCCCAAACTTGCCCCCGCTAACTCAACCGAGATCTGCCTGCAGGGCATGCATGGATTTGTAGCACCTTTGCCACCTGACATAAGGTCCCCACCAGACTCCAACAGCAAGGGCGGAGTTAGGGGGGCAGGTGGACACCAATGCTTCATTATTGGTCCCTCCAAAATTTCCATGAAAAAAGATAATATAAAAAATCTATGGATACCAACATTAAGACTTACTAAACCCATAGAATTATAATTATTGACCTTAAAATGGAAATCTATTAACCCACGTATGTAAACCTACTAAATAAAAAATGTAGAGAAATAAAGGTATTTTTTTACATTAGAAAAAAAGTATTTACTAATCTCAACATATGCCACAAACCGTAATCACAATTCATAATGCACTCTCCAGATCAGGAGACCAGAAAAAACAGTAAATAAAAAATGTAGAGAAAAAAAAGGTATTTTTTTACATTAGAAAAAAAGTATTTACTAATCTCAACATATGCCACAAACCGTAATCACAATTCATAATGCACTCTCTAGATCAGGAGACCAGAAAAAACAGTCTTAATACTATATAGTCCAGAGTCAAAAAAATATATTGGATTTGGTCATGCCAACACAATTCACATTTCCATTTTTTTATAAAGAAATTCACTTTCTTAA
Organism: Bretschneidera sinensis; assembly: GCA_023935145.1. Taxonomy (NCBI): domain Eukaryota; kingdom Viridiplantae; phylum Streptophyta; class Magnoliopsida; order Brassicales; family Akaniaceae; genus Bretschneidera; species Bretschneidera sinensis. The sequence goes on from CM043704.1 coordinate 68,407,984, forward strand.
GTAGACTTGTCATAAACTATTTTCTTTTTTTTATAAAAAGTAAGTCACAACTAATAAATAAGTTTCTACATCCACACAATGAATGTTACATGTTTAACGTGAAGAATCTAAACTCTTCTTCACTGGACCATTGAAAACATGTAGCAATACCCCAATTGACATAGTAACAACACCCAACATATATCCAAAGCTACAAATCGAGTATCATTGAACAATCAAACTGATTATATTAAATTAGTATAAACAAGCAGCCAAAAATTCACATACTTGTAATTACCTAATTACGGAGTATATATATTTTTTGATAAGTATATTATATTCAATAAGCACACCAAGGAGGTGCGAACCCCAAAACAAAATCATTTACAAGACAAAAAATCAATAAACTCTAGAAGCTCTTCCTCGTTAAAAAAGAAGTACCCGCTAAACCAAAAATTAAGAGTGTGAATCCACCTATCTTTAATCACCTCTATAGGCTTTTCACCCAATCAAACGATCTTCTATTTATCACTCCAATAATTACCTAATTATATTATTCGCGTCGCTTGTGATTAGTGCAAAATAATTTTGAGAAGCAACAAAGAATGGTGGGAATTATTTTTTATAACTATTTCCTTTTCTTTTAAATTTTAGGAGCATATATTAAGGGTTGGCGTCACTGCGACCTTTTATTTTAATCTATGTTAGCTTTGGCCCCCCAATATAAAAATTCTAGCTCCGCCCTTGTCTACCAGTGCTAATACAGTTTACGAGAACCTATTCCCCTAGCCATCATTGCCATTGCTTCACCATCCATACAATAGGTGGCAACTTTCTTTCATGTTCAAACCAGTATGCATGCACACACTTGCAAGACACCGACATGGCTGAGTCTACAAGGAATGTTCACTAACAACCAAGGGAAATAATGCATCCCACATTTCTTACAAGGATATGAAGATATTCTGTAGAAAATCTTTTAGGTAGGCTTTATTCATTATATAAAATGTCCTAGAGTTCTAGTATATGACTTGCCTCGTTAATTTATGAAAGCCCACTCATATGAGATGTTCATTTCATCAATATAGAGTGAAGATGGAAACTAATTTGTACGTTCAGCATAGTACCAAACTCTGAATAGTCCCAACGTATTTTCATTGGCAAAGCAACATCAGCTTTCTCGCATCAAATTTTTTAAACAGTTCATGTAATACACTCCAACAAGACAAAGAGCTACAAATTTTGATGCAAAATAGTATAGATGGTGCAATTGAATGCCCTTGAATGTTAGCTCAAGTGGTAAAGAAATGGGTCGTGTTGGCTGAGTCTTTTTAGACTCAAATCTACCAATCCTCCCCCCACCAAAAAAAAGGAAGAATAAAGCATATTTTGAAATTTAAGATTCAGTGGCAATACCTCTAAGGTTTCAAAGGATTCTTTAGTCATTGCAACCTCTTCCTGAAGAGTGCACATGAAAAGCAGTGCTTCTAGTCGTTTAAAAGCAAATGGGATGCCAACCAAGGCTTTTAGGAACCGCTCAGCAGGCCCAAGTTGAGATAGTTCACCATTAAACAGCCTAAGCTTCAGTTCTTCATCGGCTGTTGGTGCCATCTTCAACAAAGTTTGAACAAGTTCAGCAGGAAGCTCATTTCCTGATTTAAATAAGACGTCAGAAAACAGTGATGTTCTGAAAGCCCAACAAGTTAGAACTAACAAAATTCCTCAACTAAGAAATGGGGCATTGTAAGTTTGGGTCTTCAGTCAAAAAGTATGTCTAAAAGGGCCTTTGGCATCTCATTTGGCATGTACTCCATACAATACCATTCCACATCTTAATATTTTCTTTTTCTATATTGCCAATTGTCTTGATGAGAAATGAATTAAGTAATCAAGTCTGTCAATGCTGTTTCATTTCAACTTTAACATAATGAGAGCATTCCATATCAGTAGACACAACACAATATCAGTCATATATAAACATATAAATCATGTTTGCAGATTTCTTTTTCTAGATGAAGAAGAAAATGTAAGAAACCGACAGAATCCCCCTTTAGCTTGAACATAATGCCACCAGTCCATATCAGTAGGCACAACATAATATCAGTCATATATAAACATATAAATCATGTTTGCATATTTCTTTTTCAAGATGAAGAAGAAAATGTAAGAAACCAATGGAATCCAACTCTCATTATCTTCAAGCTGCATTATGGAAACATAGTGAATTCTATGGAACCACATCTCTAAATTTCTATGCTCTCATATCAGAAAACAGATCTGGAAAATATGCTACTTTATTTTTTGAGTACATAATCTACTTTCTTGTGGCAAACCATAGTGCATAAAAAAAATACACATCATAACAGTCTGAATGAACTTCTATTGAATAATATGAATTGAAAAGGGAGGAGAAAATCACCTTCATGAAGTGCATCACAAACTTCTTCTGTTGTTACATTCAATGCCCGCAGAAGAATTGACAAATTTTGTGCTTTCTTTTGATCAAGGATCTGAATAAACTGGGGTAAGGGATCTTGTGAAGAAGACTCCTTGCAACGACTTCTGTTTTTATCAGCAGATGCATATCCAAACAAAGTTTCTATCATCTCCTCATTGAACCTGTAAATCAGTGTTCAACATATTCAGCAGCTCATTTTATGATAAATGAGGAAACCCACACACAGACACATGGTGAGCAAGAGAGAGAGGGAGAGAGAGGAACTTGTGACTTACTGGAATGATCCCGATTTAATCTGATGCCAAACCATTGAATTGTCAGGATTGGCTAGCACTTTATCCCAGAAAAATGGCTTCAGCTTGGTTTTAGATGCATCAGCATCACTCTCTGAGCCAGCTCCTTCGCTAGATAGATATTTAGGCCCAATAGGTGGTCGAGGTGCCTTTGAGCCAGGGGCCATCGGTGGAGATGGTCGAGGGGGAGCAAGACCACTATTTGGAGGTGGTGGTGGGCGAGGACCAGGCGGTGCTGGAGGAGGTGGTCCAGGAGGTGGAGGGCCTGCACTACCAGAAGAGGTTTTCAGGGATGGAGTTGGCACAGGAGGTGGAGAAGGAGAAAGACCAGCCCGGCCAGGAGGAGGATTTAGAGGAGGCTGTCCCGGCAGGCTAGAACTCAGCCTTCCAGGAGGCAGCTTTAGAGGAGGTGCTACCTGCGCATTTATATTGCTAGTTGCATCAAAGGATTCAGTCGAGTTTTTGGCAGCACTACTGACAGCTTCTAATGATGGCCTTCCATCTTTCAGAACATTAGATTCAACGTAAAAATTGCCATCAAAAGAGTTATTACTAAATGATTGATGACCAAGCTTCTCTTCTTTAATAGAACCTCCTAAACTAAGAGAGGAACCTGAAAGATCAAATTTTGGAATAGCATCAGAAACATGTTGAAGTGGTTTTAGATTACAGTAACAACATGGTAAAGAACATATACCAATAGAGTAGTCACTTAAGCTTAAGCTAAGAAGAGGCCTCTCATCATTTCGACTAACTCCGGAGCCCTTGCATCTAATACAACATAGAAAGAACAATGCTGCAACAACAAATGTCACGGATGCAGTTACAACACAAGCAATAATTATTGATTTACGATGGTTATTCCCCTCATCTGCCCGTATATTCGAACCAGAATTTGGACTTCGAGAAGAATTTTCACCAGCAGAAGATCTTGATTTAGAATCTGTAAATTTTGATGGAAAAAGTGAACGTCGTGGAGACGTGGCAGGGAGACGAGACTGATGCACTCGACCAGGACGAGGAAATGGTGCAGCGCTGAAAATAGGTGATCCAACAGTAGGGGTAGGGGCAGGGGGAGGGGCAGGTGTTTCTGAACTGCTCTGAGGCCTTTGAGCCACCAATTTCCTCCTAGGAGCATCAAGCCAGGAAAATAACAACTCAAGATACTTTGTGTACCAAACGTTAGAGCCACCTTCTTCCCCAGGGACAAAGGACAGAAGATTATTTTTTCTTACGCAATCTAAAAGAGTTTGCTTCAACTGGGGATGTAGCACATTAATCACCTTCGCAATGTTTTCTTTCTCCATTGGTTGCCTTTTAATGTCAATGTTATTGGTGGTTCTAGGTGTTTCCTCTGTATAACATAAGTTCATATCTTCAACAGCTTCCTTCAAACGGATAAAATCTTGTCCACAATGGATCCATACTAGCTCTGCCTGCAATGAGAGAATTTCAATTCAGATTCACCCAGTTTAAACATAATCTTGGGTGAGGCTTGAGATGCATGGTACATTAAATTGAATGAAAAACAAGGATCGCATACACAGAGAAGTGGGGCTTTGGGGGGGAACAGAGAGGAACTTACATATAGATGTACGCATTTAATGTTGTGTAAAATGTAAATATGACAACAAAGGTGGATTAATGTTGTGGTGCAGGGAAATTGTTCTTAATTCCTACACCCATAAACACACACACACACAAACTCCCCCATAAGAGAAAAGAAAAATACAAAAGTATCCAGTATATTTGCATAGCGCAGTTAGTAGAAATAAAGGAAGCACAACAATTTGAGCTCCTAGAACAGTATATTCATGACATTGATGAAAATTGATTGTAATATAACCTATTGGTGTGACATGCTTAAAGCAACGAGAACATTGACATATTTTTAAATAACTCGGCGCTCCACAATTCCAGTACCAGAAAATATATAATACAGAAAAACCAATTTATAGATGATATAATACATTATAACTGTTATGCAAGCCCATAATCTCCTTTCTCAGGTTTTTATGACCTGTGAGAAAATAATTCATATGTCATTATCCGCTCTCTAGCCAGTGCATTACTTAAGATGCTAAAGTTATTAAGGTTCGTATCTGGAACTAAAGTTGGTTCCAACATGTAAACATATGCTTCTTGATTCAATATTTCCAAAGTTTCACGACATACAGTCTCTACAGTTCTAACCACAAAGATAAGAGCATAAGACCTGAATTCAATGTTTTAACAATCCTGACCATAAGACATGCTACGGAATGAAAACAACAAACTAAATATTCCATATACAAACATGCATAATAAATAACATTGAAGTACTTGAAATTAATAAAAATCAACTACACAGACAAATCACTTATGCTCAAATAAAATAATGCCCTACCATGTCCTCATCGACCGCCCCAGTCGTCGGATCCACTAATTGGCTAAGGAACACTTCCTCTCTCCTCTCCTTGTATTCTGAGCTGCTCACCACCAATGCACAAAGCAGAATCACCAAGAAAATGACACAATTTGCTCTTATGACACCCATTTGTCCTCGAATAAGCATTACAAGCATATGCAGTTTTTTACATTTCATCAATACCTAAAACCCCAACAAGCAAAACCCTAGAACTCCTTCATCACCTAAACCCACCCTCAAAAAAGCTTTAACTCTATAGTATTTGGCACCAACCCAATTCGAATTTCCTCGAGAGAATCTCTAAGATAACCCAATCACCAATACGTATACACAAATAATAAAAGACCCACCTCGAAATTCTGATAAAATTGAAACTTGGGATCAAAACTAATAAATCAAACAGAGTCCAGAATTTAACCTTCCCTATAAAGGCCAAAATACGGAACCACAAATTTAAAACAAAACACACAACGGAACCAAAGAAAAGAAGCTCAAATAGAGCTTAAAACACACCGATTCAAAACAAAATGTACGCTCTATTGTGCCCTCCCTTCTATTGGACAGCAACACCTGGAATAAAATCCCAAATGTGAAAACCAACAAGGAAAATAGATAACGGGTCTTTGATTATGATCAGATCCAATTAAAAAGAGCTCAAAAACATTAGCTGTTGATGCATGTAAAAGTTGACCAGGGAAAAGAAATTGCCCCCGTGGAGAATTTTCTCTCTTTCAACCGGGTTTCGTCGAAAAGGTGACAAAAAGCTAAAGGAGTTTTTTAATCCGTACTCCCTTTTACTTTTATTGGAGAATTATGAAATTTACTTGTTTGTTTTGTCAATTTATTATACAAGCGAGAAAGACGCGTAAAAGAATGTTTGTGGGATTAGGGGCTTTTGGGGGAATACACTTCAGTTTCCAGGTCATTAAATTGCTGCCATGATTCGAGCATAACTGAAATTTCTTCTCTCTCTCTTTTTTTTTCTTCTTTTATTAATACAGTAAGTTTTAGTTATAGATAGTATTCCTTATAAAAAAAAGTTATAGATAGTACTTAGTTGTTTATTTCATTTAATTATTTGAATAATTATAACTTATAAATAGTATGTGATTATTCACATGAAATTCTTTATACGAATTTCTTAATTTTTTTTATTTTAAAATAATAAAAATAATTAAAATGAGCTACACAAACAGATCATTATCACAATCAAATATAATCATAACTCTACTCGACTTTGAAATATCCTTTAATAACATATAAAACTCGTAGAAAACCTTTTAAATTTAAAATTTCTTATAAAAAAATTATTTTTCTAATGAAAAAAACTAAACTTGATAAAAAAGCCCTGACTTGTATACATATTTGATGAATTTTTTTTACCACAATGTCTTGTAAGACTCGAAAAAAAAAAAAAAACCTTTTATTTGATTTAGTGAAATTTAAAAATCTTATCAATAACTATTAAATAATTTCATTGATAACGTAAATAATAACTAGAGTCTTATCAATAACTATTAAAATTATCTAAAAATATCATTGAAGCTTTCACCCTATATAAAACTAAAGTTTTACACCAATAACAAATAAGTATTTCCACCGTCCTGTCCTTTTTCGTCACTGAAATATTCAAAATGTTTATATGATGTCATCTTTACTAAATTCAATGTGAAAAAAATGAAATTTATTCTCACACTTTTATTTTTCAGATCAAACGTGTGCATATTGACCTCCATTTGTTAATGAGTGCTGTTAGGGAGAAAAAAGATAAAAGTATAATTTTATGGATGAAGGCTTTCAAGCCCATGGTTGTCAAAATTGACCTCCATTTGATAATAATGGGTGCTGTAAGGGAGACAGAGATACACTGATGTTAGGTTTAATTGTAAAAAGTATTTAAAGTTCAAGGTTAAGTAATAATTTTTTTTTAAAATTTTAAAAAAAATAATTTAATCACTGATTTTATTAATTTAGAACAATTTTTATAATTGATTTGATTTCGATCAAATTCTGACAAAAAAATTACAAGACAACTTCATATATTTATTAATTTGTCATTTTATATGGTTAATTACCCTACCACACGTGTAACCAAAAAAAAAATCAAACGTGTCTCTCTATCTGATTGAAATTTGGTTGAAATTTATCACAAATTTAACCAGAATTTGGTTAAGACCAATGGTTAAATTGTTTTAAATTAACAAAATCATAAGATAAATTATCACTTTCAAAAGCTGATAAAACAAACTGTTAATTAACTGTGAACTTAAGGAGGGGTTTGCAATTAAGTAAAAAATAAAAGAAGAAAAATATGTGCGTTTTGATTTCAAGAAAGGAAAGGATCTTTTTAGTTTGTTGCGTTTTGATTTCAAGAAAGGAAAGGATCTTTTTAGTTTGTTACAAGGAAAAATTTCATCCTAGTGCCACAAATAGAGCATTAACAACAAAGTGGGAGAAAATTTAATAACAGCATAAAATTTGACTTTCAATTAATATCAGTTTTTTTTTTAATAAGGAGTTGTCAAAAATCTTAATTTTTTAAATATAATTTTTTTAATTTTTTTAAATGAAATTATTTTTATCACATCATCAAATACAAATAAATAAATTATAGCAATGATTTAATATAATATTCAAATTAATTTCAAAAAAAAACTTATCTTTACACTCTTAAAATCTTTTACTCTCTTCTCCTTTCCCTTTCACAAGTCTCCATGAAAAGCTTCTTCTTCAAATTTCTTTTTATTTTTAACTCTTTTTCTATTTTCTTTCTCTTCTCATGATTGGGATGTCTGGATCTTTTCAGATCTGATCGGTGATCCGAAGAAATCCGACCAAGAGCAGAAGGAGGGGGTGGCGAGGGGGTCAAGTGCCCCTGAGATTTTCAAAATTTCGACTTATTAATTTGGGACTTAACTAGTACAGTAGTATTTGGTAAGTTTCATAAATGGAAAGTAGTTTATGGGCACACTTTTTAATTAAGGGGTTAAAGGGCAAAAAACTACACTGTAAAGTACAAGAGGCAATGATAGAAACCGTAGTTTTGTGGGCCATTTCTTAAGCCAATAAAATAAAATAAAAACCTACCAGTTTTATTTTTTATTTTACCTTTTTTATATTTTTCTAAAACTTTGTTTAATTACTACTTGAGTGATCACATGAACATAAATGAATTAATTTTTCATCACTTGTTTACATAAAAATAAAATAAAAAAATTAGAGCTTCATCAATTTCATTAATGTATACTCTATTAATTTACTTGAATTTTGTTTTCTCATATTTATTTTGCATTAGTTTGGGCTAATTTTTTTCTTTTAAAACTTATTTATAATAATATATTTGATTATGCATCTATTCATTATTATTTTATTCTAATTCTTTATAAAAATGTAACGTACTATTTTTATTTGCTTTTAGTATGACAATGAATTTTATGATACCTTATAATCCCTCCAAAACCACACATAGTACCATTATCTTCTGTTTTAGTCATCCACAATAGTAAATGAGCATCGATGTAATTTTTTCCCATTTTCGGGTCATTCAAATAGGACATTTGGATTCCATCACATTCTTATTAGTGTAAAAAAAAATATAAAACCAAAATCGATACATATATTTTAGATGAATAACTCTATACATGATTACCTAAAAGCATGTGTATGGTTTTATCAATCTTAAATTATTAACTAATAAGTAAACTTTTACACATGATTATCTAAAACAATTTCAAAATATGTAAACAAGAAAATAATGATGAAATTAAAATATTATAAGAAAAAGCACAAGCCCATATTTTGTTATTTGATTGTTACATACATAATGGAATAATGGAAGTTATTTTTCAACAGCTCATTTGGACTTTCAAGTAGACACATGGAAATTAGTTCAAAACACATGGAAAAATACAAACTAAGATATGGACTCATATTTTCTCTTCTTAAATTTGAAAATTTAATGTTATTTGATTGTTCAATTATTTTCAAATTTATGTGTAGATGTGTATTTATGTTTAACAATTTTGGCTCGGTAAAACTAGACATAACGGAAAAAAACTCATACAAAAATTTAATTATTTTTTTTTCTTTCCTCATGTTTGACGATGATGGATGTGAATAAATATCAGTCCAAGAGAAGACCCCATTGTTTTGTATTTTTGTTCTTTTGAAGTAACATATTCTGGTGTGGTCTTTTATAGTGTGATCTCTGGACATAGTTCAGTCCAACTTGTATTCCAAGAGCTTCTTCTTCTGATAATGGTGGATTAGATTCTAAAGATAATTAACCTAATTGCTTAAAGTGTTTTTCTTATTTTGATGTAAATGTGATAGTGCAAATGGATACTGTTATTTGGTTTTTTTCTTAAAAAGAAGTTGAGATTTGATTTTCAGAAGACAAAAAATCAAAAGTCAAAGCAAAGTTGTTAATATCGCGCTGGACAACGTTTCGTTTTAGCTATAAAAATGAAACATTTCGGTTTTGATTCGTTTTGATGCATCATTTCAGATTTGAAGTTATTATCAAATACATACCCGTTAAATTGTAGAGTTAAATACATATTGCCCCTAGATTAGATGACAGGGACACTTACCTCCTCACATTTTGAAACACAAACTTACTTCTTTCGTCATATTCACATTATAATTTATGAAAGATACTTACATCATGTTGTTAAAATTTCCGTCAGTTAAACATAAAAAAATCTAGTCAAAAGTCATGACAACTCGTCAGTTAAACTTGAAAACCCCAAATTACCCTTCGAGCCTAATCTTTACCATATTTAAATTTTTATTTAGTAACATCTCTTTAAAATCTTAAAACTTGAATAATTATAACAATATTTTGAACCCATCTCCCTTTCCATCAAACTTCTCAATACCGAAATTTGAACCCATCTTGCGGACAAGATCCTAGATTTATGCACTAACCACAAATGCTTTTTTCAACCTCAAGAACACAGATCGAAGATGGATCTTAACCGTTCTTGAATCACTCCCAAGAACACGACCAGATCTTGATCTTTACACCGTTCTTGAATCACCCTTAAGAACACGATCATATATTGATCTTAACATCGTTCTTGATTTACCTCAAGAACACGATCAGATATAGATCTTAACTACGTTCTTAAATCACCCAAGAAGTTTGATATTTTATTCTTGGAGTCTTGGCTCCGTACCTTCTACTTCTTGCTCCGATAACCAGCTGTGCAAGCTCTGATACCACTGTTGGAAATCACCTTGACAAGATGCCCAGGTGGTGATCTTCCAAACACCCAAGTCTTGAATGACTTGTAGAAAAGAAAACAGCAATCGAACACAAGAACAGAAAATCAAAGAAAGAAAGAAGACAAGCAATTTGTTGTCGAGGTTCGGCAATGTGCCTATGTCCCCGTGAGTTCCTCCGAACTCTCTGCACTAAATCAATAGTTCTTACAAAGTTACAGCAACCCCCTTCAAGAAACCACAATGTTCTTGAAGAAACCAAGAAGAGAACGAGAAAGTGATAGACCTATTACAATGCTTCCTATCAATTCTCTACTACCCTCTCTTCTTTACAACCAGCCTCTCTACAATAAGTCCCTATTGTATTTTGTGTCTTTGCACTCTCACACAATTCTCTCATCCACACACATGTCTCACAAGTTACATTACATCTTGTGTCACAACCTTATGTTTGTGGTGTTGAGATTGAACCTAGGTGACCCTTTATATAGTGCATCAACTTCTTGTCCAATCTTGTGTGTCATTCTCCACCCTTAGATCTTGATGACCACTTAACCATGGCCTTCCATCAATCCTAAGTGGTGTTGTACGTTTTAACCTTGCATTCACGCACCTAAGAGAAGGCTAAAGCATGCTGTCCATGTGTGTCGGCCAAAGCTGCAGCGCCGCGCTGCAGCTCCAAGTTTCTATCCCTTGTGCTATTCCTGCCAGGTTCCAGCGCTGCAGCTCCATGCTGCAGCTCCAAGTTGCTGTCCCCTTCACACAACACCCTTCTGCTTGTGTGCAGAAGTGCGCACACTAGTGCGCATGGCCTTCCCTTGCTCCAAAATGAAGCACACACATGTGTGCAGCCTTCTAACTCGCTGAACTTTGATCCTCCACCTTTGGTTTAGACTTTAACCATCTTTGAACCATACTTGGACCTGTTCAAACCTTAACCATGTTTGAACCATGTTTAAACCTTAGACAAATACCAACAATCTCTACCTTTGTCTAAGCGTTTAAATTCGAACCATTGTGCAGAGATCTTCGGGATCCAAACTCATCTTGAGTCATCAATCAACTGACTCCAATCTTAAGAAGTCCAAGGCAATGATTGGACCTTCTTAGAGGTAGAACCTTGGTGCCTAAATCTGCAGGACTTTCCTCCGTGGTCTTCTTGTCAACATGAAGGCATCCTTTCGTACCATTTTCCGGAATGTAATGATACCAAACATCCATATGCTTCGTCCCCTCATGGAACACCAGATTCCTTCATAAGTGCCCTGCACTTTGGCTATCCGAAGACACCACAACCTGCTCTTTTAGGACCTCCCACTCGTCCAATAACCCTTTGCACCCCATAGCCTCCTTTATGGCTTCCATAGCCGCTATATATTCTGCCCTGGTTGTTATGAGTGCTACCATTGGTTGCCACTGAGCCTTCAAATACCTCAGTAACCACTTCATCCCAAGCCAATGCTTCTTTCCAGGATTACTCATAAATTTGCTGAGAACACCCATTGCTCAAGAAACCCTCAACTAGTTTCTCTCATTTTCTTGGATTATACATATCCCAAGGATCTTTTGTATAAGGCTGAGATCCTTTCTTTCAAACTCCTCACTGAGTTGAGATGTAAACATTTCCATCATCTTCCTACTGTTCCAAACCAACAGCCCATCAATGACATAGGTGAGAATACTCACCATCTTTTCCACCTTGTGTCCAGGTGAGAAAGTTTCTGTGAAACCTATGTCTTCTCTTCTTGTGAACCCAATTGCCACCAGCTTAGCCTTGTTCCGGACTTTATCTCCTGGAGGGTACCCTTCTTTAACCTTGTAAGTCCACTTACAATCCATAACTCTCTGATTTCCTGGAATGTGCACCAATTCCTAGAAGTTGTTCTCCCTCAAAGAATCAATTTCTTCCTCCATAGCTAGCTTTGATCTTGGCGAATTCTTACATCTTATGTAAGTCCCTTGTTCACTTATCCCTCCTTTTATCCAAGGAGTTGCTGTATCCACAGCATCCGCAAACCCATATCTTGAAAGTGGTCCGACCAGCCTTCTTTCCCGGTCTCTTGTGAGCTGATAGTCCTTTCGACTTGCTGCATCAACCTCTTCTAGTTCAGCCTCCTCTTGAGTGCCCTGAGCATAGCTTTCATCCAAGGACTCTACCTGGTCTGAACCCTCTTGCCTTCTTTGCTCTACCTGAACTGAATCTTCCTTGATGCTATGCTCCACAAGAACCAAACTGGTTTGCTCACTAGCCCCTGCAGGGTTAGTTTTCTCCAAGTAGGGAAATAACAATTCATTAAAATTAACATCCCTACTTGTAATGAGTCTTAATCCTTCTTTTTCTAAGGACCACAACCTATACCCCTTAGCCCCTTCCCCATATCCTAGAAACACACATTTTCTAGATCCTGGGCTAAGCTTATCTTCCTTTTGTTGTGCATATGCAGCATACCTAAAAGTCCTAAGGTTGTCCAACTCAAGGGGTTTTCCACTCCACATCTCCATGGGAGTCTTTTGATACACAATCCTAGAGGGTGATATATTTACCAAGTATGCAGTTGTAGCCATAACTTCCCCCAAAAAACATTCGGGTAATCCAGATCCATTTAACATGCACCTAACCTTTTCCCTAAGGGTCTTATTCATCAACTCAGCAACTCCACTTTGCTGAGGGGTTTCCAAAACCGTCCTATGTCTTAGAATCCCATTTAACCTACAGAATTAATCAAGTTCTTAGCTAAAAATTTCTAAGCCATTATCGGTTCTTATCCCCTTAACTACTTTACCCATTTGAGTCTCTACCAGCCCTTTCCACACCACTAACTTATTCAAGGCATCCGATTTATTTCTAAACCAAATAAACCCACACTCTTCTTGAATAATTATAAATTAATGACAGAAAGTAAATGTTACCTCCCTGTGTTGGTGTCCTTGCTGGTCCCCAAAGGTCCGCATGAATGTAGTTAAGAATGTCCTTAGACTTGTGCACTCCAGTGTTGAAGCTGACCGGGTGTTGCTTCTCAAGAACACAACACTTGCAGAAATCAAGTTCCTCTACTTTGTCTCCACCAAGTAAGCCATCCTTGCTGAGAACTTACAGGCCCTCTTCGCTCATATGTCCCAAGCTAGTGTGCCAAAGAGCTGCCCTATCCATCTTAGCCATCAAGCTTGCTGCTTGATCATTGATTTCTGTCTCTCCGATCATCTCATAGAGTCCATCATTTTTTGCTGCCTTGATCACTACCAAAGATCCCTTGGCTACCTTGATCTTTCCTCCCTCTATCTTGCATGTGTATCCCATGGAATTCAGCTGCCCCAATGAGATCAAATTCCTCCTCAAATTCGGGAGATACCTCACATTTTTCAGCAGCTTTGTCATTCCATCAAACATCCTCACATGAATGTCTCTTATGCCTCTCACTTGGTAAGAAATATCATTCCCCAAGAAAACCTTTTCATCATTGGTCTCCTTGAAATTCCTGAACCAACTTTGGTGAGGGCACATGTGATGAGTACACCCGGTATCCAAGATCCATTTCCTGCTACCTTCTTGCCCCTTTCTCACACCCGAGCACACAACAAGAACATCATCATCTTGCTATTCTGTTTTGGCAACCAAAGCCTCTCCATTCTTGGTATGGCTTCCTCCTCTATCCCTTATCATCTTCTTGCAATCTTTCTTGACATGACCCTTCTTATAGTAGTAGTAGTAGCTCTTCCCTCCAAATCTCAGTTTGGAATGCATTCTCTCATGGCTTTCTCCTCTACTTCTGTCTCGGTAGTAGCCATGCATGTTGCTGTGCACTCTCCCATGGCTCTCTCCTCTACCTCTATCCCGGTAGTAGCCATGCAGGCTGCTGTGCACTCTCCCATAGCTCTCTCCTCTACCTATGTCCCGATAGTAGCCATGCATGCTGCTGTGCACTCTCCCATGGCTCTTTCCTCTACCTCTGTCCCGGTAGTAGCCATGGTTGCTGCCATACTGAGTTGCTGGCCTTTTTTTAAAGAACAGACATTTACCACTTGATGCACTCCTTATCTTGGCATCAAGATCATCTTGCAACTCTTTCTTAGGATCAAATTTAAAAGCAAAGATTCGTTTACGAAGATACCTCTTATCCGGGAGAGTCTTGGCAAGAAACAACTCATCTAGTTTCTTCCATATTGCAGCTGGATCTTCCAAGTCTCCGCACTCTCTTGTGACATTATCTGACATGTGCAAGAAAATGGTGTTGTAAGCCATCTTCTTCATCTCATTTCGCTGGTCCTCCGTGGTACTTTCTGGAAAAGCATCATCTTCTCCAAGAGCTAAGTCCACTTTCTGTTGCACTAGAACCTCATTGATCTTCCGCTTCCAAAGGGCAAAGTCTCCCTTTCCATCAAACTTCTCAATACTGAAATTTGAACCCATCTTGCGGACAAGATCCTAGATTTATGCACTAACCACAAATGCTTTCTTCAACCTCAAGAACACAGATCGAAGATGGATCTTAACCGTTCTTGAATCACTCTCAAGAACACGACCAGATCTTGATCTTTACACCTTCTTGAATCACCCTCAAGAACACGATCAGATATTGATCTTAACACCGTTCTTGATTTACCTCAAGAACACGATCAAATATAGATCTTAACTCTGTTCTTGAATCACCCAAGAAGTTTGATCTTTGATTCTTGGAGTCTTGGCTCCGTACCTTCTACTTCTTGCTCCGATAACCAGTTGTGCAAGCTCTGATACCATTGCTGGAAATCACCTTGACAAGATGCCCAAGTGGTGATCTTCCAAACACCCAAGTCTTGAATGACTTGTAGAAAAGAAAACAGCAATCGAACACAAGAACAGAAAATCAAAGAAAGAAAGAAGACAAGCAATTTGTTGTCGAGGTTCGGCAATATGCCTACGTCCCCGTGAGTTCCTCTGAACTCTCTGCACTAAATCAATGGTTCTTACAAAGTTACAGCAACCCCCTTTAAGAAACTACAATGTTCTTGAAGAAACCAAGAAGAGAACGAGAAAGTGATAGACCTATTACAATGCTTCCTATCAATTCTCTACTACCCTCTCTTCTTTACAACCAGCCTCTCTATAATGAGTCCCTCTTGTGTTTTGTGTCTTTTCACTCTCACACAATTCTCTCATCCACACATATGTCTCACAAGTTACATTACATCTTGTGTCACAACCTTATGTTTGTGGTGTTGAGATTGAACCTAGGTGACCCTTTATATAGTGCACCAACTTCTTGTCCAATCTTGTGTGTCATTCTCCACCCTTAGATCTTGGTGACCACTTAACAATGGCCCTCCATCAATCCTAAGTGGTGCTGTGCGTTTTAACCTTGCATTCACGCACCTAAGAGAAAGCTAAAGCATGCTGTCTATATGCGCTGGCCAAAGCTGTAGCGCCACGCTGCAGCTCCAAGTTTCTATCCCTTGTGCTATTCCTGCCAGGTTCCAGCACTGCAGCTCCAAGTTGTTGTCCCCTTCATACAACACCCTTCTGCTTATGTGCAGAAGTGTGCACACTAGTGCGCATGGCCTTCCCTTGCTCCAAAATGAAGCACACACATGTGTGCAGCCTTCTAACTCGCTGAACTTTGATCCTCCACCTTTGGTTTAGACTTTAACCATCTTTGAACCATACTTGGACCTATTCAAACCTTAACCATGTTCGAAACATGTTTAAACCTTAGAAAAATACCAACATATATTACAAGAATATAAAATCAAGAAAAAACTATTAAACCATAATTTAAAAAAAAAATGCAAAACACAACCAAAAAAGATTTGGTCTATTCTTCGCCGACCTTTGACCTGGCTGCAAGGTGAGACTAGCAAACATAAAGCAAGGTTTAATTGGTACTAATTGTTCATAACTTGAACCAATTGTTCAACTTTCGTTGATATTGTTGTCGATCCTTATTATAAATTTCCTTTGCGCCAATCTATGGACTCTATGGCTAGGTTACTAATTTTATTGGCGATTACCTTGGCATAACACCCATAACCATCTCTACTAGTACGTAGGATGTCAAGAAAAAGAAAAACAACAATTAGGTCCTCTACTTCTTATATGACATCGTCTTGAGGTCATTGTAAATCTAATAAGAGATATTCTCAATTACTTGATATTTTGGCCTAATAGTTATAGGAGTTTCTTTAGGGTCTCTCAAAAACAACTTGGCATCTTGATCATTATTCCTCAAAGAGATGGCCCAACAATATGGGAGATTGGCTTACAGGAATAGCGCTTAGGTTGCGACTAGAGATCCGCACTATGGTTGCCTGGACAATTCTCTAAGTCTGCCATATCTGATTTGGGGAGAAAGAAAAAGATAAGAGAAAAAAGAGAGAGATCGGATGGAGAAAATGTAGGATAGGGAGTTAAAAACAATTCAAAAGTTTTTGTATTTTGCTGCCACCAACATTTGAGGGAGGGAGAAGAAATAAGAAATTAGAGAAGAGGAAAAAATGAGGAGAGATGATGTTTTTTGTCAGAGTGATAGAGGATGTTTAGAATGTGTCATGTATGGACATGAATTAAAAGATTCCCACACTTTGCTTCTAATATTAATTGAACACCACATTTTGTGCTGATATTAATTTTTGTCACACTCTGTTGCTAATACTCTATCTATGGCACACTAGTGTGAAATTTCCCCTAGTCACAAAACCTAAAGTTGTGTTGCTGCTAGGTCACCAGAAGAGAAATTCTTAAAACATTACGAATTATATGTTGTCAAATTACAAAACTTTAGTAAAAATGGAAGGGTTTTAAGAATTTGTGTGTAGATGGTGAAGATCAATTGCAACAATGGAGATTTTGCCATTTATAAATGTAGATTTGAATAAAATAACTACTAGAATTACAGACAATGCTCAAGGAATTTGGCAGTAGCAAATCGATAATGAATAATAATTAATTTCAATGATGATAAACTAACTTTTTTCTTTTACGTTTCTTTGTTAATATTATGCTTCTGTTTCAGATGTTATCATGCTAATGTTGTCTTGCATGGATTTAAATTTTTTTTATTGGCTTTCATTTTTTAAGTTATAAATTTTTTGCTATTTAGTTTGAATGAAAAGGTACAAAAGATGAGAGAGTCAAGAAACCCCAGGGAACTGTAATGAAGTCTTTTAATATCGATTGGGGTTCTAGGGGTATATATGCAAGTCATTGAACCTTTTGACCCTCTAATGTTGATTCTTTCGTTTCTTTCTTATGTTTACCATTTTCAAAGTTAAGTTTATTTGAACTCGAATTGAAGATCTAACTTTCATTACTTGACAATATTTTCATTTCAATTTTGGGTTAGTAGTATGGTGAAAATAGGTCCAAATAGATTAGTGCATGAAAAGGAAGTTGTTGATCTTGATACCTCCACCGTTTTATGACCCATGACTTCATATCTTACTTTCCTTCTTCTTTATGTGTTAACAAATTATGAAACTTTAGTAAAATTGGGAAGATAACTGTTTTATGACCCAAACTCTTAACTGCCTTTATGAAACTATCCGGAAGGTAACCGTATAACCACCAAGTAATTCAAACACCCAAATTTATCCATGTATCTTCATTTCTTGATGTTATTACTTTGTCTTCTCTCTTGAAAATTTCAAACCTCTTTTCTTCTTCTTTTTTCAAACATTATCACAAGATAAATTGTTCTCATCAGGTATGCTCTTTTTATTTTTTGTTCTATTAGGTAGCGTATTGAATTATTTAACAAGATCCGAATGTTGTGTGAATTTATTTTTTTTCAAGATTGCGCATTCAACCGTCAACTCAAATGGTATTTTTATCCTTTTTTTTTCTCTTCAGGAAGTCTCTTCTTTGAATTCAGTTAAGTTCAAGGGTTGGGTTCAAATACCAAACCTTGTTGCAAAAATACCCGAAATTACAAAAGCTTAGTTATTTGTCAATCTGCAGTCTCTTTGACTATTAGGTGATTTTTTTTCATGCATATGAATGATTTATGGTCTAATTCCATTTGATCATTGTTTTTTCAAGTTTTGTTTTTATATTTTTTGATTTGAAATTTGGCGTTTATACCAAGATGGTAATTGTTCATCTTCTTTTTGGTTTATACAATATTGGTGATGATTAAATGAGATTTGTTGTAAAACAGAGAAGCTAAATATTGGTAAAGTGTAGTGTGATAGTTAAGTAAGTGTTCCTCAAAATGATATCTCAATGTGTTGCTCGAAGCCTTGAACTGTAGTGATAGTATTTTGATTCAAATTTTTGGGTTATTTATGTTTAATGAAAATTTTTTCTATTGATCTAATGCCCATTACTTTTCCAACAAAAAACTTCATGATTTGTTCATCTTAGATTTGATTTCTCTATAACATTTGAAAAGGTGGGATTGAAAGAAAAATTTTAAATGCTTACAATTTTTTATTCAAAGAAAAAAAAACTCATTATGAGTTGCATTTTAGTAACTCAATTGTTTAATTTGATTTTTAAACATTAATGAGCTCTACTCCTGTTATGTTTAAGCCTGGCAAGAATGCTATCACCTTTGCTTTGCCACCACAGAAAGTCTTTATGTCTTGGGAGTTCTTACTGGGCAAATTGGGCATTTTAGATTTAGATTTCATAGCTTTTCTATGGGTGACCTTTCAAATAGTGATGATTTCATGAGCTATAAAAAGCTAACTATACCTATCTTGAAGGTACTATCTTTCATATTCAAGAAAATAATAAAAAAAAATTTAAAGTTGAAGAGTTCAACAGTACTTTGGGATCATAGTGATGTTTATGATGGTTATCTTTTTAACTAACATATGATATTCTTCAATTAATATAGTTTATTTGCCACTATTAGCTTATGATTCATTTGCTAGATACTGAACTATTCGAGACCTGTCAATCACATGAATTATAAACAGAAAGAAAAGAAGACAAGATTTACCAGGTTCACCCCAGAATAGGGCTACATCTTGCCAGAAGTTTCTTATTATCAACCTCACAAATCTCTCGTTACAATGTATGCTCAGTACATAAAGAGTATTTATAAGCAACTTAAGACGTCCTAATTAGGGTCTAATTAGGATTTTCGTCCTACAGCAGAACTACGGCTATTCTTGGGACTTCCGTGTTCGTTCGAGGTTCTACAGATCTGGTCCTGTGAAGTATGCACCAACTCTAACAAATAAGTACGTTCTATTTTACTCATATATCATCTTTGCTTCTTAAGGTTTCAAACCAAGATCTCTGGTTGAACTTGCTGGAGCTATATCAACTGCTTTGCTAATAAATGAAGTTGTGGATTGGAATTATAATATTAACTACTCTTTAAAAGGTGTTGCCTTGCATATTGATATTGGTCCAGGTCTGAAGATCAATGACTCAAATTTTATTCAGATGAAGAGCTATGCAAATGGATCGTAAGGTGTTGTTGACATAGCGAACTGTATTCGTGTAGTGAATGATTGTTCTAAGGCTATTAACAAACGTTGTGAGCAGTTAAGTCTGGATAATGGTATAATAGAGTTTCCATATTGGGCAAGTGATGTGATTTAAATGTTTTGGATTCTTGTTTGTACAATCAATGACAAGTTTGCTAGAGGATCATCATCAAGTTAATAATAAGGATGCCAACTTTGCGGGTTTCAATCGTATGTATGAAATCGAAAAGAGTAAGGTATTCACAAAAAATTGCAATTGAGACCTTAGTGAAGGCCTAAGCTTACAAGTCAAATTGTTTTGCATATCATATGTTTGTAAAAAAAATATGCATGTCTTCTCAATGTTATTACTGTTATGATAAATTTTCCTCTACATTCAAATATAAATGCAATATTTATATTGCAGACAATATAACAAACAAACCTGCATCACAATAATTCATTAAATGCAAGTCTTCAAAAGTTCTACTTTATGAGGATAGAATACAAACAAAGTTTGGAAGTCAAATTCATATGATCCAAGTGTAAGTGTTACAAGTAACATGATAGTAATTCCAACTTCCAAGTTATAAGGTACTAAAGATGGTTTTTCACCAATACAATTTGCTGATATTTATTGTAAGTCGATTACTATACTAACTATGCCAATGCCATACTAACAAGTTGATCTCATAATTAAGCATATCAACGATATTTTTATTCATCATTTAACGTGCTCACATGTATAGTTATAAGATTAAAAAATAATTTTTATTCTATTAAAATCATTACTGTAATTGTTTAATCTAATTGTGAAGCATAACAGCACACATGTAGCACGTGAGATGCTATATTTTTTAATTCGATAAAAAAGTATATCAAGACGTGCGTAGAGCGTGTTAAAATACTATATTTTTAATCCGATAGAAGAATAGATCAACACGCGCTTGTGTAGAATAAAGCTTTTCACTCAACAGATACCTTCATTATTATAGTAACATCGTTGGCAAGTATGAAATGGTTTTTAATAAAATGGAAAGTAATGGGAAGTAAAGGGATTTGATTAACTTTTCTTTGTTTGGATATTATAACTAAAGGAAAAGAATCGAAAAGAGAGTAATACAACCTTCCCTTATTTGGATGGAAGATGGGGAAAAAAGGAACGGATGAAAGATGAAAAATAATATATAGAACGATTAAATTATAATAAAAAGTTACACAATTACCCTTAATTATAAAAAAACTTGAACAATGGTAGTTTTAATATTTTGAATTAAAACAAATAAATTAAAGTGCATTACCTCAGAAACTTATAAATTGAGGAAACTTTAAAATTGAGATTTTGGAGGTAACAAGAGGTTTTCAAGTTACCCTGCAATTACACTATCTTCAATAAAATAATTAAAGTCGGAGCGCTCTTTTGGTGACCTGCCAAAGACCGGGACAAGTATTTTGAGTCAACCTGACCCATTATATAACCCATCAGTCCAATGAGTTCGTAACTCTTATATGGTCACTGATCAAAGACAGTAGGTCACTGACGTGGTCTATCATCCTAAGCTTGCTTAGTTCTAAAAAATTGAATTAATGATGAATTATGCAATTGGGAAACTCATTCCCCAAGTTACTCCAATAGAAAAATTGGCTAACAATACCTAGCGGACAGAATTGTTTTAAATACTTTGCTCTAAATTTCTGTATGAAATCAAAATTCAAGTAGTTGCATCAAGAGGTCATCTCATCAATTATAATCATGATCATATGGTGATATGATAGTTATCCTACGACAGTAAGCACATGATTTGCCCTTAACTTTTAAGATAACTGCAACAACCTTATAAAATGGTATGGGGATGACTTTTCTAGCTATACCCCACCATCCAAAGTGCTTCCACCATTGCCGTGGGTAGAAATTCAAGCATTGATCGGGCAGATACTAATACTATTACAAAAAAGAAAAAAAAAAGTAATTCTGCAGATGCCAAAAACCAGATGCATTGCTATGCAAAATGCTTAATTAAAAAGTCAGTCAAAATTCTATAACCACTAAAAGAAGATTTTAAAAAGGATAACAGATATCCAGTACACAAAAATATTCCTTTCACACACATTTACATGATGAAAGTCTCCTAAAATTTTCCAATCATAAGTTTTAATGAAAAGCAAATGGGTACCTTTGCAGAGAAGCAAATAACATTGGATTTTCTTGTCTCTTGATTTAATCAAGTTTGCAACCTTTATTTAAATTCTTATAAATTATAACTATGATTAATAGGGAGGAAAAATACGAGACATTAAGGAAAAGGAAAAAAAAAATGAGTAAAGAACATTTTTTCATCGTTTGATAAGAAAAAAATGAGAGAAAAAAAAATTGGATGATTGATGTTTTGTGCAAATATTCCAAATGATAGAAGACTAAAAATAAAAATAAGCTAACCCCCTTTTATATCATTTTCCTGATTCCTCACGTTTTTCTATCACCTTTGTCGCGTCAATCTTTTTATTTTTTTGTTCCTTTACTTCCCTTTTATCATTTTTTTCTCACTTTTTTCCCTATCAATAAGAGGCGTAATGATGTTGAAATTGTGTGGACAGCAAAGGCCTGATATTGGGCATTCCCCAAATTCTGCAAGAAAACCTACTGAAGATTCTCAGTTAAAGGTTAACTATTTAATCACATCATCTCTTTAAGAGAAACTAATTCAATGCTTTTCTAGAAGGCATCAATGCATACCAGACATAATTCCTTTCTCACCATGGAGCAAGTTTATTCCTTTTTTGCTTTACAGCCTCCAAATATTCCCAAAGAATTTGTCCACTACTTTTTCTAAAAGCCTCTCTCACCCTATAAGAAGCAAACCAACCTCAAAACTCTCTCCAGGAAAATTTTCTATTTTCTTTTTTTGGGGGGTTCCTTCAATCTGGAATGACTAGTAGCATTAAGTTTGAAGTTCATACAGAAGATATAACTCAGAAATGGTGTGTCGCATTAAGCGAAGACGTGTTCAAAAGATTTCTCTCCCAGGGTAGTCCATCAGTGCAAAAGGTATTTGGTGATGGGTCTCTATTCAGTCCATTGTTGTTTGGAAAATATTTTGATCCTTCTGATGCCTTTCCTTTGTGGGAGTTTGAGTCAGATGTCTTGTTATCAGGTCTTAGGAGCTCTGGCCAGTGCTCTGTTGATTGGTTTCAGACAGACCAAGCTTATGTACTAAAAGCAGAACTGCCAGGTAAGTGCTTGAAGCATTTCTTAGCTACCATTTCGCCTAACTGCAGCTTCAGCGATAAAGAGTCAAAAAGGGTTTTTGAAACAGTTTTTGGTAAAACAACTGTAGAGCTAAAAATTGTTCAGTTGTCGGAAGTCAAAAGAGTTTTTGGAGCAGTTTGTGAAACTTCGCATCTGACATAAATTCAGCTTCTTCAAATCTATTTCTCAACTTCCGATCCTTCTTAGAAACTGTTTTTTTTTTTTTTTTTGTGGTGGGTGGGGTGGAGAACAAGTGGGCTTGAAGCACATATTTAAATTTTTAACTTATATAATTTTTAATAATCAACATGAACCAAGGATGCTAAAATTGAAAGTTTTTCAAGACTGCAAGTAGTGGCTAATTTGTATATTCTTTAAATACTAATAATTTGATATATTGTTAAAGCAGGAGTTGGAAAAAGTAATGTACAAGTGTATGCTGAAAATGGGAAGGTAATGGAAATTAGTGGGCAATGGAAGCAGCAAAAAGAGACTAAGACAAAGGACTGGAGGAGTGGCCACTGGTGGGAATATGGTTATGTTCGGAGGCTTGAGCTGTCGGAAGATGCAGACTGGAAAAAAGTTGAGGCGTATTTGAACAACGATGTACTAGAAATTAGAATCCCCAAGAGGAATTTGAATTTTGATAGTAAAGGTAATGATGCAGCAGGCAAAAATTCTGAAACGATGTAAGTTAAAGATCTTTGCATAGTTCATACCACAAGTTAATTATATTATCCTAATGATAAGATTGTAAATTTTGTATCGGATAGCGTTTCAATTTAATTATTTAAATGGAATGTTTTGGTTTCGGTCTATTTTAGTGTGTCGATTCTCATTTAACGGTATTTTTAAATATTCACATGTCAAATTACCTATATTTTAAATATATATATAATTATAAATATAAATTATAAAAAAAAAACAATCAACATTCAAATATAAAAATTAATCGTAGTCAAATTTTTACTTTAAAATCAATAATAAATCATTTTTTTATATAAATCCAAATTGTATATATTATATAATAATAATAATAATAATAAAATAATTATCATTTAAACATTAAATGATAAAGTTAATGTATCACTTAATTGAAGAGAAAGAGTGAAAATTCTCAAATTACCTTTTAAAATTTTCAAAAATATAAAGATAATTAACTTATAATATTTCAGCTGAAATATAATACTTTGGCTGAAACGGATTCAAACAAAAGATGAAACGAACAAAATATAGAAGTGTTTCATTTCGGTTTAGTGTTGAAATTGAAACGAAACGAAACTTACAACTATGCTAATGACAACATCCTCTTAGCCTATAAGTCATCTCCAGATCCCTTGTTTTAGGGGATATGAGTTGAACTTCTCCTACTAATGTACAAAAAAAAAAAAAAAAAATCTAAAATGCAATCATACAAGTACTAATGCACTGGATCCCATTAGAACTCCTTAGTTAAACACATTTAGACGAGAGTAATACTAAGATGGGTAACCTCCTAAAAAATCCGATGTTGCACCCCTTAAAAAAACCAAAAAAAAAAGGAAAAGAAAGGATTGATTTGCTCACATTTGGAATATGCCTAAGGCCGGAATTTGCCTCTCTGTTCATAAACAGGATGAGTGGAAATTCAATGGCATAACAACTATAAATGCAATTAGATGTTGTTCCAAGCCATTGAGAACTGCTTTGATAAGAATTACTTGACAGCATACTTCCACAAAAAAAAATGCCTGCAGGGCAAAGAATGCTGTTTCTTTGATCTATTAGTTTGTAGAATATAATGAACTACACTTTCACAATTTACACTGGAAAAAATAGACAGCAATCATTATAAATCCTAATCTTGGATTATCAGCACATGAATTCTGTTATATTATTTCCCTTCCCATTTTACCATTCCATATTATACTTTGGTTTGTTTCAATATGTTGCTTACACTGAGAATTTTAATCTTGATAAAATGGTAGAGGTATTGTGAAACCCCACTTTACGGATGTTTTCTCTTAGAAGCACAAGGAATATATATTATCATCATCAATTAGAATCATGTAATGTATATACATGTTTATTTTTTAAGAAGATTTTTTTTTTTAATTTCGTAGGTTAGAGTTTAATTAAGGAGTATTTTTTTACATCAATTAGGGACTTTCTTAAATATGTATGATAATTACAGGTTATTAGGGTAATTAATAAGAGTATTTTTTTTACCTATTTTTATTTTCAATTTTTACACAAATGTTTATTTCAATTCCCTTTTATAGTAAACTCCAAAAAAAGTAATTAGTTACAAACTTACAATTAGCCAATTATTTACAATTGATACTTTTTTTTTCGAAAGAGTGGAAAATATTATTCATCTATTATACAACGGAAGTTAAGAAGAATGTTATGGACACTGTCTAATGTAGAAATGAAATGTCACTAACTAGATAAATCAAATGCAAGTTATTGCTGGAAAAGGAAAAAATAGAAAAAGACGATTGTATTATCTCATCGTGAAAAAAATCAAACATGGAGAATCTTAGAGGTAAGATTATTTGACTTAGTTCGTTTTTTAACTGTTACTCGCTTATTAAAACACAAATATATGAATGAAAAATAAAATTTATTAAGAAATAAATATTTTTAACTTGCACCCATTGACCCGTTATCCGTATCCGATTGAAGTCGCCCTCTTATCATCCAAATATAAAAAATAAATTTCATACCTGTTAAAACACAAGTATATGAATAAAAAATAAAATTCATTAAGAAATGAACATTTTTAACTTGCACTCATTGATCCGTTATCCGTATCTGATTGAGGTTGCCCTCTTATCATCCAAATATGAAAAATAAATTTCATACCTGATTTTAATTCCATACCCGTTAAAACACAAGTATATGAATGAAAAATAAAATTCATTAAGAAAATGACATTTTTAACTTGCATTTCACCCATTATCCGTATTCGATTGAGGTCGCTCTCTTATCATCTAAATATGAAAAATAAATTTCATACCTGATTTTAATTCATTACTCGTCCGCTAAAACATGAATATGAACATAAAAAAATAAAATTTATTATAAAAATTAAATATTTTTAATTCATATTTATTAAACCGTTAATACTTACCCTCAAGACCCGGCTAGCCTCTAAAGAATCTCAATAGAGCATCCAAATCCTTTCGAAAATTGAATTTACAAAGCGGTCAGACCAAGAGAGGTTGTGTTGTAAGAAAAGTTGTACCCAGCATTTGCATGTACGTAATTTCTACGAAATGTCACTCCTTTCAACTAAGTAATCATGAAAAAAATGTCGAGAGTCAGTTTAAAGTTATCTTTAAAGTGGATAACTTTTTTTTATAAAATACTGTCAAAATTTAGATAAATTAAATTAATTTTATTAAATAATAATTAATAAATTATTTGATTTGATTTGTTTAAATTCTTAACAATTTTTTAAAAAAAAAATTCAACTCAACGTGGCTTTAAATTACTCAACTTAATTTTTTTAAAGCTTTTCACTATCCTTCACTGTTTGTGTTCATGTGAATTGTGATCTTATTTACTAATTAATTAGTCTTGGTAACTAGTATTACCCTGCTGGTAAATCAAAATTAATAGCTGCGGACTAATCAAACTGAAAATTACTTATCGAATTATTCTAATGCAATGTAGCTTTCAATAAACTACACTTAAAAACTATATTTTTTTTAAAAAATAAATAAAAGTTAATTCATTTTCTTGCAGGCCAGTTTAGCATGTTCAAAGATCATAATGGTCTAAAAAATTGAAGGTGGGTGTAACAATTAAACAGTTCTGTAGGTCAACTAATTATGGTACCAACCGGCCTCCCAATTACAGTTAGATTCCAGAGCTCCAAATGTATGATACTTGCTGAATAAAGCAGACACATTAGGACAAAGTTAATATATATATATATATATATATATATATATATATATTTGTTAATCATACTGACGTACCAAATTATTTTCCATGTACCCAAAAATACAAAAAAAAAAGAAAAAGAAAAAAAAAGCACAATGGAAAAGGGTTCAAACTTAACGTTGAATCAAATATAAAGCACTACAGTGCTTGACAAAGAGGCAATTTCATTAAGGCATGCTAATGTCACCTAAAATATTATATCATGCAAGGAGGCTTAAATTAGAATCCGTTTGATTTAGCCTCATTTAAAAAAATTACAGTGAATTTATAAAGTTTTAATATTTAATAAAGCAACATTAAAAATAGTTTTTTCTAACCTTTGGTTTCTTAGAAATAAAAACAATTTAATTTCTAGATTCATAAGCTGTTTTGGTGTTTGACCTTACTTTTGGGTACCTATAACAAAAATCATTTCTTCCAATAAAAATAATAATTTTATAAACTGTTCCAAACGAGTTTATGAAATGGATTTGAATACGAATTAAAATTTGAATGGGTTTTAAGAAATTGAGTTTATAACAAAACAACTTTTTGTGCTGCTATTTTACCGTGGACAAAACAATTTCTAGCTCTACAAGTATTGTTTCAAAAACTATTTTGACAACCATAAATCAAAACTACAATTAAGTCAAACGGTGCCTCTTAACACATGATTGAACTTGCATGTCATGTTACATTAATCATGGAAATCCACAGATTTTCAACAAAAAACTAAGTACAATAAGTGTTGATGTCGAAAATTTATCAGACAAGCTCACAAACCTCTACTCGAGAAGATTTCTTGGGAGAGTTTTTGGTACACAAATCAGTCATCTGAAAAAATTATCAGATAGTAAAAATATTAGAAAGTTGTGTGATTGTAAGTTGTACTTGTGACAATAATGAGAGTTTTTTTCATAGAATCTTGGAACAAATTCCAATTAAGAAAGCAATTAATGTTGAGTGTTGTAGTAGGATTAAAATTTTATAGGTTGGAATGTTCTCCATAGATTAAAATGATCTAATAGAATTAGATTGACTATCATATCTTATCTATGAAATTATATTCTTGTCTTTGAAAAATACCCATGTGTCATAATGTTACTGGTTAATGTTTCAAATCTTTATTTCACTCATTGGTCACTAATTAAATATACCTACAAAAAGGCATGATATGAACATCAACATTTGTGAAAGAAGTAATTAGATATCTTGTCATTGTTCCATTAGGTAAAGAAGATTCAATATTCAAGCAGCTGGAAAGTGACCACTTAGCATAAATCACATGCAACAGTAATCCTTTTTCAGTGGAAGTGTTAGTGCAACACGCTTAGTATAAGACCTTTTTTTAGATCAGAGTTGAGTCAGTTAATTGATAAGCATTGAGCTAAAGAAGAAACATCCAAAAAGCGATTTATTTATAAAGGAAAAAGACCACATGAATGCAGCTGAGTACCAAAAAACAAATAGATTTAGCAACTACTTGCACCATGTGGGGGGTTGAAACTGGGGACTTCTGCTATATTTGTTACCAAATGTAGGAGCGAGAGTAATCTTAAAGCTTTCTAGGGAAATAAAAGTGAAAAATTCTTGGCACCCATTTGACGCAAGAGAAAATATCAGTATATTTTAACACTGTTTAACAAAGTAAAGAAAAGACACTTTGTTTGGTTCGGTTCTGGCCAAAAGAGAGGGCGTGTCATAATTTTATGGTTAATTTCTTAGGTGAGAAGGTCTTGTTGCTCAAGGCTTTAATTTGGGAAATGACCAATTTCTTATCACCTGAAAATGTTTATGGCTAACCACCTAACTTTTAATGAGAAGGTTGAGATTCATTCACTGTGTTAAGATTACATGGATTTGAATCTTGATGAAATAGATCTTATCTGACAATTTGGTATGAATCATTACTTATTTACTTGTGTCTGACCGCATACTCCCCCCTTCAAATGTTTTTTTATTTTTTGTATTGAAAGGAAAAAAATGCTTATAGTTAAATGTGTGATTTAGGAGGAATTTTTGGTTGCAATAGATGTATAATTTGCATCGGTTGAAAATTTGATTAGTAATTTTTAAAAAATTTACTAGTAATACTTGATATACAATGTTACCATTATTAATGAAATTCTCAAAAATTGTTAGTCAAGTTTTCATTCAAAAAATTTACATCCGATGCAGTTAAGAGTTTTTCGTGATTTTGTGACAACTTATTAAACTATATTTTTTTGGGCAATAAACACGAGGTATTACATTATTTATTGAAAAAACTACGTTTATATCATTGAGGTTTAACGAATTTACATTTATTTCATCGTGTTTTTTCAAAACTTACAGATACTTTATTGAAGTTTGATTTTTCGTTAAAAAACTCCACTACCGATAATATTTGGTTAGAGATGTTCACTAAACGGTTAAAATAGATTAACCTACTGTTTCGAACCATTTGGTTAAAATAGTTCGGTTAATCGGTATAAAATTGATTAACCAAATAAGATATATTAGTTAATCTGTCAGTTAGCAGTTAATTTTTTTTAACTGTTTCAACTATTTAATCAATTAAGAAATTAATTAATAATATGTTAAATATAAATATAATATATATAAAATATAACAAACTAAAAAATATATTAAGTATAAATTAAATATATAATAAATTAAAATTTTTAATTATATAAACAGTGTCGGTTAACCGATTAAACGATCGTACCTCGATTAATGTCGAAATATTTAAGTCAATTCGATCGAAACAATTAAAAAATATTGACCAAAAAAAATCGGTTAAAATTTTTAACCGATCGTTTCGATCATTTATACACTCTTATATTTTGCAGTCAATTGTTTTGATTTTATTAAAAAGCGAGACAATTGAGAGTAAATAAGAGATAAAAATTACTATTTATACGTAGATAGCTTAGTAATCTTATGTTTTTTTGTCGGGAGTTAGCAATTAAAACTGGTTAAATGAAGTATCTGTATGTTTTGAAAACATAGTGAAACGAATGTTAAATGCGTTAAACTTTGATAATGTAAATGTAATTTTCCCCAATTTATTTTAGAGAGGCATACAATATTGAAAGAGCAATGTTCTAGTGTCATTTGGCAATGTTGTGTACTAC
This sequence comes from Bretschneidera sinensis, assembly GCA_023935145.1. Taxonomy (NCBI): domain Eukaryota; kingdom Viridiplantae; phylum Streptophyta; class Magnoliopsida; order Brassicales; family Akaniaceae; genus Bretschneidera; species Bretschneidera sinensis. The sequence goes on from CM043704.1 coordinate 68,438,015, forward strand.
GAAGTAGACTAATGCTCTAGGTAAAACAATCAATCTCAAATTTTCAATTATTTTTTTGTTTAATAAAATATATTACTCCTACATGCCTTTTTGTTTTTAGTAACTGACCTTATCAAAACTTGTTCCTTATATTGTATATCAGCCAAATCCTCTTCTCTTGTTTTTCCCCTTAATAATCTCTTAAAATATTTTGTATACACAATAGAAAATATCAATTGCATCGGCTGCATAATGAGAATTTTACATAACTTAAAATTTTAATTTTTAATTAATTAAATATATTTTAATTTTAAAAATTATCAATCAAATTTTTACTTATTATAAAAACTTTATTTTGCCCTCGATACAATCAATAAACTCTCCAGGTTCTCTTTCAAATGACTTAAAATTTTGGTCATGTCCTTAATAAGGGATAAAAAATGCAGGTTACATGTACTTTATTGTTTATGTGTGACACCGAATCTAAAACTCCAATGCCTTTTATAGTGTTTGGACAAAATTAGCCCATACTTCATATGACACATCATGAGTAAAACAGTGCTACACAAAGGGAATCTTTGTACAAATGTCAAGGGCAATATAGGCATAATAAAAGACATCCAAGGAATCTATCCTATACAATACCGCCAGATCCCATTTCAAAAGTATTCAAATCCCAACGGTAATTAAATCTAAAATTTTAGTCATTTTTAGTTTTTCACCAACCACCCAATAAGAAAAATTAAATCTAAGAGAGAGAAAACAGAAAAAGCTTCACGTTTCTTTTTGGGTTTAGCTTAATGATATTTTCAATTTTTCTATTTCCTTTCTTTGTTAAAGAATTCATTTCTCTGTCTCAAGTGGTCAGTGCCATTTTCAATCTTCCTGCTCGTAAAAGCAACGGCTGTGATTGCAGTCGGTAACTTTGGATGCAATCCATGGCCCCACTTTGCTAGACCCATCTTACCGTCTCCAATCTCTCCCTTTCTCTTCTTCAAAATGGCTTGCAAGAACCAGAACACGACTCCACTTCTTAACAACATAACCACAAGCTCCTTAAATGTAAGGTTTCTATTTACACTCACTATAGCATAATTTTCCAATTCTAATCTCTTTGCTTCTCAATCGTCAACTTATTGGTGTTAATGCGTCTCTTGTTTTTTTCTAATCTCTTTAAAAGATTAATTTTTTTAAATCTTTTTGGGGTGAAATTGTAATATTCATGCTCTTGTTGTTAATGGGTATCTTTTGTTTTTCCCTTATCAAGTAAAAAAAGATTGTATCATTTGTATGGTGATTTTTTTTAGAAGTGTATTGGTGATGAGGTGAGTGGAAATAAGGTGCAAAAGTTTGGATTAGAAAAGATGGTGGGAACTCCAAACAATGGCAGGATCCGGCAAGCGTTTTCGTTCGTAAATGGGGCCCAAGATCTTGACCCGAATAGTGCTCCGGTAAGTAATGCGGGATCAGAATATGGTTGCATTGAGTTCACAAGAGAGGATGTTGACGCATTGTTAAGTGAGAGAATGAAGTATAAGAACAAGTATAATTATAAGGTTAGTGTGCTTTTTTGAGTATGCGAAGTGCTTTAATTGAAATTGGTTTTAATTTGCTTGCTTTATTGGATTAGAATTGAACTGTAAAAGAAAGTTTAATCACGAGGTTAGTTTTTTTTTGAACTTTTGAGTAATTTAGAAGGGATTTAGTTGAAAATGGTTTAAATATGCTTGTTCTGGGTGTGATTTTTCAGGAGAGATGTGAAAATATGATGGACTATATAAAGAGGCTTAGGCTTTGTATTAAATGGCTTCAAGAGCTTGAGCTAGACTATGCATTCGAGCTAGACAAGCTGAAGAATGAATTGGAATTGAAAGAGAAGAAATGTGCTGATACAGGTATGATCGATGGATTGCTTGCTTTTATTTTGATGAATTATTTGTTGATAGTTATATTGCTTGTTAAATATAAATTGATATATTTGATCACAGAGATAAATTTGAAAAACAAGGAAGAAGAGTTGAATATGATAATTGTGGAGTTGAGAAAGAGTTTTGCTTCTTTACAAGAGAAACTTGCAAAAGAAGAATCGGATAAGTTGGTAAGGGGGGGCTATTTTGGATGCTAACATGTTTTAGTGTCAAATCTTTGGCTCTTTGATTTTTGTTTTTTTTACATGATTAACTTTTTGATCAGGCTGCAGTGGATTCTCTTGCAAGAGAGAAAGAGGCCAGGCTTACCATTGAGAAGTCACAAGCTTCTGTCTCAGAAGAGCTAGGAAAAGTTCAAGGAGAGCTCCAAAGTGCTAATCAAAGGGTAAGCCAGCAAATGTAATTTGAACTCCATTGAAGTTCTTATTTGCTAAACTTTTTTATTTTCAATATTCTCAGTTAATATATATGTTCGCCAATGTTTGCTGAACACTGCAGATACAATCAATTACTGATATGTATAAGCTATTACAAGAGTACAATTCAAGCTTACAGCTATACAATAGTAAACTCCAGACAGATGTTGATGCGGCACACGAAGCTATTAAGCGTGGAGAGAAAGAGAAAGCTGCTATAGTAGAGAACCTTAGCACTTTAAGGGGTCAATGTAAATCTTTGCAAGATCAACTTGCTTCATCTAAAGTGAGCTTTCTTTTCTTTCTTTCTTTTTTTCTGATAAGTAAAGTGAGCTTTCTAGTCACGGTTGAATTACTTTTCTCTTATCGTGGGCTGTACAAAGGAGCTCTCATTGTGCATGGTCTTTATGAGGTTATGCAAGTTGTGTTCTTGAAATTTGCATTTCTATTGCACATATAGGATATATTTTCTAGTTGCAATTTATATTTAATTGTGTTGCCCTCGTTTGTTGCTGCAATTTTGGAGGCTGCATATTTGGCGTTTATTCTGTATCTGGTATTGAGAAATGATAATAATAACGGTGTGCTACGGAATTTGAGGTTCTTAGCTGTGTATGTGCTATTGTCTTTGCAGAATTGATCACCAAAGCACAATTCAAATCTTTGTTCCAAGGATGAATTTCATTTATTTCAAATGTTTCTAAAATTTAAAGTTTAATCGAAATAGAGAAAAAAAAAAGGGAATTTGAATATTTAGGAAACAGTTGAAAAATTGAACATGAAGTGTATTTGCTTGTAGAGGTATATATCGATGCTTAAGTAGAGGAACTTCTCATGAATGGATGAGGTGATGGTGACTCAACAAGGGGCTTACTCAAGAAATCAGTGTGAAGATACTAAAGCTCATAAGAACTGCAGATATGATTGAGTTGAATTCTTAAGTTGTATAAACGGTTAAGTTTCATGCCAAATAGAATCCTTAATATGGGATGCAAACTAAAAGGCATTTTTCATAATATAAAAATTTTGTAGATTAGATGAGAATTTAGAGTTGAAAGCAAAAATTAACCTAAATAGGAAAAAGAATGAGGTTTTGGGTGTGAGACCCTACAGGCTTTCTTTTATCATTTCTTGTAGAGAGTTAGTTGGTATAAAGAAGGTCAGAAAATTAAATAAACCCCTCTCTAGCTATTGTCATATTGTTGTGCTTCTTCAAATTATCTTACCTAAAGTTTTGCTCGCTTTACAAAAAAAGGTAAGAAACATGTAGTTTAAGACTTATCGACTAGTTTTTCAGCTTTATGTGATACCCTGTTGGAGAGTCAAAAGTTAGCTTTACCTGTCAAGTTACATGATGTTTTGGCTCCAGTCAGTTATGAACTCAAAATATTACTACTAAATAAATTGAGGCTTTTTAATCTTTGTAGAACTTAGTTTGTGGTATTGGATAAAAGACTGTACGTACAATGTATTGTGGAGTGTATAAGCATATCAATTATTTTCCTCTTATTTCTAACTTGTTTTGGTGGATAGTTTTCTATTATTTTTGCATTATACACTTATATGTGAATGTTCTAGCTTCATCTCTCACAAAATATATTGATGGGGTGCACATTAGGCTTCTCAAGATGAGGTCATGAAACAGAAAGATGAATTGGTGAACGAAGTTGCATGTCTTAGAGTGGAACTACAACAGGTTAGAAATGATCGTGATCACCAGCTGTTGCAAGTGCAAACTTTAACAGTTGAGGTGACTAAATATAAAGACTTGGCAACAAACTCACACGAGCTAGAGGTAGTTTTACTCTTTATTCATTCTGTTGTTTCTTTAAAACATCTCATGATTTTACTAATGTGTTTTCTTAGAGATGTTGCATTCTTTTACAGGCAAGATGTTCATCACAAAGTAATCAGATAAAGACATTGCAAGATCAGTTAGCAGTTGCAGAGAAGAAATTGCAGGTTTTGTCATATAATTTTGAAAAAATTATTGTGGTTATAAATGTTTATAAATCACTGTATTGCCGAAACTCATTTCATGATTATGTTTATTCCTTTTTATAGGTGTCTGATTCATCTGCATTGGAGACAAGATTTGAATATGAAGGACAGAAGAAACTAATAAATGAATTACTAAATCGGTTAGAAGATGCAGAATTTAAACTTATTGAAGGAGAAAAACTGCGTAAAAAGTTACATAATACCATCTTGGTAATGCTCCTTTACTAAAACTTTTTCCAGCAAGACCATGTATGTTCACCTAATAGAACTCTCTTATGTTGTAGGAATTGAAAGGGAATATTCGTGTATTTTGTAGAGTGAGACCTTTGTTGCCTGATGATTGTTCTACCACTGAAGGGAAGGTTATATCCTATCCCACATCCACGGAAGCACTTGGGCGGAGCATTGATTTGATGCAAAATGGTACTCGTCTAATAATTGAGTTTGGCATACCATCAATTTACTTTTTGTTCAAATTGGGCTTTGAAAGAAGCAAAAACTTATTTCATGTTGGTATTGTCAGGGCAAAGACATTCGTTCACATTTGATAAAGTATTTACCCCTGATGCCCCACAAGAGGATGTTTTTGTAGAAATTTCACAACTTGTTCAAAGTGCTCTTGATGGTTATAAGGTAATTTATAAAACCTCCAAGTCTGGTTTACTACCTCTAAGCCAAGTGATGATTTTGTTGTTTCACATGAAGCAATTTCATTCAATAATTAGTACTTTTGTAACATAAGAAGTGAGTACTAAAAGTAATTCAGGTTTTTTTTTTCACTTCATTTTTACTTCTTTTGTTTATGTTGACTTGAAATCAATACTAACATAAACTTTTTACGAGTAGTGAATGAAGTTTGTTGTAAACAAGAAATTTGTTATATATAATATAGCAATATTTCATTCTTCTAATTTATTTAATTTTATTAGTTTTGAACACCTGCACCTACTTGTTTTAAAGTTGATGATTTTTTCTGTTGCCAGGTTTGCATTTTTGCCTATGGTCAAACAGGGTCAGGCAAAACTTATACCATGATGGGTAGGCCAGGAAACCCAGAGGAGAAAGGGTTGATACCTCGTTCATTAGAACAAATATTTCAAGCTAGACAATTTCTTCAACCTCAAGGTTGGAAATATGAAATGCAGGTGAGCCGTAATATTTTTCACTTTTTCTTTTAGTTTTACTTGGTGGTGACTAAACTAATATGCTCTTCTAATGAGTAAATAATTCATATTTTGTTTTCACAAATGTTTGTAGGTTTCAATGTTAGAAATATACAACGAAACTATTCGAGATTTGTTATCAACAAATCGGGATGCATCAAGAATAGAAAATGGTCTATCTACAAAACAGTATGCAATTAAACATGATGCAAATGGGAACACACATGTCTCTGATCTTACCGTTGTGGATGTTCGAAGCACTAAGGAAGTCTCCTTTCTTTTAGATCAAGCTGCACGTAACAGGTAAGTAATTTAAGATATGGGTTTTTAAGCTTTCTTTAATCATTAACTTTTTTAAAAATTAGGTTATATCGTAACCGATAGCTGTTTCTTTGAGTTCTGTTGTCTATTGTGCATGTTTAGTTGTATTTGTATGTGTTATTACTTTACCTTCTTAATGGTCATCTCGATCAAAATTAGCACAAAAAAATAGTATTTGTGCTTTTTGTTTGGGGAAACATTTGTATTCTATAAATGTAGATTATGATAGGATATTGCAATGACACCTTGAAGATTGTTAAACTTTGATATGTGTCATTCAGGTCTGTAGGCAAGACTCAGATGAATGAACAATCATCAAGAAGTCACTTTGTTTTCACGTTGCGAATATATGGTGTTAACGAGGTATAAACATTGTTTTTTTCCTGTAGTCTATACAGATGCATCGATCTTTTGATGCTTAATCTTTTCTCCCTCTTTTTTCTTGTTCACTTGTTGCAACTTGTCAATTGACAATCTACTATCCACTAGAGCACTGAGCAACAAGTACAAGGTATCTTGAATCTAATTGATCTTGCTGGGAGTGAGCGTCTTTCAAAGAGTGGCTCAACTGGGGATCGATTGAAAGAAACTCAAGTATGTAAACAAACTATTATGATTCAAGGTTTTTATATGGTTATCTTTATGCATTTTGGGTAATTATGCTTTCTCAAATGTAATTAGGCCATCAATAAAAGTTTATCATCTTTGAGTGATGTTATATTTGCCTTGGCAAAGAAGGAGGATCATGTACCGTTTAGGAACTCAAAGCTTACTTATCTTCTTCAGGTAAATCATCTAAAAGAATTTGTATTGATGATTTGCTTTCTATGATAATTTTTTAATATCTATATTTCCTGCTAAGCACAAGGTTATCTTCAAAAAAATAAGAGTTAAATTTCCTTAAATCATCCTTAATGCATAAACAAAATCTTCCTATGATGCAATTGTCTATATCAATTTTACGACTGATAGTACTCCCTTCAACAATTTCAAGCAACATCTAGTTTGTTTTATCAAACAAATCCTTGCTTAAGCTTTTTTTTAAGTGGAATCCTTGCTTAAGCTGCTAACTGAATTAGTTTGGAAAATTAGGGAAATATAACCTATGATGAAGACTGAAGGGGGTAGTATATCCCTGTCTGGATTAAGACTTTTCTCCTTCCCTTGATTTAAAACATGCTCTCTTTTGAAATGTATAGTTTCATGGATACTTTGGTTTGCAACAATGTGAGAAAAGAAAAGAAAACATATATTTTCTCATACTTGAATCTTTTTTTTGTTGTTTTGGTAGATTTTTAGTTCATTCAAGATGTTCTAACTTTATTTGATCTAATGATTAACCAGCCCTGTCTAGGTGGCGACTCAAAGACATTGATGTTTGTAAATATCTCCCCAGAACCTTCCTCATTGGGTGAGTCTCTATGCTCGCTACGTTTTGCAGCAAGGGTAAATGCCTGTGAGATTGGGACTCCTCGGCGTCAAACCAACTTGCGGTCTTCAGATTCTCGCTTGAGCCTTGGATGATCTTTGAAATAAAAATGGTTTTGTTCCTTTCTTTCCCAGTATACTAAGTTATGTGTATATCTATTTCACTTAGTATCGCTACAAGAAGAGTGATTCTAACATGAGCAGGTTGTAATTTGTATAGAAAAGAAATTGTCATGTCTGTATCATATAAGGCGAGGGGTTTTCCCTTCTGGTATTAAATTTGTATTACTTTTCTGAGACTGATTTCTGTAACATTTCCATTACAAAATTCTCTGAATTGATGCATTTGATTCTTTTTTTTTTTCCTTTAAATTTGTTGTAATTGACTCAGACCTTGATATTGAAATCAGATTTTGAGAGTGCAACTCTGAAATTCTGCTAACAAAAACTTTATATTTAAGAGAAAATAAGAGTACACTGTACCATGCCCTTTAGCAATTCAATGAGATTCTGCAGATTTATGCCATTCTCTCCATGACCTCTTGGAGAATGACTGTTGTGTCTTTATAACATGATTCTGTCTGAGGTAGGTTATGGATCTTTGCAGCATCTTCAAGCTGTAATCAGATTGGAAAATTTAACAATTTCTTTGTGAGCTTCTATATTTCCTGTTCATATAAAGATATTGAAGTTGCAGAGGATCAAAGATGAGTTTGGGATGAAAATTGGTTTAACTTTTCAAAGTTGTCAAACAATCTGTTGGCCAAATCAGTGAGAGGCTCTTTATCAGTGACTGGTGCAGCAGAAATGAGTTCGTCGAAATTGTAGTACATGAAAGTTGAATTGAGTCTCAAATACTTCCTGACATAGTTTAAGGTATCAGGTCCAATCAAATCAACCATTGCCAAGAGATCGAAGGCATATTTCTTCACCCTGTATGCTCTCCCTTTGGTTCCAATATCAGCTATATAAACTCCTTTCTTTAAAAAAGCATGAGTAGCCGTCTTCTCATTTGCATTATCTATTATCAAAAACAACAGAACAAGTTTGTTTGATCTTGGAAACATATACAAAACACTATGAAATTGAAATATTTCACTTGGAGAAAACGGAAATGATTTTGATATGGAAATTGCTTACTGTTGTATACAGGAGGTATAGGTAAAGGGCCAGTGATCCAATACCCATTATCTTCAGCAAGAGAAATTTTGTTGCCAGAGTTGCCAACAAGAGCTATTGAGGCAAGGCCTAATGCTACCTTTCTTGTGGTTTATATTCGGTGTTCTTGAAAATCTTCTGTTTTCTTGCATACAAATCCTAATGTTTTAGCCCTTTTTCGGGAGCTTTGTTATTGCTGGTAAGGTCTCAGAGACACCATTTAAGTTTGCTAAATGAGCCATTTGTAGCAGAAAGTGAGTGAAGAATGGTAGTGTTGAGCAGTTGATAACAGTGAAGTCTCTTTTGTATTTCAGTTACATCTGTTAGTGCAGTCTCAGGCTTACTACTGACCACCACCAGAAAGATTATCCTTACTGAGGATAGTTTGATCATTTGACAAAACTAAATTAGAATTTACACTTTAGACCTCTTTCTTTAGGATATTTAACTTTAAGCCACATGGAAACAAAGAAACTTCTTTATGATGCCCATGTGTCAGATTATGATAAGATAGTTTTTTTTTTTTGGATATTATCAGAGATTGGAACACATTACTCTCTTTTTCATTTTCTTTTTATTGGGGCTTATTGGGTATATAGATTACATAACAAAAAGTAATTATTTCCTTTTGTTTTTTTATAAAATTTTAATTTTTGATGTGAGTGGAATTCAGTTTCAAATCTATAACAATAAATAGTTTTATTAATTAAATTAACTGATATGCGTTATTAATTTTTTTTAACCGTTGTATAAACACATGATTAAATTCAAGACTTGCTTAAATTTTGGGACTATAGCAAAGACAAATTTTCTGGCATAAAGAGCTAGGTAAAAGCATAAAGGGTTAGGTATAAAAAATACTAGTGAAACATAAAAAAGGGGAGAAAATGCTGCAAAGGAGGTTAAGGCTTATCATTAAGAGGTTCCTTTTTATAAGCATGCTTAACATGTTGTGACGGGAAAGTGATAAGGATAATCCTCATTCCTTAATCATCTACGTGGATTTACCATTTAGCAATGATTGAGGAATATATTTTGAGGATACACATGTAGGATCCCACTGTCATTGACATGTGTGCCAATATAAAGAGAGGACTTTTGTTAGGCTTCTTCTATTATATTATAGTAGCAATGTGGGCAGCCCAAAAATTGCAGGTGTCGATAGAAACTTTAAGAGAAAATAATTTGATTAGAATTATAAAAAAATTAATTGAAAATATTAAAAAAAAGTAAAAAATCTAAGTTTGAACAAAATAATGAAAAAGAAAAACCTGAAGAAAAAAATATCAAAAATTACAGTCAATTGAGTTATATATAACTTTATTTAAATATTTAATTTATGTATTTATATAGATATTTACATTTTAAAAAATGAACGTTCTCATTTTATTAATATTATAGATTTTATAATGAATTTTCATTAAAAAAATATAAAATAAAATTAAAATTCACAAAAAGATGGTCATATTTCAGCTTATTGGACAAAGACCCTTCACTTTGAAGGCTATCCTTTCCAACTTGGCAGTTTCCTGCACTTCTTCATTGCGTAGGGACAGTTTTTGCATGACAAAAGTTACACTCAACAACATGAGGAAAATGCTGAAAATAGGAACTTAGCCATTGTGAAAAATTCATCTGGAAAATAAAAAGAAAAAGAAGGAATACTCATATTATATATTTCAAGATTTAACCAAAATAAAACCTTTTATCTTGATTAATTAGTATGCTTTCAAAAACACTATTGTTAATGACAAATTGAGAATATTGTTAAAGTCAGTTTTAAATTGATATTTATTTTTCAAAATTTACTTAAAAAAACACAATTAAATCAAATCAAACTATTTATTAATTGATATTTTAATTATTATTTAAAGAGTTCTGATGGTTTTGTTTTGATTTGACTAGGTTTTTTTTGCAAATTTGATTGTATTTTCAAACCTAAGAATTTCAATTAAAATGAACATGTTTGTACTTTTATGACCAATAAAACTGATTAAGAAAACTAAGAGAAAAAGACAAATTATCTTGAGATATGTTTAGAATGAACAAATAAAATTGAAGATATTTATAGGAAAGAAAAAATGGATTCACATGATTCATGATTATGGTGACAAAATATTTGGATAATGCAAAACCCTTTTCAAGATATGTAACAAGAAGTAGCCATCAATAGTGGGTCCTGCATTTATCAATTGATTCCAATCTTATTCAAAGTAACAAAAAAAAAAAAATCAGCCAGTACCTCTCTATAAAAACACACCATCTTCTCACACAAAGAAAGCTAAAGAAGAAAGAGAGATGGGTGGGCGTGGAGAGATAGTGAAGTCTAGAGTTATCAAAGTAGACTCTGAAGAATCTTGGGATTTCTTCATTGCTCAAGCTAAGAATCAAGGCTGCCCTGTAAGTCTTTATCTGTTTTTGTTTTCATGCTCAACCATATTCAAGTTTATATAGGTAATAGGTACCAGGCCAAGGCCTTGAGCTTAGTTCAAGGGTCACATTTCTCTTCTCGATTATCATTTCAATTATAAAAAGATTATAGACCTTAAAAGTACTGCAAATTACTTGAATCAACATCCATCACAATCTTCCATAAGTAGATTGAACATTTTAGAAAGATTGGAATTTGATTTGTAGATGATCCGAGTCTTTTGATTTAGTGTATCACCTTTGATTTGCAGGTTGTGGTACATTTTACAGCTACTTGGTGCATGCCCTCAGTGGCCATGAATCCATTCTTTGGTCAATTGGCCTTAAGCTATCAAGATATTCTGTTTCTCTTGGTGGATATGGATGAAGTTAAGGTAAAATTTATTAGTGTAACCATTGTAGCACTCACTTATTTGATTATTTAGAGTGCAAAATTGGACTTTGCATTTCATTATTTGTACTAAATCCTTTTTTTTAATATCAAAATGATATGAGTTAATACTATTTTTCTCCATTCAGTTTTATCACGGGTAATAAACTGATCCGAATATTTAAAATCAAGCAATTTTTCCTTTCAATTTAAGAGCAGTAACAAATTGTCTCATCCATCAAATTTCTAAATTAAATCCAATAGATTTTTCAACCGCAAAAGCATGTTGATCATTTTATTATATTATCCTCACATTACTGCATACTTTTACTACATGTGTGAAAAAACAGTTAACCAATTACTTCCATTCTATTCATTTTGATTTTTTGTCGGACAAATTTGTTTGATTAGATTAGCATTTTTTTTGTCTAGTTCAATTAACCAAACCATGTAAACCCCAAGTCAGAGAAATTCTCAAGTATACATATATATATATATATATATATATATATATATATATATGGTCATTTTTAATTAAGCAATCAATAATTCTTTGTTAATTAAAAAATGATATTGAGTCTCTTGATATGATGGTTATTTTCAGAGTTTTTTATATAAAAGATTTGGATCTAATCCCGTTTCAACTAATGTATTTTTTTTATAAAAAAAACTATTTTTCATTATGTTTTGTATTTATTATAGTATTAATGATTTTGTGGATTTGAAAAATTAACAGGAGATAGCATCCAAGATGGAGATAAAAGCCATGCCTACGTTTGTGTTGATGAGAGAAGGAACTAAGGTTGATAAGGTTGTTGGTGCAAATCCACGTGAGATAAAGAAAAGGATTGATGGCTTTATTAGCCCCATTCGCTCACATTACAATACTATGTGAAATATATATATATATATATATAGTTTATTAATTTATTTTTGAAAAATATTGTAAATAAGATTTTCAGTGTCTTCAATTCATATATTGTGCCTCTTAAAAAAAATATTGTGATCTTTGTAATTAATGGGATGTTACTATGTTGCTGCAAAATTGAAGGTTGTTTTGTATATTCTTGATGTTATTACAATCCATTTAAAAGGAAAGAAATAACAATTATATAAATCTGATAAGTAATTCATGTGTTGCAGAAATCGAACTTAAGATTTTGTAATCTTAAAGTCTAACTTTAATTATTAAGCTAAAACCTTATCAACTTATATTCTACTTAATTATAGGGAGACTATTTTTCTCACAGATATAAGTCTGTTTCCATGGTATTTCTTAATATAAAAGAAAATTTGTGGTTTCGAAATTTTTTTACAAAAAGTTTACCGTGGAAGTAAATTTATCTCCGATGGAAAAAAGAAAAAAAAGGTTACCTTAATTATATTAATGCTCTGTTTTTTTTATGGGACTTATATCCATGTTCTTAAAACTTTAAAATGTACCCAAAAAATATACAACAATTCATATAGAAATAAAAAAAAATGATTAGTAAAAATGTATTTCTTTTTTAGCGCAACTAAATTTATATTCTTCATGTAGGGACAAAACAATTTCATCTCATCATTTAATAACTCTAATCAATTGTTGAAATTGTTAGTAATTAATCTCGGATAAGATTGTCTTTCCTTATAAAATAATCATAGTAAAATTCATTATCAATTTAGAAATTTAAGTGATCTTATTATTGAATATTTTTTATATAAATGTTAAGCTTGATAAAATTTTATTTTTGTTTTAAGAAATGACACTCTCCTCAAGGATCGTAATGTCTAAAGCATCACATATTTATTATTAAAATTTTATTTTGTATTTTATTTAAAAAATAGAGTAAATTACACAAACTTCTCTTGAGGTAATATATAATTGTAACCACCTTCCATGCATTTTCTAAACTTTCACTTACACCCCCTGATAGAAAAGATTAAATTTGATTTTATGTAATTCCATATGATTAAATTCTTCTACTAAAGGGTGTAAGTGCTTACACTCTTTGGTAGAAAAGATTAAATTTAATTTCATGTGATTCCATATAATTAAATTTTTCTATCAGGGGGTGTAAAATGAAGGTTTATAAAATGTAAGGGAGGTACTTACAATTATATGTTATCTTAAGGGAAGTCTATGTAATTGTAGTACTCGTGTTCATAAAATAAAAGTAAAGAAGTAATTTTATATACATTATAATGAATTAAATAATCTATTGATAAAGATTTAGTATTGATTTGAAATAATATTTGGAAGTTAATATTGAAAATTTTGTTGAAAAGAGTTAGAAATTTTTGAAAAATGAAATACTGAAAATTTTGAAATTTGAATTTAAAATGTAAGATAAATTGAAAAATTGAGTATTGGAGAAAAATATTGACTGAAGTTGAGGAAAATAATTTAAAAAAAATAGAATAAAATATAAATTTTATATTTCTCTATAATTTTTATAAAATTTTTGGAATGAAAAAAAGATGAAACATTGATTTTACAGGATAAATGGCAAAACTATAATTATGTAATGGTAAAACAGTAATTATATAATGACAAAACAATAAATTTTAAATGATAGCAGAATTGTAAATAACCAATGGTAAATTGTATTTAAAAAAACATAGACTTCATGAAGCGGCAGAATAAAAAAATATCTGAACGGTGAAGCGGTGGAGAAGGAGAAAAAAAGAAGTTTACAAGTCTCTTAGTTCAGAGACTTTGTTATTTTTTTACCAAATCCTGTTTGGTTCTTTCTTTCTCCAATTCAAATTTTTTAGCAAAAAGTTATAAAGAAAAATTTTTCAATACTAGAAATAGTACAATCATTCAATTACAATAGCAAAACTTCATCATATTTGAGGTGTTGGTGATCAGCAATCTCAAGAAATTGTTGAAATGATCAGGAAATGCAATGAGGTGATCCACGGATAGCTTTAAGTGCCAAGTGGTGAGTTAGATTTACTTTTAGTAATCAAGACCAATAAAAATATGAATTTATAATATTTGAATAAATTCTTGAATTATAATGATTTAATGATGTATTTTTCGTTAAGGATGATAATTGATTGATTTAGCGATTATGAAAATATTAATTATATAAGAATTTATATTTTAAAAATGATGGTTAATGAAAATTTACTTATTAAAATAAATTGATAAATGATTGAATTAGAATGCGAGAAGAAATAGATGGTTAATTATGTTGATTTAACAATAAATGAATATAACTAGAAGTATACAAATTGAGTACTTCTAGTAAATTTAATTCACTAAGCTTGTAAATCTCACTCCTCATTGATTAGTAATTTCAGGTAGCAGGCATGACATATAGATTTGTGAGCTGAGATTCAAATTGAGTTATTATTTGTAAATCTCGTAGTTCACATCCTAAGACTAATGAAAGAATTTTTTTGTTGTTGTAAATATTAATGCATAATATGTTGTATATATTGTTTCAGTTGGGATATTAATAATATAACTCCCATGTTAAGAGTTGAGGATTGATGTATGTATTTATTTTCAGTCGATGTATATTTTTATTTTATTATATAAATGTGTCGCGCTGGGATTTCAAAATGTGACGATATCGTCTCGTGGGTGATCAACTTGAGATGGATCGTTACAATAATTTACCCAAAAAAATATATTAATCTACAAAAATAATCAATTAATATTGATCAAATATAGTGTTCAATTCAAGCCTACATTTATTCTCTTAATTTTATAATTTTTTAAGTGATGATATGGATACAAGAGTAGATTTCTTTCCATGTGTATCCACTAAAAATAAATGTGTGACATTAACGATGATAAAATCAAAGACAAATCTCTTAAATAAAAAAAATGAAAATAATAACTAACTCAAGAAACTACAGCCCGTTTGGACCAACTAAAGGTGTCTACAAAGTCTTCTTAATTGGGTTGGTGCCGAATGTCACCTCCTCTAATTCATTTACCATAAGCCCAACCTATTGAGAAATGGGCCCGCATCACCGATTGGACCCACAATGCCCTTGGGTCCTGACCTATATGTTTACATTGGGAGCTGGAGCCCACATCACATTGTGATTAGGGGTGATCAAACCTTGGGAAAGGTTGAGCTTGCACCAAAGACGAGTCAGACCGCCCAGATAATTTGGCTCTCAATTTTTATCTCAAGTCTGACTTTAAAAAATTAGGTCAAATCCAAGCTTATTCATCAGACTTGAATTTTTCATTTTTTGCTCGGTTAGAATTAATTTTAAAAATAATTATCATATAAAAATAATAAAAAATAAATAAATATTATTAATAAAAAATGATAATAAATAAAATATGAAGATCACTCACAAAAATCAATTAAATATTTAAATTAATAATATACTATCATATTAGTTCAATTTCTCTTTTGTAATATAAGTATATTAAATTATATACTTATATATAATATATGCGGGCTGGGCGGGGCTGGGTCAGGCCTAGCTGACTCAATTTACTTTTTCAATTTCTAGGCCCAGTTTGTTTTTAAAATCGGGTGTAATTTTTTTTTGTCCAAACTCACTTAACTGATCAATTTTTTTGGTCTAAATTTATGAAAATTACAGGCTGAACTGAACAAACCGAATGGGTCAACGAACTGATAATCACATTTAGTTGTGATATATACGAGTTGTCTAAGATGTTAACATGGATAAATTTTTATTTTGATTAAAATTATAATAAATATATAAATAGATGATGTTTGACACTTTCAGTCCATGTATTTCTTATAACTTCAATTTAAACAAATATTTTTGAGTAACGTCACTTATATTTTACCATTGTTTAATTATTTATATCCTTTTTTATAAACAAAATCATGTAGGTCAGCTTGCACGCTTAATTGTTATTCGTTATCCACTTACAATTGAAATAGTCCCAAGCAGTAAGCAGTACTGGCATGGTGCACGCTGCCACAGAATCTAAGAATTAAGTCTTTGTAAGAGGATTCTGATTACTTTTGGAAGGTCAATCCAAGGGCCAAGGGGTTTCTCATTCTAACATATGATTATTTCTACGTACTAAGGGTACTTATCCTCGTCTATATCAATTAATAAGCCACACCTTACTTTTTTTCTTTAAAAAAATGTCACACCTTACTTCATAACATAAAGTCATACATCGTTTACTATTTTATAGACCAACAATAATTTAGTGATTTATAAGTTTTTTTTTTCGAAAGATGATAGTGATTTATCAGTTACTTCCATTTAAAAATATGTAATGCAGTGATACTTTTTCGTGTAGTACTACAATTTAATATACTTAGAATTGGGTTAGACTTTAATCACTATGATGGAAACGTCTTTAACTATAAACTTTGAGATGTATTACCTCACATTTTATGTATCGAAGAATTGAATTATTTAATTAAATAGTCATGTGGTGGTTACAAGAGAGAATGAAAAGTGTCGAACTTGAGGTCTTATACTATGAGATCCCAAACTCTACCACTACACCACCTCTTATTGGTTATAGTATTACAAATTGGGAGTGAGTTGTCTAAATGGTAATAAAGTGTAGAGTAACTAAGGTACCGTTTTGGAGAGGAGTGATGATATCACGAAACTTAGTCCGTGAGAATTATTAAGAAATAAGAAAAGTTGACTACTAATTATGAAAAAATTGAATACTAAATTTGATATTTAATTTTTTATAAATATTTTAGTACAATTACTATTTAATTTTCTCATGATTATTAATGAACTTTTTTTAATTTCATTGTAACTCTCACGGAACCGGTTCCATGAAATTGGGACACATTGGAGAGTTTTATGAAATGGATATTGTTTTCTATCGATATAGGTTCGGTAAAAAAAACCCTTAAAAAATAATTTATAAAAAGAATTAAAGTTTGAAAATAATTTCTAAAAAATCTAATAAATTTATTAGAAAACTATTTTACTACTGTTTTATCACTGTTAAACCAAATAGTACATTGCTTCATAAAATAATGTACCAAACTTTAAGTTTTGAGATCAAAAGATTATAGCTTTGACTGTCATTAATGAGTGAGTCATTTGTTTAATTATTGATTAATGTGCGATAATATTATAGATTTATTAATGAATTTTGTTATAATATTATAAGCTTTTATTATAATCAAATTATTGAATTATTTATTATATTTGTATAATATCGAACCGAAAAAAAAAATACTAAATGAGAGATCAAATGCTTCAATAAGAAATGGGCTCAAAGCCTCCTTCTTTTGGGTAAGCCTAAAGCCAAAAAAATAAAATAAAATAATAATTAGAAAAATAGAAAACTCTGCGTCACTCGGTGCACAATGACGAAACAATAATGAATTAACAATGTGAAAACAAAATACAACACCACCTGCCACCAATCACATTCTGACCCTCTCTTTCCCATTTTCCACGCATCGCCCACGGATTCCCTCTTTCGGAGAAGATACCAACAAAACCTCCTTATCCCTTCCGCTTTTCTCTTTCCCCAAACACAACCTAAATCTAAACCCTCACGTCACCGCACCTGTTTGTTTCGCGGGAAAAACCATCCCTCGCTGGGAAAACCCTCCGAATTTTCCCGCAAATTCGGAAAATGGTGTCCCCCGAAAACACCAATTGGCTCTACGACTACACCATGATCGACGATATCCCTGTCACGGATGGCAGCTTCTCTGTCCCGAATTCGGGTTTCTCTTGGCCCGACCATCCCATCAACCCTTCCTCTAACGTCAGGTACCAAATACCCAGCTCCTCGCTCTTTCTATTCTACCTCTCTCAATTAGGGTTTTATCAATCATGTCATCGATTTTCTCATTGAGTTAGGGTTCTGTTTTGTCTTATCTTAACATACAACTGTGATG